>JARVGV010000002.1:5961727-5972131 GCA_031762435.1 Hypsolebias longignatus
GAGTCTGGTGCTGGTTGGTCTGTTTGGGTCTTCAAAACGTGCATAAAACGTGTTGAGGGCATCAGGCAGAGATGGGTGTCTATAAAGGCAGAAGTGAACAATGCCGTAATCTGTTATACACTTAATTCCCCTCCACATGCTCCGTGGGTCTTGTGAGAAGAATTGACCCTGGATCTTCTGTGCATATGTGGCCTTGGCCCTCTTAATACCAGCAACCAGCTCTTTACTAGTCCTTCTGAGCTCCTGTGAGTTTTCAGACCTGAGGGCTGTGTTCCTGGCTGCCAGCAGGATGTGAACCTCTGCATTCAGCCAAGGTTTTCTGTTCTGGTAACTTTTAACACATCTGATGGAGGTGATGTCATCAGGAGATTTACTAATGTACCCCAGAACTGAGGATGTGTATTGCTCCAGGGCTAACACGCCTCATTCTCAGCAGCTTCTCTGAAGACCTGCTAGTCTGTGCGTTCAAAACAGTCTTTCAGTAAGGGGCCACTATTCTGGATCAAAGATTTCACTTTATTTTTTTAATTTTTTCAGGTTTACTGAAATTAAAAGTAACGAAACAACAAACCTGAAGAAGCTCCAGAAACAAAAAAGCAGCTTAACTTGAACAATGAGACAATGAGATCATAGATTTAAAAAAAATTACCAAACATTCAGTGATCAAGGTTTTGTTTTTAGGGTTTTAAATGAGCTCCCTGCTCCACCTTTAAACTCTTTCATCCAGAAGTATAAAACCAGAATAAATAACTGATCTCAAACTGGAGGGGACTGTGTCGTAGTGAACTGGATTTGGACAAAATGTGACGTCAAACTACCAGGAGATGTCAAGAGACGGACGTTTATTCAGTTTTTAAAAAGAAGCTGTAAACTTACAGAGTGTGATGTTTGTTTTATGGATTGTTTCAAGGATTCAAGGTTATTTATTTGTCAGTCACACCACATGTGGTACATGTGGTGGAACAAAATGTGTACACAGGGTCCCAGTCACATCCAACGAAAGTATAAAATGTAAAAGAAAAGCAGTAATAAGATCTAAGATATGAACTAAGAAAAACATTAAAGATACACTAAGCACTAATAGTATAAAACAATATGCCAAATAGCAGCATGTTTCGACTGTTGTATGTGTTTTGTAGTTTATACACTTGTTAAAGTATTTTGTTTTTTTATCAGAACAACACATGAAAATTAGCCATTGTGTTCCCTCTGGCGCAATTACTGTACATTTTGAAATATTGATGAGTGTGCGCTGTCCTTGTAAATAAACAAATAAATGAAATGTGTTTCTTTTCAGTAAGGACATGACAGAGAATTACTGGCCTTACAGAAAAAACTAGTTTTTGTGGCACATCTTCATTTCCGGGTCTCTCTTGTAACGGAGTCCCCTAGGCTCAGTGGAATTAACCTGTATGAATAAAGGTTGAATGAATTATGTTAGCAGCATGGTCTGACAGACAGACACCAGCCCCTTCACTGACACAGCTCTCCAGCTCCAGATTGAAGAAATGGGGTGCATCGATTGCAGTTTTCTGGCCAATCACTGATCTCTACAAAGTCTTACCTGCAAATTCTGATTTTGGCCCAAAACGATTTTGTTCTATGAGCGACATTGTCAGGTGTTATAAGGTTCCAATGCACCTTCAACTTTCCAATCTTATTTTAGTGAAAAACATACCCTTGAACAATATCCTGGAACAATACAAACTTGTAACTGGCCACGAGGTAGTGCTCTGAAATATAACTGAAGTTTAGACGATTGTTAAAACAAACAAACAAAAGTTAAATTGTGTTCTTATTTAAGTATCAGCTGAAATCAGGGCAGATAAACCGTCCAGCTGATTTACTGGTGCGCCCCTATGTAGAAGTCCTGTTCCATTACAAGTCAGCAGACACGCCCTGCAGTCTCCCACGAAGGCATGAGCAACTGTCTCAATCAACTCAGTTCAGTTTATTTATAAAGCGCCAAATCACAACCAAGTTGTCTCGGGGCACTTTACAGGAACATTCACATACATTGAAAAGCCAATTACTAAAGTTCTCTGTCTAAGGAATCACATGGGATTCATGCATGACATTTTGTAACAAAACTTGTATAAAAAAAAAAGCTTGTACCAAAAAGTCACCTAGTCTTTCTGACCTTTTTAGCTAAAAAAGTTGAAAGGAAATAAAAGTATGACTTTGTCAAGGAAAGAGAAGACTGACATGCTTGGCCTCTTCTTAAGAAACACATGTTTATATCATTATAAGAGCATTGCACTGGCTTCCAGTCATTTCTGTAACATAACCTGGTTCTGCTGGAAGTTTCTTTCTCAGGAGATAGTTTTTCCTGTCCACTGTCGCCTTCGTGCTTGCTCAAGATGTGTCTCTGATGAAGAAGTTAACTTCAAAGCAGTCTACTTAGATAAATAGTGTTAACTTATTTTTATATATGAATGTTTCTGTTCAGGGCCCTGACATGACTTCTGCTGTGATGTGGCACTATACAGTAGTCCCTCGCTACTTCACGGTTCGTTTTTCAAGACTCACTCCATCGTGGTTTTTCAAAATAAGATTGGACATGACACACAATTGGCTGATTGATGGATGAGCCGCATGATCAACATGGACTTTTTATTTAAAATTAAAACTTGGCAAAAAGGACTTCTCCTTCTCTGCTCCTGCAGCCTGGAACACCTTGCAACAGGAACTGAAGTTGTCCACCTTAATGTATTTTAGGGGTTTCAAACATTTGATAATGTCAATAGAAAAATTAAAGCAGATATGTTCTGGTTTTTAGTATTTTACCCTGTTTAATTGTTTTATACACTACTCATTTTAACTGCATTTATACTGTAGTTTGTTGTTGTTTGTACTTTCTATGTTCTGTCTGGAACAGGTCTCTCTTGTAAATGAGTCCTCATGGCTCAATGAGTCTAACCTGTATAAATAAAGGTTGAATGAATGAACTTTGTGTAATGTACAGCATTTTAGGAAGATGTTATTGAACAAAACGTCATTGTGAATGAAATATGAACATAAAAATAAATACTGGTAGATTTAGCAGTAGTTAGTAGATTAACTTATTTGACACCAGGCAAAAAATTTAGAAGATTGAATTTTTCTCTCTCGTCTTTTAACACAGACAACTTTACATGCAAGTTCCTGTACCATCAGACAGGTAATGTTTTATACAGGTCTTATCTGAGAAAGTTAGCTCAACTCAGAAGCAACTAAAACAGAGACTGGAAACTGTTCAGGTGAAAGCCCTTTGCTCCGACACGTACAACTGGACGACTTTGTGAACACAAAGACAAAACGTGTGTCACACACCCACACACACACACAGAGCTGAGCCTCAGTGGCGAGAGAACACATGTCACTACAGCCCATGTGGGACGGCGAGCAAAGGAAGGAGACAGCTACACCTGTCACAGCACACGCCTGGGGACACACACACCGAGTGTGTGGACAAGGATGTCACAGGCTGCAGCGTGTCTGCGCTAACTGCAGCTCAGAAAACAGGAGGCGGCGTAGAGAGCAGTGTGAAGCAGAGCTCAGAGGATTCATCATCAACTCTAACGGCTACAGTAAATCTGCTGGTCGAACTTCAACAAGGAATAATGAGGCCGGACATCTGAGCAGAAACGTCACCACCACAAATAATTAGGACTTTAATGATCCTCCCAGTCACATTACTGCCCTCCATTTACAGATAAGTGAACAGAATTAGCTTCCTGATAATAAGCTCAGCTTTGACAGTGATAAGCGTGTGCGTCTGTTTTCTGTGGAGTGATGACAGCTAAATCACTGAATTATGAGAAGCTTTTAGATAGAAAAAAAAAAAAAAAAAAAAAAAAGCCCGATAAATGATTTTATTACCAGAAGACAATATACTGGCAAATGTTTAGCATGTGTTTGTGGCACGTGTGATTATGAGACCAGCAAGCGACAAAGGGAATAAATGAACATGGAGGGTGACAGTTAAATGATGTCACTTTAATCTAATAAGAAAATCAATCACTTGTTTGGAAGAATAAACAATTATGAAATCTGTACAGATCTGATGCATCCTGTTCCCCCCCCCCCCCCACCACCACCACCTTAAAAAAAAAAGTTTGACTTACCTTTAGGTGTTCCCACGTTGGATTTGGTGACGAGGTTTGTGTTTTTGTTGGGCGTGGTCAGCACGTTCCTGCGTGCATTCTTCTTACTGGACACGGGGGTGCGGGGGGGAGGCAACGCAAACATTTTGTCTTTCTTCTCTTCAGTGACGTTCTCCTTGTTTTCGCTGGCTTGTTCGTGTTTTCTCTCGCTCCTTTGCGGGTGGTGTGGTGTTGCGGGCCTCCCCCTCTCTGCTGTGGGACTGTGAATGCATCGTTTTTCTTCTGTAGGTGAGAGCAACCTCTTCAGGAACAGAAAAAGGAAATATTTGAAGAGTCAAGGAACAATTTATGCACATTACGCAGTTTTTTTTAAGTCTCCTTTCTTCAGCTCTTACGCTCATAAAGTTGGAAAGCTCATAAAATGAAACTTCATACTTTTACCTTAACATAAACGATAGTATTTTTTGCTGTATAAGTCACAGATTTTTGCATAAATTATCACACCTGCGACTTATACAGTAAGGCAACATATTTATGTTTATTCCCCCAGATTTATAACCCAATGTTTGGCTGAGCTCTGATGATTTCATTCATTCTGACATGGAAAATGTTGAACACTACCATTTTCAGCCACTAGAGGGCTCTTGACTGATATGGCAAGCCAAGTGGCTATTAATGGAACACTTGGCTTGCCATACAAAGCCACTGTCGTCTTGCTCTGGAACTCGTGGAACATACGTCAAATCAAGTCAGTCTGATTTGACCATTAAAGTGCATTTATTTAGGAATAGTTAAAGGCACGCCTTTACCATAATTTCAAGCAAACAAACAATTGTTTTTAGGTGGTTATCTTGTTAAGAGTTTGAAGAAATGCACAGTGAGTCCTCCCTCTGCATGTTAATCTTGTTAAATTCTGTTAAAGTCCTACCCTGCATGCTCCCGTGGCCACCATTTGGCAGCCAATTGATTTTTGTCACAACACCGGCCCATGTTTCCTGGTTGTCAGCAGTGGCGCATAATAGATGTGACTTATACGGCGAAGTGACATATTTATGTTTTTCCCCACTTTATTAGACATATTTGGAATGATGCAACTTATAGGGTGGTGGGACTTTTACGGCGGCAAGTATACATGTAGTACCTTTCATCTCCAGAGTGCAGAAAGACACAGTGAGTGTTAGAAAATCTCCAAACTACTGGTACATGTCCAGCACTTCCTCTTTTCTGTTGCTTTTGGCTTTTTTAACCCAAGCTTGTTTTCTCGTTGTCTTTTTCTAAACATGCTCCTGTCACACATAGAAGAAGCAGAAAGTTCCACATACCACGTCTCTGTTAGTGTTTCCATCCAGCTGACCTCTGACCCTCTGGGGCGTGTACTGTTGGACCGAGACCCACGGGCAGTCATCAACATAATCTGAGCAAAAGTCCAAAGATCCAATAATCACAGCATCCACATCTTCACTGTAGTGAAGAAGCTCTCTGGTCTGGGGAAGAAAACAAACAAACAGCCGTGTTAAAATGAAATAAATAAATAAAAACGTTCATAGTTTCAGCCCCTCCTAGTTATCAAAACAGCACAGAAGAAGCCGTCCTGTTTCCTACGTGCAGCTGGAGCAGAGGAGACTCCTCGCAGGGAGCTGCTTCAGGACGCAGACGGACAGGCTTCCCCCTCTGCTTCTTGGACAGCAGCAGCAGGTAGGTGGCTGTGGTTTGGTCGTACTTCCACTGTGGGGGTTAAAACATATTAAAACGTTCATTTAACACCAACTATGCATGATACTACATTAATATATGCATCATTTACTACACCATAGTCCAAACCACTTGACAGTAAACAACAAAATGGGGACACCACAGGGAGAAAAAGACAATTAGGAACACACACCTCTTTCACGAGTGCTGCGGTGCTTTCTCTTGACCGCTTCATGTTGACTGCCATCTCAGTGACACAGTCTTCATCTAGACGATCAAGCTACACAAGAAAAGCTTTGTGTTTACACAAGTCTTAAGATACGTGGTGATTTGAGGGAGAGAAACAAAACTCCCGTCAGGAATCAAAGGAAATAGCACACAGCTTAAATCATTTGATTACAAGCTAAGCAAAGTGTTTGTGTTGCAGCCTTCAGTACCGGCTGTCTGCTGTGCCACTCCACAGGGCTGTTGTAGTCCTTGGTAACCCAGGGATGGTCCAGCAGCTGTCTGACAGTCAGGCGGCGCTTGGGGTCCACCTGCAGGACGCACACGGACACTTCAGTTCTGAACGAGGCTGCAGCAGGGGCTGTCCACAAAATGTACTTTAGAGACAGAAAGTTTCTGATCAGACTGAAGGAGACGAGCTTTCTATCCTTCTGGTGATAATGGCTAGTTTAATTTAGTTCTAGTTCTACTTTCATTCATAGATGGCAAAAGAGTTAAGACTGTGCTTCTTTGATGGAGACGTTTTTCTGTGAGTTTACCTGTAAATCTGTGCATTTATGTAGAAAATCACAACAAAAAGGTTAAATCACGTCATCTGGACTAGTTTCTGGACAAGTGTTAGAAGCTGGTTTCTTGGACTTCAACAGCTTGAAACACATCAGTGAGGACTATCTATGGGACAGATGGGTTGGCAGGCCTCAGACTGATGAAGACTTTTGGATGAAAGACGAAACGTTCCTCCCTTAAAGAAACTGGTTCAGATGACACGATTTAACATTTTTGTCATTTGTCTACCTGGAGGATTGAGCTTACAAACCTTTGTATGTAGACTTTTTTTTTTTTTACTGTAATAAATAAAGTAATAAATAAATAAGGAGGTGGCTGTGGTTGAGTGGTTAGAGCCTTCAGTGCAAGAGCTGGTGGTTTGATTCCACCAGCAGTCACATGTTGAAGTGTCCCTGGGCAAGACACTGAACCCCTCATTGCCTCTGATGTGTGTCCCGTCGGTGTCTGAACGTGATCTAAAGCTCTGATTAGTCTCTATAGATTTAGATTAGCTTTGCAGAGAGAGAGTGCTGTGTGGAGGTAAATGAGGGCACAGGTTGTGTTGTAAAGCGATTTGAGTACCTTGATAAGATAGAAAGGTGCTATATAAGTACAGTCCATTTTTGCTACAAAGAGACTTAGCTTTAAGGGTTTTGTTCAAACTATGACAAATGAAATTACAAATGATCCCAATTGATATTTTACTAGTTGTATTACAGTAAAATGATAGAAGTTTTGAATTTACAGGGGAGGCCCTGTGGTGTTCCCGATGGAAATTAAGGTAGCTTTTCTCTTTAAGGTCTCTGAGAGCACTTTAATATGATTGGTGCTGGTGAGGTTGATTTTGTTGGCTGTTGGTTGATTATAAAAATAAATCAACACTACAGTGTGTCCTCTTCCTGGTACAGCGGCTTGAGACTGTTTGCACAACACGTTACGTTAAGGCTGAAATGATGTGTTGCCATGTTGAACTTCCAGTTGCCTGCTCAAAGAGTTCATGAGCCACACCAGGTACGGAAAGCAAAGGTTCACATACTTTTGCCACTGACAAATATGTAATATTGGATGATTTTCCTCAATAAATAAATGCCCAAGTATACTTTTGTTTCATTTGTTTAACCGGGTTCTCTCCCTCTACTTTTAGGACTTGTGTGAAAATCTGATGATGTTTCAAGGTCAAATTTATGCAGAAATATAGAAAATTACAAAGATTTCACAAACTTTCAGGCACCACTGTCCAGCTAAAATAATTGTAAACATTCTGTGTCTGCTTGAGATCCATCCACAAATGTTCTGCAGCCTTTACTGAGTGTGAAGTTCCCACAGCATCTTGCATAGCACTGTGTGTCAAACTGTCATGGGTTTACAGATGTTATGTATTATGAAGCATTACACCAATGTTTAACAGCAATAAATACGAATACACCTTTTATTTAATGACATTTTCTTGCTTTCTTGCTGTTGTCAGCCAATCAGGATAAAATTGGGGATGTACTGCCCCCTGCTGGCGGTTTTTCCACATTTGCGCACAAAAAAAAAAATAAATGGAATTTTTAAAAAATTTAAAATCCACAAATTTAGTGAATAATGTTTAGTGTAACCTTTTTCAACTGTCGTAACAAATGTTATTTCTTCTTTTGAATCAGAAGACGCAGATGGTTTAATTTAAACAAACACAAAAAAACAACAACATTTATCTCCATATAAACTTCTGCCAATGTTGGATTGAACATTCACCTAAATTCCCTTGACAGCCAATAAAATAAAACATGTTTGTGAAGACAGGGAGTATTGAGTGAGTGCGTTTTGTATTTTTTTGATTCCAAGGCGCATTAAGCAAAACAAAACAGTTGGATAAGTCAAACTTTATTCAACTCATTCACAGTAACCACGTGAAATGGGTTCGAGGTCAGTGAGCACAAGCACAATTAATACACAATGCACCAGAACATAAGGCTCACTGTCGACTTTTAAGAAAATTAAAGGATTTTAAGTGCGCCTTATAGTCCGACAAACACTGTATTATTTAGTGCTGTGCATCAGACTGACTCCAGAAAGTCTTCAGTTAAATTACAGGAGCTTTGGAAAGAAGAAATTCATATTGTGCTTTTGTGAGACTGTGAAAAAGATTAATGTTCAGAAAAATTTCCAAAAAAACAGTAAATCTCACATTAAGTTGCCGACCTGCGAGTCCTCTTTTTAACTCGCTGAGTGGTGGGGCAGAGGTTAGAGAAGGTGTGCTTGTGATCGGAAGGTCGCCAGATCAACTCCCTGGACCGACAACGTCAGAACGTGGATGGAAAAGGTGAAACACCTGCACCTGCCTCCACCCTGTTGCCTCACTCTGGGCCCTTGAGCAATAACCCACACCATCTGCTCCCAAACTGGTCTCTCTTGAAAGTGACTCAACGATAATGTTAAAATTAAGGAAAATTTAAAAATAAAAACTCAAAAACTAAAGCTTTTTTGGCAGAAGGAGAAGAAAGTTTAATTAAAAAGTAAATTACCCATAAGTCCTTGTTAGAACCAGCACCAGTCGTTGTATGGACTGATGTTCTTTTTGTTGTGGGGCTGCAGTAAGCTCAGCGCTCAGGGCCATCATCTTGTCAGGAGGATGATCATTTGATGCAAAACATCTGCCACCTTTACCTCGCTGTGCCACTTCCTGTGTGGACCAGTGCAGAACAGAGGAACTGAGAGGAAAACAACAACGTTCTGTGTTTGAAACTGCTTTGTTTACACGTTTCTACAGGTCCATCATGTGTTGCAAATAAACAGGCTGCAAATAGAAGACCATGTTTGTTCAAACTTAACACATGTCCTTATACAGTATTATTAAACTTCAAATGTAACGTTACATTAATAGACATTATGGCATTTAGATGTGTAGCATATTTTCATGGTTACTGTGATACTGTGAAGTATTTTTTGTCAAATCATGACTTGAAGCTCTGTCATTCCTCATGAAAGTATTTTGTTAATAAAAATCTATTATTTATGATTTCATGATTATATAGCCACCTGCGTTTAAATGTTCATTTGTCTGTCTGATGAAACAAACACTGAACTGTTTTTATTTATTATTATTATTATTTATTTTTATTTTTCAAATCTTTCAGGTCAACATCCGAGCTTCAGATTACTAAAATAACAACAGCGTCCTCTGCTGGCTGGAACCGGACCATGCACCACTGCTGATCGCTGACATGAGGAACCTCAGGCAGCTTCATGACCTTCACACATGTGAGGTTTGACCTTTCCACGTGCCACCTGAACGTTTAGGTCCCATCAAACGAAGCGGCCTGAAGTCTCTCTTGGCATTTAGCTGTGTCTCTAAATGTGAGCATCTATTGCATTTAAAGCTATTTTCTACAGTCAGTGGATGAAAAGGGCAAAAAGACAAAAAGGTCCTGCTGATGCGTAAGAAAATAGACTTTGATATAATGAGAAGACCACTGCACGTAGACACCTAGTTTACACATATTTACTAAAATGTCGTCTGGTCGTACCTGAAACTGATCCCCAGCATATTTTCTGAGCATTATTCAAGTGTAACACAAAAAACAAATCAAATTGCACTACATATTTGTTTGACATTTTGCTTTTAGTTAGTTAATTTCAACTCAGGTTGTCTGTCAGCAAAATATTTCACAAACCACAATACACATTTTATTAAAACTTTCAGAAAAAAGTTACTGATATACATCATAATATACCAGTACTGTTCTATGTATTATGTTATTAATATAATATAATAATTAATAATTATGCTTACACACACACACACTATACAGTATATACAGTATATGTGTGTATGGACTATGTATATGTATACATATATATACATATACAGTAT
>JARVGV010000002.1:6098376-6119786 GCA_031762435.1 Hypsolebias longignatus
CTCCTGCAGGGCGGCGTGAACCGAGTGCGCAGCCGGAGGCGGGGAGCTGAAATCATGACATTCTGTGCTCTTTTAGTGTGTTAAGCGTTTAGAAGCATTGTTTAGAATATTGCAAGAGTGTGGGAAGGGTTTAAAATGCTTTTATAGTACATTTATACATGTTTACTAAAATAAAGTGCTACTTACTACTTGTACTACTATTCCTACTTCGCGGTGTTTCACTTATCACAGGGCTTCAGGGTACGTATTCCCCGTGATAAACGAGGGACTACTGTAGTACGGGGACAGAAACTGTGTACTGTTGATTAGCTCAGATTCTACCTTGTAAACAGTAGTGCCGTGCAAGCCTGTTCCTTGCCTCCACAGGGCTGAGACGATAACTGGAGTTTCTTAACAAGGTAGCATGGACAGAGGGATCTAAGAGGGAAAGAAAGATTGTTTCAAGGAGGGATAAAGCAGGCTTAAAACAAGAGCTTAAAAAAAGTACCCAACATTCGGAAAGTATTAAAGCAGAGCTCTGGTTCCACTGTGGCAGATGCCATCAGGAGTTACAGTTGACATAGACCTGTGTGTTGGTGGCACAAGATGACAGGAGTACAGCGACTGCAGTCATGCATCTGCAATTATGATCAAAGAGCATTCTCCTTTCAAATGAAAAAGAATAAAAAAAAACATGCATGATGGCTGTGTCAGGACCACGGTTTCTTGCAGAGCAGCAGTGAGGTCATTTTCACAGCAGCTACACTCAGCCACTACACTGAGGTGGAATGAAAGCACAGGACGACTTGTCAAATAGTTTTCTTGGCGATCGTTGCTTCCTCTGCAGCCTTTTAAAAAAAGACCCAATCGGAGGTGACAGGCCCTGTTTCTGCTGTCTGTTATGGCTTGTTAACATACATAGAGTGGAAAGGTTCACTGTAACTGAGGCACGAGTGAAAGAAAAATAATGAGAATGAAAGAAGACAAAAATCTACTCAAGTTTTTTATTTTTATTTTTAAAAACAGACTGATGTTTAAATATCCCTTTCCATAACATGAGGACAAAATGTAAAGACGTTAGTTAATGAGGGAAGATTTTTTTTTTACATAATTCAATTAAATTTGAGATATTCCACAGACACAAAGAAAACAAAAGATGAACTTAAAACAGAGCTTAAATACATATTTTATTCAGTTCTGAGAAGACTCACTTTGGCGTTTCTTCTGCTTTCGTTTAGCCGACTTCATCTTCTGGGCTCGCTTGAGCATAAGAAGAGCTGTGTGGTTGTTGGTAAAGCCCCTGGAGGCAACAAGGACACAAACATCCAACTGAAAATCCCTCTAAGTAAACAAAAACACAAAATCAAGACATGGTGAAGGCAAAACATGTGGGACGTAATGAGGAATTACCATTCTTCCTGAATCTTTTCTGATCTTTCAGAAAGACCACTGAGAGCTGAGGCTGACGCAGGAAAGTGGCTTCTAAAATCATAAAGATTGTTTAAAACGATTTCCAATTTACAAAAACAAATCAAAACTGTCAGTACATGTCCTGCATTTTCATGACCACCACATCTATATAATTTTTGCTGAAATTAATGTGACAACCTCTAATTGTATAGTACTTTGAGTTCTCATGTTTAGAAGAATGAATGTGTGAATCTGCATTATTTTGATCTTAAACGCTACAATATGTACATAATACTGAAGTAAGTAAAGCGATTCACTATACACTACTTGTTTTTATAATTTGTGTCTTTTGTATGTTAAAGTGCTCAGAGTCAAAAAGTTTTACTTCACAAGATGTTTTGGCTTGAAAGAGCAGGACAGACACAAGTGTACTAAAAAGAAGCTGAACACTTAAAGGAATTTGTGTGTGTGTCTCTGTGTGGGGTGTACTGTATGTTCCACAAAAAACTTAGTTTGCATGAGGGTAAAAGAATATTAAAGTTTTCATTAATGCATCTGTCTTTATCCTCTGTCAAATACAATTGTGTCCTGTGAAACAGACATTTGTCCTGAGTCTAGGAATGAACACTGATCTATATTTTATTAATTTGACACCTGTTGTAGAGCTGTGTTATTTATTTTACTACTGTATACAAAATTTATCTAATATTCTTCTGTGTTAGAGAAAATAAGCAGATGGCTGTGACTTTCTCTACCTGAGGGTCTTCCGTGCTGAAATTCTTTGTAGCCCTGACTCCTCTTCTTGTCCAGCCATCCAGGCCTGCTTTGGCTCCCAAACGAGTGGTGGCTGAAGTTCATGCAGGATGTTGTCATGAGAGGTTACAAAAGGCTAAAATACAGTATTAACCAGTGTAACATGAGTTTACTGTTTTCTGGATTTTTAATACAAATTTTAAAGAACATGACAAAATAGCCAATATTTTGGACAACAAATAAATTTGGAGGCAGTGGTGGCGCAGAGGTTAGAAGAAGTGTGTGATTGGAAGGCCGCTGGTCTGAATCCTTAGATGGGTATATAAAATTTGGGTGGGAATAGTGAAGCACCTACATCTGCCTACACCCTTATTTGCCCCACTGTAAGCACATAAGTAAGGCCCCAAACCATCCAAATGTGCCTTTGGCGGCAGCCCTCTGCTCCACGTGTGTGCTCACATGCATAGCAATAAAAATGCAGAAAATGGATTTCCCATTCGGGCATTAACAAAGTAAACATAATTATTATTTGTGTTTAGGGGGGAAATGCATTCTTAGCACTTTATAAAATATTGTTAAGCTTCATTTGAGATGTGTTAAGAAAGCTGTTGTATTACAGTTTTAAATGGAAATACTGACTCGAACCGCTGTCGGTAAAAAACAGTCTCCTCCAGATATTTTTAAGAAATTATTTACACTATAATATCCACTAATATTAAATTCTAATTTTAGGGATTTAGCAAGGACTTTTCACCAAAATTTTAACACTTGTAGAATGTGAAGATTCTGGGTACTTTGTGCCTTGCCTGGCTTTGGCAGCTCTAGAGTAGGTGGGCAGAGCTAACCCATCATACCTGTTCCTGATCCTCCTCTGATGGAAGACTGCTGTGCTTAAGCTCCTGTGCGACAGCAGTTCGATGCTGGATCATTGAAGCCCTTGGGTACTTTTTGACAGTCGCTACTACAAATAACTTTATTCCTTGTGTTTTTGTCAAGCCCTGCTCCATTGGTTTTTCTACCCCTGCAAATACTCACCTTTCTCGAGTCTCCTTGAGTCTGTCTGGAACCACTTACTTCTAGAGTCGTCGGAACAGCCTGAGATCAATGCCACCTGTCGACATTGAAGCTATTCTTTTGGTTTCCTCCCAGCTACACTCCTATGATCACCACCTGTACTCCACTCCTCTGGAATCATCTCCACCCTCCTCTTTAAAGCTGACCCATGCTCCAAGCTCTGTAAGGCAAACTGGCAAAAGTAAATTACTGAAAACTCTTGTTCCACGGATCGCCATACTTACCTGACCTCCCTTTACTTGCAGATAACTCCTGTGTAAATATCTCCATGTCACAATAAACTGTACTTACCTTTTCAATCAAGTGTCAGTTTACTCTCTGACAGTTTGCCTCTTCTGGGTTTAAAACTAGTCACTTTGTGAAAGAATGATCCAGCTATAAAATGAGTACCCAGATTAAATCTAACAGTGAAACAATCCTTCACTTGCAAAACAAAATAAAATGATAATCATGACTCGACTCTACAGCAGATCCTCTCCCAACAACTCATCACCAAAAGCATCATGCAGGAGTTGGAAGGTATGTTGTACTCTACTGAACAAACAATAATTCTGTTACTTCAGTCTTCTTCCACAGCTCACCACAAACCCACTCCCTGTGTGAGCCCTAGTCAGAATTCTTCTTGAGAACCAGATATTAGACCTTCAGAGTTTTTTTGTTTGTTTGTTTTTAATGAAAACCCCAATCAGTTTGGAGGTTTTTCCCTTCAATGTGAACTAGATTTCAACAGAGCCCTGGTAATGTTTGCTTCAGAGTCTCCAAGATTACCTATGCAATAAGTGCCTTAAAAGGGGATGCATTAAGGTGGGCTCATGCCTACTTACGTGCTAATCCCATTTCCAATCTTCCTTTCCAGACATTCATGAGATAATTTCAACTTGTGTTTGACCATCCCCTTCAGCAGGAGATAGGAGCACAGAAGCTACTGGGTCTATGCCAAGGCAGACAGTCAGTTTCTGAATACTCCATTAGCTTCCATATTGTGGCCCAGGAAATGGGATGGAGTGAAAACGCCCTGAGAGGTATGTTCAAAAGATCCTTAAATTAATCTATTAAAGGACCAACTCACTACCAAAGATACACTTAAGCCCCCAGTATACTCCCACGTATGTCACATGCGTACGTACGTGCATACTGTACGCAGAGGATTCAGACATCATACTCGAGTATCAGCTGCAGCGCAGCTCCACAGACAAGGAGCGTTTACCTACGGGACATATTGAGGTAGCTGATTGGTCATTTGCTGACACGCCTACTGACTTGATTGACAGGTAAAATATAAAAAAAAAAAAAAAAAAACAAGCGCTGGCAGCCTTAGCCGCAGTAGTGTTCTGTGTTTATATGTTGTTAATAAAAAATTCTAAAAAATAAAAATAACAAAAAGCAGGGAGCGCTGGCCCTGTAGCCCACATATCAGACCAGCACACCAGGAAATGTCCAGACCCTCCCGCAGCCAAGCTGGACCAGAGTTTAATTCGCTCGTGAAAAATTTGTTCATTCCTCATCATTTCAGTCATGGAGTCAACAGAGGAGGAAGTTGCCTTTTGGCAAAAAAAATAAAAAATAAAGAAAAGGCCAGATAAGGGATGAAGAAGGGGAATTTAATACATTGGTGTCGCATACAAAACAGTCTGGCGCTGGGCAGTTTGTGTTGATTTAATGAATTTCCCTGTGTTGGCTCTTGTGGGCTCACACACAAAACAGAACCCAATAACCAAGAGTTAGATGATGTGTAACCAGGAGGTGGAGGCCACCTGCAGATGGGCAATTAATGACAACCCTTCTACGTGGTGCCATCACTTACCTTGGGTGGAGTATGCTCACAACCCACACAACTCTTCAGCTATGGGCTTATCTCCTTTTGAAGCTTCTATGGGTTACCTTCTTCCCTTGTTCCCCAGCCAAGAAACAGATATCTCTGTTCCGTCCATTCAGGCCCATATCCACAGTCGCCTGAGGATCTGGTGATGGACTAGAAGGGCTCTCATATGGATGGTAGAGCAAAATAAAAGACTGGCTGACAGACGCAGGAGCCCTGCTCCTCCTTACCAGTTGGGCCAAAAAGTATGGTTGTCCACTAAAAATATGATCCTCAAGGACACCCCCAGAAAACTAGCACCCTGGTTTATTGGACCTTTCTCCATTGTGAAAATCATTAACCTCACAGCTGTTAGATTACAACTACCAACCTCCATGAGAATTCACCCAACATTCCACGTCTCTCAAGTAAAACCATTCCTTGAGAGTCCCTAGACCCACCTACCAACCTCCCTTTACCCCACCCCCCATGTGTGTGTGTGTGTGTGTGGGGGGGGGGGGGGGGTATGTAAATATGGACAGAGATGGATTTAGAGATTTTTGGAGATGGATTTGGAGATGGATTTACATATCTCCATCTCAATGGAGGCATGTAAATATCTCTATTTCACAATAAACTGTACTGGTACTTAACTTTTCAATCACATGTTGGGTTCTCTCTGTCAGTTTGCTTATTCTGGGTTTAAAACTAGTCAGTTTGAGATAAGAATGTTCATGTCAAGGTCAGTCTAGCAGCATAATTATTTTCCAGATTCCATTTTCTCTTCCTCCAAGTGCTGGATTGCTTATCCCTGCCTTTAATGTGCACCTCAGTGTCAACACGTTGAGGATGGCCACACCAGCAGCTGCCGCACATCTTTTGGCCCCAACTAGCTAAGCTGTACAGGGCTGAGCCTGCTTCAAAAAAAAAAAAAAAAAAAAAAGATCCAACAAGAGGTAACTGAAGGAGGGGGGAAACAAGATGACATTGCAGCCTGCGTGATAAACGACATCTGCTGGTGCTGAGCAACCTTCGGCCTTCTACGAAATAATCTTGTTTTTTAACTGAACAAATCTGAAGATCAGCGGTTGAAACTTGGAGGGCATCAAGCAAGAAGTGAAAGGGACAAGGCAAGAAAATAATTTGTGTGTTGACAAGACATGGGCTTGTAAATTGTTCTTGCAAAACTCTCAAACATAAAAACATGCTCATTTTTGTAATGATGATGGGCTGTTTGGTTTATCATCAAACATTATCTGGGACTTTTACCTCTGCAGCTGAAGCTCGCTCTGATACAACATAATGTCTTACAGGAGGGTCTTCAGAAATGGTCACCGTCCAGTGTTTCTCCTCTGCCTGCTGTGAACAAAAAAAAAATATATATATATATATCCCATATATTACACTGTAGCATGGTAAAATATAATACTGTAAATGAGTTATTTGTGGTGAAAAGCAAGCTAAAAATTTTAAAAAAGCTAAAATAAGTAATGACACATTTGTGATTTTGTAATTTTCTGTGTGTCCATATAAATGTTCAGACAGAAAGAGTCACTTAGAGACCATCAAATATCAGTTCACTAGTAATAAACTTTACTGAGTTCCAGACATTTTTGTGTTGGTTAATATTAAATAGCAGTGGCAGCCATCTTGAATTGGGATGACTCCAAAAGTTGTGAATGGATTAGATTTAGAATGATTATATTCTGAATGTTTCATTAAAAATTCTCTCTGACAAAAGGAGTTAACACCAATAGTCATGGACTAAGTTTTAGGTGAGGTCTTGTAGAATATATTGTGCTCAGTGTATGTGGTTGAGCTAGGGCTCAACTACTACCACCTCTTTTGCCTTTGGCAGCAGAGGCAGGCAAAATATAATCCCAACTTAAAAAAAAAAAAAAAAAAAAAAAACTTAATTAAAAGCATTATTAAAAACATTAGAAACAGAACATATTTGAAGACAACCTAAACATACTGAAAAGTAGATACTGTGCAGGTGTTTCTCCAGTGGGGTGTGGGACGCTGAACAAATGAACCATGAAAGCAAAGAAAACACAAACTTGAGTGCATACTTCGCCAAAGACAAATTCCTCTACATCCACCTCCTCAAAGGCGTCATCTTCTTCAGAGTCAGGGCATGTGACCACAGCGAAAGCAGAAGCGAGCCTCCTCCTCAAAGTGAAGCCCCTCCAAAATGCCTGGAGGTACCCAAAGTAAGAAATGGTCAACAACCATCCATGAATCACAGCGCAAACGTAAATACTGAGTTATCCCATTAGGGAGATAAAGCATGTTAGGCCCTATTTTAATTGCTGAACATTCTGTTGTCTGAACTCTGCTTGACTCAGGGCTGCTCGGAGACAAATGGAGCTTCAGCGTGTCTCTAAATCCTCCAATTCCCAACGGGCTGGGGGGGCATATTTCACTTCATGTTGAGCCTCACACGAATTCTACAACTCTTACTACCACACGTCCCTGGAATCTGATTAATTACTCCATACCCGTCCAACACACACACTCACGTGCACACCGAGTATTTGAAGATCCTAAAGGACTCATTAAACACTTTTTTGTGTGGAGAGCTGATTTCAGAGAGGTAGTGAGCAGCACGTTTTTCAGAACAGATGTTTACACCTCTGTGCTGAGGATTTTAACATCCATGCTATCTTTAACGTCTATAGATTATTGTTCAAGGATCAATATGAATGGTTTATGTAGCGCAATTTGTGAAAGTGACTTTAGGAACATTTTAGTTGTGGCATTACACAGCCACAGCTTTAGGAATGGTCTCTTTTGGCTCATTTAAAAATACAGAATTACAGATAGTTAAAGGAATAGTTTAGATTTTTTTTTTCTTTTTTCAATTTGAATTCTATGAAAAGGTTGAAAATGACGATTACCATCATACGTGCAGAAAAGGGCTCTTTGAACCAGTTATGGAGAAAAACAGTTTAATCCTAACCAGAAAGAAGAGCTAACAGCTAGTCTAAGCGAGGCCATGGCCAAAGTGGATTAATCCAGTCTTAAAACAACTCGTAGCTAAAAGGTTTCAGAAGAATTTATGTGAATGCTATTCTATAACCCTTTACACCACCATCATTTTCAGATCACATGGTTTTTCCAACAGAAATATTAAAAACCTGCCAAAAGGGCCCCATGTCTGCATAGGAATTACTAGAGCTAGCCACTGCTGTTGCTAATTGCACTTGCAAATAGCTAAAATAAATAAATAAACTCTATGCACAGTAAATTGAAAATTTTACAACAATGTAAAAGTAATAAAAATGTTTTCATGAACAGCTTTGAGAGAGTTGTTTTAAGATGGTAGCAACCCACTTTGAGCTAGCCTCGCTCAGATGTCATTGTTTCAGTCAAAATTAAGGTACATTTCTTCAAAAGTAAGGTACCGGTAATTTAAAAAGCTATCGACAACAGATAAGTTGTCATTTGCTCTTAAGTCTTTCCATTGAACCCCATTTCCAAATATACAAACTGTTCCTTTAAGAAACAGTTTGTTTGGATCTTTGCTAATTATTTTAAATAAATGGTCTAGGTTGGCACTTTTCACAATTTCAGAAGAAAAGAGGGTTACAATTTCTTAACTAGACAAATTGCATTTCCGGCAAAATTGCAGAGTGAATGCTTCTTGCAGAAGAGCTTGCTGAAAAACAGCTGAAATTAGTTTTTTTAAAAAGTGCTGAAATGTAGCTGAAAATGTAGAGCAAGCGTAAATCAGCAAGAGAAAGCAGAAAGAACACAAAAGTTAAAATGAGTGCAAAAAATGTGGAATTGGCTGAAAAAGCTAATAATAGCATAAAGACAGCTAAATAGTAGCTGAAATAACTGAAAATAGCAGAAATAAGCTGAAATGAGCATAACAAGTTGAAATTACCAGAAATAATTTAATTTGGCTGAAAGTAGCAGAAATTACAGAGAAAAACTTGAATTTATCTGAAAAAAAACAGCTGAATAGTAGCTAAAATATCGATAAGCTAAAAATCTAGCTGAAAAGATAGAATGAGCATAAATTAGCATAAGAAAGCAGAAATAATATGTTTGTCCAGTTAGGCTGAAAGATGCAGAAATAAGCACAAAAAAGTGGAAATTATCTGAAAAAATCTGAAATTAGCTAATATCAGCTGAAAAGTAGCTAAAAAGCAGAAAGAACCAGAAGGAAGTTGAGAGAGCACATTTTTGCTGAATTAGGCTGAAATAAGCTTAAATGAGTGCAACAAAAGCAGCATTAGCTGAAAAAGCTTAGATTAGCATGAAAACAGCTGAAATAGCAGAAAAGGTTGAAACGCAGAAATGAACTGAAAGGAGCAGAAAGAAGTTAGAAGCACAAAAATGTAGTTAGCAGAAAGATCCTGAAATGGTCACAAAACAGCTGGAAAAACAGCTGAAAGTAGCTGAAAAAGTTAAAAATTACACAAGGAAGCTGAAAGAAGCTGAAGCAGAACAAAATGTGAAAGGAGCTGTAAAAGGTTGCAAACGCATCTAAAGATGTGAAGGATGTAAACTGAACTTAATTCATTTTCTATGAGGAAAAAAAATGGCAGAAAAGCCAAATATTTCAAAAAGCTGAAATTGCACCAACACCAAACGTCATAGCAGGATTGTCCTGAAACAGCTCAACGTTTTGATTTATGATGAAATAGCACAAAAATGGTTGAATGAGAAAAATGCTGAAAAACGTACAGAAGAAAAATGGATCTCGATAGAGAGAATGTTTCATAAACAGTCACATGAGCCTTGATTCAAGCTGGACTTTTTCTTTTGATACACTTCTAAACGTTTTACCTGTATGACGGTGGCAGCACCGTCTTGGCTCCTGTTAATAAGGGAAGGTGTGGACTCAGAGTTTTCTTGGCCTCCTCCACTTTCTTCTCCCTTCTTTGTGAAGAAGGGGTCAATAACGTTCCCACGTTTTTGTCTGCGTTTCCTCCATGTCTGCTGAATCACGGCTGCTGCTCTGCTGCTCCAACAGACAAACACACACAAAGTGAAAGCGTGATGTCACAGTGCCTTTACCTTTCAAAGCATGAATTTATTCCTGACATCTGGAGAGCAGGACTGAAGAGAGATTAGGCTTGTCCAGAGCCACCCTTCATATAAAAGATCTACGGGCCTCCCAAAGATAGCAGAATGTAAATGATAAAGCAGGGTGTTAAAATGAAGAAGATTGGCAACATCTTGGGCTGTAAATCACACGGAGGAGGCTCCAGTGATGACAAAACGCTCCACAGCAGAAACTAATCAAAGGTTTAGTTGCTACAAATAGAAATATTTAAACCGGGATGGCTTTCATCAATATATACATAACATCAGCTGATGTTGGGAATGTTTTAGCTGTTTTATGAAATGGATTTAAAACATTGGACAATAATTGAATTACCTTTTGACGTCCAAGTTGAAATCACTGGAGAGAAGTTTTGTGTCAAAAGGTAAAGAATTTATTTCTTCTTTTGATGAGCGAAAGGGAACACAAGCAGAGTTAGTGCTGCCAACTGTCTTCTCTGTCCTTGCACCATCTGTGACACTGTCCACTTTGTTTGGACGACTTTCTTCAAGCAGACCATCTTTCAAACTCCAGTTTCTGCATTTGACGTTGCTCCCGCCCAAGAGATCAGGTTGTAGTTTGTTACTGGACTCGAGTTGTGGGTCAGCTGTCGTTTCTGAACTTCTGTAGAACATGTCCGTGGTTTTCTCAGACGCAGCTTCATCTGTCATCTTGTATACCGGTAGATCCGATACGCTGGTGTCACCATATTCATGTGCAAACCTCTGGCTCTCTGCCAACTGCAGAGCCATGGTAAAGTGCTGGCAGCGTGTTGTCATGGCATCCAAGGGACAAGTAACATTGCTGTGAACAAACAGACAAACATATTTGTACTTGAACTGCTATAAATCACAACACACACATCTCATCTGCCTTCAATTGGTTTAGAAACACGACTCATGCTTCTACCTCTGCATAGGCTTCCTTAAATATCTTATACTGATCATATGTATAATCGTACATTTGAATTAGACATGTGCCAGATTATTGGGCCTCTTATGTATCCACCCAGTCATTAACTCTGTGAGGATCATATATATTCTATTGGTCTTCATTAAAAGAAAAGTATGCTCACTGAACTCAGGTACACTAAAACCCAAATTCAACAACAGATCGTGCAGCTTTTGAAGACACAAATCAGGATTATGTCAATTTTTCTAAGACACAAAGATCTTGCAAAGGAAGATGTGTGAATCAAACTGTGCTGCTAACCAAACATCATTGCTTTGTGTTTGCCCACATGGTTTCTGCATGCGCTTAAAGGAAAACCCAACACGTAGGTGTCCAGTGGCAACATGCATCTGTTATGTCTGAAACGCACTGTTAACATTAAATATTGACTGTTTTTAACAACTTCTGGGAACTGAGTGTGGAGAAAAATCAAAGAAGAGTACTCTGCTGCACTGATGACATTACATTAAAAAAACAGGCACAACATGAAAAGCTATAATTAATTCTCCCGTCTGTGATTATCATAAAATGTTGCATCTACAAAATTGGTCAAAACATCAATAAAATCCTGTTTAAAATACAAGGTCTTGTGATTTTGTAACTTAACAGAGCTTCACATCCCCAGGTTGACAAACAGAACCCAAACTTATTACTGTATCTTCTCTTTCTTCTTGTTACTTCGGTGCCTGCTGTGTTTGTGAGAGAAGGGAACATTTATATTGCACAGCGAGGACAACTGCAGTCTGATGCAGAAACTGCTAACACCTGCTGAGCTTCATGGATGTGTCCGTGCCAACACATCAGTATTTGGCTGAGATGAGGAAGACTGTGAGGGAAACATTGAAAACTACTGAGGTAAACACCAGGCGCTGTGCTTTTATTGAGAATCTGGACCTCAGCCTCTAATAATCTTCAAATCTCATTTTGAAACCCAACCACTGGTGCTTTATCAACACAGCTGTAGTTAGTCCATGTAATGTTGAGAAAATTCAAGTTTTATTCATTTTATGTGAAGCACCTCGTGGCAGTGGTTAGATGGTTTTAGTTTCAATTCTTATTCTTTTTCAGTATATCAAAGCTCATGTTCAATAATCCAGGTAGAAAATCTAACAAAGTTCAGTCAGGTCATCTGGACGGTTTCTTGCTTTGTTGAGACGTTTCATGCTTCATCCAAAGGACTTCATCAGTCCGAGCAGCCACAAAGAAACTGAATCCCACAAGCAGCGCACCCACCAACTTACCACCAGCAAACTGGTTGGTCCACTGTGTGCTTGTGGGACTCAGTTTGTTTGTGGCTCCTCTGACTGATGAAGTCCCTTGGATGAAAGATGAAACATCTCAACAACAAAAGAAACCATCCAGATGGCATGACTGAACTTTGTTGGATTTTCTACCTTGATTACTGAGCATGAACTTTGATGTTTTGAACCACTTTGGCTATGGCTGCCTCAGAGTCGTCGATGGGGGAGAGAGTGAGCCCCAGAAACCATCTTATCACCAGCAAACTGGTTGATCCACTATTTGAGTGTGCTGCTTGTGGGACTCCGTTTGTTTGAGGCTCCTCGGATTGATGAAGTCCTTTGGATGAAGGACGAAATGTCTCAACAAAAAAAGAAACCATCCAGATGACCTGAATGAACTTTGTTGGATTCTTTATCAGTATTGTGAAGTAAGGTGTGTGATCACAAACAGGTAGGTGTGTGTTTCAGTTAAAATGAGAGCCTTGCCTGTCTATTTTATGTGTGTCTCTAATATATAGCCTCTTTCATTGGGGGATAAACTGGCTACAATGCCACCTTTATGGAAACTTAATGAATCTATTAGCAATGCTTTACTCTGTTCCCTCGCCTGTCCTCAACTCTGGGGGGGAGACGCTCTCAGTCAGTCTGCAATGCTGGAAGGAGTATAGCTTCTTCTCTACAAAGAACTAGCTCTTCTTTCTCAGTGGGACAAGAGAGGGATAAGTCAGGGGTCATAGAAGACTGTGACCCCCATGATCCTTCCTCCCTGTACCTGCTGGTTCACTCCAGGGTCACCATAAACACACATAAGAATGCTATAAAAGAGCAGGAAATCATCTAAAATGGTTGAAAATGCACCAAATAGCATTCATGGAAGGGACTGGGTGTCACATGAAACAGACTGATTTTGGGAAACTTGTGCACAGAAACAAAAAGCCCAACTGGTTCCTAATAAGTTTTCAATGTCCCATGTTGCTCTGAAGGTATTTTACAAAATCTGGGCTAAGAAACTCTAGGTAAACTTAGGTCTGGACAAAATCTTTCTCCAGCACGTTCAAGCTACAACGTCAAAATTAGCTGTTAATTTTTACTGAATATGACCAAGAAGAGCTTATGTTGCGACGTATCTTTAATGAAAAGATTCACAGACAAAAATGTGCAGATCCAATTCACAAAATCCAAGTTAAGTTATTGAGACTACAGACAAAATATTAAAAACAATGTGGGAAAGATTTTAATTTGTCATAATTTTAGAGATAAATGTGGGTTTATTTCTTTAAAAATGTACTGGTAATAATTTATTTAAAATATTGAAAAAAAATAGATTTATTTTTATTTTTTTTATTTTTTATTTTTTTTTTACAAATGGATGACATTTTTAGAACAAAATATCTAAAATACACTTGTAATTTTTCTGACACACATCACTGTTAGTTTTAGTTAAACTTTAAAATTGCCACTCTGCAACTAAGGACATTGAAATTAGGATTCACAAGTCATTCTTTATGTATTATCCAATCCTAGAAACTGACAGTCAGTTTAGTTACAAAACAGCCCAAACATATTATTTATACATGCATATGAGTGTTGTTATGAATGAAAATGTGTACACTGTAATAAATTAATACAAATTAATTGCTATGTTTAAAGTGGTGACCCCAGGAAGAATAGTCTCTACTTATTTAGAAACTAATGGGGATCCTTAAATAAATAAATTAAATAAATAAAAAACACAATGCTAACTAAACACCAGAGTTAGAAAGAGTACTGAAAATTTGTACACAAGTACAAGTACTGTTACACTGCTTAAATTGTACTCAATTACAAGTAAAAGTACTGGTGTTATAAAAATACTTAAGTAAAAGTACAAAGAAATTGTGAAGAAAGAAATACTCATAAAAGTACAAGTACCCAACAAATCTACTTAATTACAGTAATGTGAGTATTTGTAATTTGTTACTTCCACCCCTGCTAAACACCAAATATTTGTCCTGGTTGTTCATCTTAAGCCACTCATGGACTGACATGTGGCACTCCTCTCCAGTCTGACACAAGGTCAGACTAGGGGTTAAAAGTCTATGTTGGCTCTAGCAATAGCCCAAAATGGCTCATTGTTCAGAGGCCAGGGGTGCAGAGGGCACACAGTGAGAGGTGAAGCTAGGAGAGCGCCACACTATCCCCCAAGACATAGGAGTCCTCAGTGTGACCCGTCCTCGTAGCCACCGCCTCGTTTCATCTTTTGTTCTGTGTGATTTGGAAAGGTCAGAAAGATAAGCAGAAAGTTGACCACTTTTTTAAGTGCTGGTGGTCCTGCCTGCGCACGTGGAGGCCAGTGACACTGAAGGACTTAAGAAAATAGTTGGAAGTTGTCTTTAGGCTCACTGAAGCTTGTGCATGAGACATAACAAGAGGACAGCTAGCACTCCGCACTGAGATATGAAAATGGCACAAAACTCCATGTGGGAATCGGTTTTCTGTCGTTTCTTTAATCCTTGTGTTTCCTGCACTCCACTGTGTTTCTCGTCCTTGTTGTTCAGCTCCTGTCTCACCTGGCTCCAATTCTAATCAGCCCAGGCGTTTGTCATTCTTGTCATTAGGCTCCCTATATATATATTCAGCGTCTGTTTTTTTCCCTTTGTCCGTGTGTGAAAGCCCGTTGTTGAAGAACCTCTGACCAAGAAAAGATGTTGGGTGTCATTACCAGTAATGTGGTCTCTGAAACTGGCCCTTAGTTTGAAAAAGGTTTTAATTTTGGCCCCCTTTTGTAAGTGAGTTTGACACCCTGATCTACGTGATACAGTCTGCGTGCTCACCTGAGCGCTCTGCTGTGACACCGCTGCAGATCCTGTGTCTGTTGAATCTGAGCCTGGCAGAAGGTAAGGAAGCTGTCCAGAGTCACACCGAGTTGTTGAGCAGCTGTAGGACACACACAGGAGTCTGTCTGCTGGTCATCAATGATCCTCAGGCTAGACACTGCTTTCTGCAGTGCTGATCTAAAAAGAAAAAGGCAAAACGTGTCCGATCTAATCTCAGGGATTCAGACTGAGGTAAAAAAAAAAAAAAAAAGACATGAAGCTTTTTTCAGACCTTCAACAATAAACAATTCAATGACTTACAAAATAAACAGCTTATTTTGTTCTGTTCCTTTTATCAAGATGGTGATTTTCAAACGATCGGATCATAAACCTATCAGGTAACATCACAGTCTCAGTACGATCGTAATGGTTTGTTTTGAGACAGAAAAGTTTGAGGAGCTGTTTCCTCTAGCTTGGCAGCTCTTTAATAAAATTAGTAACAGAGCTGATGGATTTTATCCAATTTTTTATACGCATCAGCCTTGAACTAAGAGGGAACCCTGAGTGACTGGGTGCTGTGGAAGAAGAAACTGTCGCCTGAGGCTAAGGATGTGCAAGGAGAAGAATCTCAGCCTCTTCCAGCAAAGCTCTGGCCAACTGTGGTCAGTGGTAAAATGATGAGTTGGAAACTATACCAGGCAATACGGACAATAAAACCTTTTTTTAGACAAGCTTTTACACCATAATGTTAATTTCAGAAGTAAAAAAGAATAAAGAAATCAGAGCATATGCGCCAAAACTTTTCCTAAACACATAAGAGTAAAAACTGAGCTGAAGTTCATGCACAGGTTCACACTGACTGATAAAGAGTGCACCGTTTAGTTTTATCCCATTATAATATAAAGAATTTGTGTTACAGTAGTCTCTAATTTATCATGGGGGACGAGAAGTGAAAAACCGCGAAGCAGGAATATTAATACAAGTAGTAAGTAGTAGCTAATTTTTATCATTTATATTTATAAAGGCTTTTTAAATCTTTCTCACATGCTTGCAATATTCCATGTTTTTAAACTCTAAATGCTCTAAAAGATCACAGTGTCATGATTTCAGTTCTGCCTCCTCTGCTCTCAGCCATCTGCAAGCGCTCTTGGCCACGCCCACTTCTCCGCTCTGCACGGCGATCAGCTGATCAGCTGCAGCAGGAAGTTTATCCTGCACTATGGGCTGCACAGAGGTGCAGCAGGTGCTAAATAATTTGAAATAATTTACTTTAAATAAAAAAAATTCCATGCCGATCGTGAGAATAAGTCTTACTTTACATGGTGCTACTTATTTTTCATTCATTCAACCACTATTTAAACAAGTTAATCCCAATGAGCCACAAGGACTCATTTACAAGAGAGACATGAATTTTAACAGTCATGACAACAGTGGATAACAAACAACAATAGACAATCATAAAGTATGCATACAAATTTAAGTTTTTTTATTTATTTATTTATTTATTAACAATTGGAAAAAAATAATAATTAAAAGGAAAAAAGAAACGTAGCAAAAAAAACAAATAGATTACAAGGTTATTATTACATTAGTAGAATAATAGCTTATTATTCATCACGTTTGAATAAAGCGTGTCCCGTTACGCTGCACTATTTGAAATAATGTTTTCTTTTATGCAAAATACTTGAGTTTACAGTATTTTACATCTGTAGCACAGACACTTCGAAGCATATTGTACATATAGTGGGGAAAATAACCAAAACTGTTGCAGGGTGAAGTGGACTAGTGTGCTCCAGACATGGACTGTATACTTTGTGAAGAGGTTTCAAGATCACACTGTAATGTATAAACAGTTCATTTAATATATAGATAGCACGCAGTGCTTTTGTAATTTTGCCACCACGCTAAAAAAAAAAAAAAAAAAAAAGTGAACAGAGCAGAAAGGGTCTGTGGAATGTTAGATGTGGTCCACTGGTCTCTTTAGCAAAGATGGGTATTAGATTCCAGCCCTGCGGGCATATTGTCTGGCCGGCTGTCTTCAAATGAAGCTCCAAACCAAAACAGGACCTTCTGGTTGTTGCATGACCTCACTGAGGTGGGGAGTGTAATTTGATTTAGAAACATGCTCCACTTGTGCGCGTCGTAAAGATCCATGTCCCAAATATTTAGACGTGGTAAGTCCTTGTTGAGACAAAGGCTCAAGAATCGCCCTTCTCAAAATGTTGCATGATCCTGGAGCATAAATACGTCTACTGGAGCTTGAATGGAACATTTTGTAAGACGTGTTCAGTTGTACTTGTGCAAAATAAAACAAACAAACAAATATACAAAATGCCACAAAGCAATTTTATAATCTATTTTGCTAACTTCTTTTTGTGTGAGAACGACTCAAACATATTTCCAGTTTGTTATGAAGGTTCTATATAATCAGGCGTACTTCAAATAGTTTTAAACTATATTTTATTTGTTATTTACTATTTTTGTTTTTGTTTTGACAATTCTGACAAAAAAGCTGAAATAGCCATGCAGAGCAGAGCTGTGATTTTTGGCCCGAGCCCCCAGCCTGAACCGGCGGCCGGGTCGGGTCAAATTGATGGGTTTGATGGGCGGACCGGGTCGGGTCGGGCTTTGGTGAGGTTTTAGAAGTGACTGCGTTTTTTTGTTTTTTTTTCTTGGGTGCACACCTGCCGAGGAAAATCTGGCGTGAGGCCATTGCCCTGGATTACCTGCAGATTATTCTTCACCCCCCGAGTTTGTATCACGGTGGATTATTATTATTACAGGTCTGTAAATATAGTTCAAACCCTTGAATTAAGACACGCACACACCTTGTATGAAATGCATCATTTCACATAGAAGATATAGAAAGGTATAAAAACATAAAATCCAACAATTCTTACCCAGGACTGCAGGGGAGGCACACTAAAGCCTATGGACATGGAGACCTGGTGAGATTGTCTCTTTTTACTTTGGCGCGCCAACGCCTAGATTGAGTGGGCGTTTCCCTCATCCTCCTTCAAAAGGAACTTTCATTCAAAGAGGACACTTGGACTGAAAGTTTGAGCAACTTGTTGTTTATTTATGGGACTTCATGTGTTGATATGGAAATGCTGTGGGATAAAGCATTTGCAGGGTTTGTGGGGGCAGAACTGATGGTTTGATTAAATTGTGTTAACTACCTTAAATGTTATCCTTCGTGACCAATTTATTAGTAGTTTATTTATGAGAGCTTTTTGCCTGTTCAGGTAAATTATTTTCTGTTTACTGTAAAAAAAAAAAAACTGGAGTGTGTTGCTTATGGGACTGAGTTTGTTGTAGCTCCTCAGACTGATGAAGTCCTTTGGATTAAGGACGAAACATCGACAAAAAATAAAAAAAACATCCAGATGACCTGACTGAACTTTGTTGGATACTATTATATTCTTCATTAATCTAACAAACTTGATTCCACTTTGCGATGTAAACACTGTACTTGGCTCATAATTCTTCTACACCCCTTTTTTTAGGGCATACACTTGTATTTTATTTAGTGAAGATTTCCTCAAAAACCATAATGTGGAATTGTTTAATCAGGCCAGTGTTTTTTTTAATTTATTTTTATCGTCTATATCTCCTGGATCAGGAACTGCTTACACAGAGAACAATTCTTAGCGTTTGGCTTTTAGTGCTTTAATTTAGATGGTGTTATCACTGGCTGAGATGAAAGGACCAGGGCACGTGTGGAAACAGAAGGTCACTGCTGGCAGTGAAGCTTAAGAAAAGTTCAGTGAAATATTGAGGTAATGTTACAGAAAAAGTCTCCAGTAACAATCCACACATTTAGAATTACTCTGGACAGAGATCAGCTAAAAATAATTTGCAAATAAAATATACAGTGCTTATCATACAAATATTATACATATAGCAACATTAGCAAAACTAAGGGACAGTAGTGCATAAAAAATGAAATACAGTAATGGCTGACATTTGTTACTTAGACATTTGCTAGTTACGTATATGCAAGTAGCATTCATGTTGGATGTCCCAGGTTAAGACATTTGGATGTTTGATTAAAAAAATAATAATAATTTAAAAAAAAAAATTAAGTGAAAGCCTTTTGGCCGAGCTAAGTTTGTCGTATTTTTGATGTTTAGTTGTTACTACAATAAATAGGTGTGAGTAATATTTAGTAACAAGTGACATTTTAATAAATTAAAGTTTACAGCACTGTTCATCAGAACAAAGGAAGCAGGAAAAACAAAGCGATCATGTTTTTTTTTAGATAAACTACAAGCAAATATTGCATGTGGAGAGTATTTAGGAATTGTAAATGAATGAATGTGAAGAGAAAAGAAAAAAGTTGCATTATCAGTAGTTTGAGCTTTACGAGCATTTGGTGTGGGTGTGTGTAGAGTCCACAGGTGTGAGTGGAAACCTGCAGTAATCTAACAGGGACTGTGGATCACCGTGGTAATCCTGGAAGTGGACACAGAGACTTGTCTGGAATGTTTAGATGACCTGAACCAAAAGACGTTGTGCTGGATAAAACTGGGGTTTTCACAGATACTGTATGTACATTAGTCAGGATGAGTGGTGTTTCAGAGGAAAGAAAACTAAATATGTGTCTTTAATAATTTTATGGAAGAACTTTGAAAATTCATTCTCTTAACTTTAAGCAGAAAAATGTGACTTGGACAACAGACATCTAGAAATATTAGGTTGATGACAGATTAGTTGCAGCCCTGCCTGTCGTGTGCTAAACACACACACACAAACAGAAACACAACGTGCTCAGTCCCCGAGGAGCAGTTGCTCCGTCAGCCCTCTCCTACCTCCAACCACTTTCCTGCTGAAGAGGATTCCCGGACAAGTGGACTTCTCGAATTAAACGGCATCCCTTCAGATTTTCACACACGTTCTGCAGCTCTGAAAAGAAGAAGCAGACAAAACTATTTAATTTAATTTGGTAAAATTAAAAAATGTATGAACTAGATGGAATATTTGAACATTTGTTCCACAAACCTATAAACTAGTATAATAGATAGTTTAAGTCATTTGAAGTTGGCTTCTCTGAGGAAAAACTCAAGCGTAACTGATTTCTTATTCGTTTTATAAAGCTCTTTGAATAATCTTGGTTAGAAAAACTTTAACGACCTCAAGATAATGACTTGTTAAAACAGAGCAAGGACCAACGTGGACTGCTGTCTTCTTAAAGCAACTAGTCTCCAGACGTTCATAGCCTTTGATTATAATATTTTTTATAATATTTGATATTAATACTAGCCTTTAAACTGCCATAAATATTAGTTACATGGGCGGAAAGACAATATTCCAACCAGAAGTGCCCCAGGCAGCACCAAAAGTGCTACAGCTAGATGCTGCTGCAGTTATCTGTGCTTGGTACTAACCACAGAAATCTAAATAAACATTTGTACAATCGTCAGTGTTGCTTTAAGACAGAAGTTGTCCACTTTAGTCGTGTCTCTGCTTTCTGTGAGCTGTTAGTTTCCAAACTGAGGCTGTTCAAAGAACAGTCTACAGCAAACACCAAAGTCCATGCTCAATAATCCAGGTATAAAATCCAACAATGTCCCATCGTGTCTACAGCAAACAAGATATTAACTGCTCTGAATCGTTCCACAAAACTTCACTTCAGAAGAACCAAACTACCACTAAGTATCATTTTCTTCCAAGTCACTGGCTGCAGCCTGAAAAGCAGCAATGTGGAATGATAGTCTCTGAGATACTTTGAGGCCAATGAGCTCAAGAATCTTAACTCCCTAAACTTCTATCATCATCGTGGCTGGGCCAGAATAGATGGATAAATCTACTGCTTCCTAATTCCTTTGTCAGTTTATGTTTCAGTAAAACAGATGCACATAGATTATTGTTCTTAGTGAAGAGATTGCTTCTGTGTTTCTACAAGATGCACAAAAACAGGAGCAACCTGTCAGTAACTTTGATCACAGACACAAACATTGCTATTTTAGTGGCTAAATAATTGGATTTTATTAATGTAATTTAATAATTATTCTTTAAAAATATGTGTGAAATTGTAAAGATTTAACACAACTTCAACAGACTCCCACGTGTGGTTTAATTTTCTTTCAGGTGGTTGAACTGATGGACGGCACAGTGGATCAGTTGGTAGAGCTGCTGCCTCTCAGTGGCAAGGTTGCTGGATCAAAACTCAACCAAAGGTCTTTCTGGGTGGAGTTTACATGTTCTCTTCGTGCATGTGTGGGTTTTCTCCACATACTCCAGTTTCCTCACACAGACCAAAAACGTGCATGCTAGACTGACTGGTAACTCTAAATTGTCTCTAGGTGTGAGTGAGAGAGTGAATGGTTGTTTGTCTCGTTTGTCTCTAT
>JARVGV010000002.1:6127054-6137518 GCA_031762435.1 Hypsolebias longignatus
TATTTTATTTGAAATTAAAAATACAATTTAAAATCTAGTCCCTCTGAATTAGAACAACTAGTCTAGAGCAAGTGTCCAGCGTCAGGATGCAGGTCTCAAGAGGATAAACTTTTTCTTTTAATTATTATTATTATTATTATTATTATTATTATTATTATTATTATTATTATTATTATTAACTCTACCTATGGTAGGAACACCAGTTTCTGATTTGTTTGGTGCTTTTACTCACCTGGACATACGAGCAAGCTGTGAGAGCACGGTGCTGATGACACCCTGCTTTGGGGGAACCAGCAGCAGTCAGCTGGAGTCAGATGCATGTGAAACAACTTTTTCCTACTAAATGTTTACTTGTGCATATTACAAGTGCCTTTACATGCAAACTAAAACTGTTTTGACAGATGAAATGAAGAGTGGGACTCCGCAGCGACGTCTGCTCAATAGGAAGTTCTGCTTTTTGGGTAAATTGACGTCCGTCTCGACAAATTTCTACAGAGGCTCTCAAATATAAAAACGGAACTAATATAAAAATCAAACATAGGAATAGATGTCACTGAGAGGATATGATAAATATGGGATTACATTTGTATTTACAGGGTCTTTTAATGTGACTGTTTTTTTCTCATAGGGAACACAAGAGCGCAGTAAAGTTACTGTGAGGTTATGAGAGCGTTTAAAAAAGAAATCTACCAAAATTTTTAAAAAATTTTTAAAAAGTAGAAGAATTTTAGGCTTTGTCAAAAAAAGTTGTGTTTATTGACGGCCCCTCCCCCAAAATTAAAAATAAAAAACTCAGACTTCGTTGCAGAATACAATGGTGAAACATCATCTAGGACAAGGCAACGTGCAAGAGCAACAAATGTGAATAGATACTGTTTTTTATTATTATGATAATTGTTCATATTTCTCTGACCTTATTTGGCACTTTTTCGCTGAATTCACTATGAAGAAAGTCTGTTTGTTTGTTTGTTTGTTTACCTCTGTAAGACTGTTGGATCTTAGGTCCAGAGTGTGGAGCAGGGCATTGTTCTCCAGACCCTCCACAGTGGCCAGGTGGTTGTGTGAGCAGTCCAGGTGAAGGAGTGTGTAAACGTTCCTCAGCCCTTTGGTGCAGATCAGCTGGTTATGGTCAACCAGGAGCCTCTGCAGCCTCTTCACAGACTCCAGACCAGCTGGAATCGAAACAAGAAGTCCATGTTTAGGACATTAACGAAGCTCTCTTTGAGGAGAGTCTGCTAGTGAACAAGACAAAACTTGAAACTACCAGTTTCAAGATATCACTGGTCTGTGGTTGACGCTGGGCTGACAGGAAGGGAAATGCTGCCCTCTGGTGTGGACCTTTAAACTTTTTAAACTAGTTCAGGCAGCTGCTGTAAAGAGAACTCAAACAACAAACATCTGGAAAGCTAGTGTTTGTTTAATAGTGTGAATTCACACTATTGTAATCCTGTTTATATTTCTTATAGTTACCATCCCTATTCTGTGTTTTTAGTTCTCTACACCACCCTACAATCTAGTAGTTTTTTTTTTTTTTGGTTACTTTTTTTGTTAGATTTTTTGAATGTCCAGAGGACCAGACTTAGCTTTTTTAGATTTTTCTACCTGGATTATTGAGCATGCATCAGGGTTTTTTTTTTTTTTTTGTTACATTTTCTTTTAAATAACATTTTATTTTCATTTGTAAAAATAAAAATAAAAAATCTCAACTTGTACGCATCCTTTATGATTGTCTATTATTGTCTTTGTTGTCTACTGTTGGCATCACTCTTTGTTAAAAACAGGTCTCTCTTGTAAATGAGTCCCCGAGGCTCAATGGGATTAATCTGTATAAATAAAGGTTGAATGAATGTACCGGTACTTTTTTTTTCATCCATCTCGTCCCACAGTTTTCAAGCTATTTCAACAAATCATAAATCAAAACCTTCAGCTCATTCAGGAGAATGGTGCTCTGACTTTTGGTTTGGTGCAACTTTAGCTTTTTGAAATATGTATTTAGCTTTTTCTACCTTTTTTTTTTTCTCATAGGAAATGAATTGAGCTCATTTTACATCCTTCAGATCTTTAGATGTGTTTACAACATTTTACTGCTCCTTTCACATTTTGCTCTGCTTCAGCTTCTTTGTGCAAATGTAAACTTTTTTCAGCTGTTTTGTGCTCTTTCCAGATTTAGCTAACTACAAGATGTTGTGCTTTCCAACTTCTTTCAGCTAATTTCAGCTTGTTCTGCTCCTTTCAGCTTATTTCTGCAAGTTTCAGTTTTTTGCTAGTTCAGCTACTATTTAGCCGTTCATGCAAATTTTAGCTTTTTTCATCTAATTCCACATTTTTTGTTCTTGTTTCAAACTTATTCAGCAAAAATCTTCTCTCTCAGCATCATTCTGGTAATTTAAGCTTCTTTCGGCTTTTTTAGCTACCTTTCAGTGGATTTTTACTAGTTTCAGCTTTTTTTCAGATAATTTTCACTTTTGGGTACTCAGTCCTGCTTCTTTAAGCCTAACCTTCTTTCTGCTGTTTCAGCTACTTTTCAGCTATTTCTTGCTAATTTCAGCTTCTTTTAGCTAATTTACTCATTTTTGCGCTAGGGGGTGGCACAGAGGCTAGAGAAGGTGGGTCTGTGATCGGAATATAGCTGGTCTTCTATTTCAGCTACATTTCAACTATGAATGTTTTAGCTCAGCTGTTTTTCAGCAACAAGCATTCACACTGCATTTTCACAGGAAATGCAATTTCTCTAGATTGTATGGAGTTTTTTTTTTTATTTTTATTTACGATTTAATTATCTATACAAACACTAAAAAAGTTGTGCAGACGTTTACACGAGTCCCATGAATTTCTTTAGTTCTCACCGATGCGGGTGATTGAGTTATACGAGAGGTCAAGAACATCCAAATGTTCGGCACCACTTAAACCGTGGATGGACGTCAGCTTGTTGTGGGAGAGTCGAAGAACTCGTAAACTTCTCATATCCTCACAGTCCAAAAATGAAACGTCGTTCTCCTGAAATGCCACATTTTATAAAAGCTATTATTGGTGGTGGTGGGGGGGGGGGGGGGTGGCAGTTCAAGGGCAGCAGTAAGTTGTACTAAGTGGAGTGGATATCCACCTGTAGATCAATGTAGCACAGTTCCTGTAGCTGACTGACGCCCTCCAAAGACCTGAGGCCGCAGCGTCTCAGGGTAAGTGATCGCAGCTGGATACACTGGACGAGAGTGGACAGGCTGCAGCTGGGCACGTCCTCCAGCGTCAACGTGGTGACCTGATAAAAGAGGACAATAAGTTTGTAGGATCAGGAGAACGTGGGAAATTTAGAAATTTACAACTGATTTCATTTTTTTCCCCAAGTTTATTCAAGAAAGTATAATTATCCTCGGTCACTGCACACCTTGTGGTGTCTCTGGGCAGCACACCTCATCCCCAAATTGCCCCCGGGTGCTTTCAATAGCTGTCCACTGCAGAGACTAATTTCGTCATTGTATGGAAACATACAGCTGATGACACTGTGTGAAATTATTATTATCATCCCATAATATGTGGAATAAGATTGATTTGAAGTTTAACACTATTTTGTTTCCATACAGAATCTTGTTGTAGTATTTTTTTTTAATTCAGTGTGTTTATTTTATTTTATTTTAAGGACATTCAGGAAACTAGGTGCATTTCATCACATAATACTTCATTTCTACTGTGTATTTAACAAAAATGTATAAAAATATCTTAAGTTGTGTGGGGAAAGTATCCAATAAATCTCGGGCCATCTAAAGATATCTGCAATTCAACGTCAGGCACTGCTTCTGTCACCTCCATCCCATCGGTGCAGCAGCTTCTGTGCCCTCCACCTCAGATGAGCCCACTAACAACATCAGGACCAAAAGCTGCACTAACAGACCTGCTGGTTGACCCTCTCCTCCAACTGATGAAGTTAAAAAAAAAACTTTACAGGAATAATTTAAGCTGACAAGCAGCTTGATTTCCTAAAATAAAAAGGACAGTTGTGTCTTTAAAAAATATATATATATTTTTTGTATCTATTTACAGTATCTCTAGGTGGCATGGTGGCTCAGTTGGTGGAGCTGCTGCCTCTCAGCGAGAAGGTCACCTGGCCCAAATCCTGGCTGGGGACATTTCTGGGTGGATCAAAGTTCATGTTCAATAATCCAGGTTAAAAAAAAATCCAACGTTAAATCAGGTCAGGAAAGTTAAGCCTCGGACTGACGAAGTCCTTTGGATGAAACACGAAACATTTCAAATTAAAAGTAAAAGTAAGAAACTGTCCAGATGACCTGACTTAACTTTATTGGAGCGTCTAGGTGGAGTTTGCATGTTCTCGCCGTGCATGCGTGGGTTTTCTCCGTATACGTCCTCCCACACACCAAAAACATGCATGTTAGACTGATCGGTAACTCTTAATGTCTCTAGGTGAGAGAGTGAATGGTTGCTTGTCTCATTTGTCTCTCTGTGATGGACTGGAGACCTGTCCAGGGTGGACATGGACACCAGTGGCCCCCGAGAGCCGAAAAGGAAAAAGCAGGTACTGTAATAGATAATGGATGGATGGAAGATTTATCTATTTTCTTATTAAATGTTTTGATTGGGTGATTGTTTAAAATAATTTACTTCAGTGCAAAGTGGGACACCAACTAAATCTTGCCTGGGGCGTCCAGTTGGTGCTTCATCCTTTATTTATCATTTATTTCCTTTTGAATCCCACTCCTTTAATCAAGTTTTATAGTTTATCTATCGTGTGACACATCAGAGGAGTGTGGGTGTCATCGCTGAGAACTTGTTACCTCCTGCAGGGATCTCCAGCCTGAAGTCTGAAGGAGAGTGTGTGGGCAGAGGGGGGGCAGACTGCAACCTCTGGCTGCCCTCCTCAGCCCCATCACACTCCGGCGGGAACCCTTCTGCCTCCTCCTGTTGTGGAGGGACAGTTTGGACCAGGACACACAGTCTTTCATCCAGGTCAGCCTCTTCTGCTCTGTGTGCTCCAGCAGGCCGGCAGGTGAAAAGCAGGAGGGTTTTACCAGAGAATATGGTTGATCCGGAGTTTTCTTTGCACACGTGCAAAAGGGATCTCTGTCTGAAAGATGTTGCTGAGTCGTTTCAGAACTGATGAGTGTCTCGTTGACAGGACCTGGTCTGGAGGAGTCCAGGTCGCCAGTTCTCCAAGATTTTAGGAGGTCATTTTCTCCTTTGTCATCTTCTAGTTCATTGTTTGTGGTCAACACTTGTGTTTTAGAGTCATGCTTCTCTTTCCCTTCTCCAGGCTCCTCCGTAAGGCTTTTGGTTTCTCCTTTCACCTCCTCCACTCTGTGTCTCTTGCCCACCTCTCCGATGATGTCATCCACTTTCCTCCACTCACTGTCCTCCTCGTTAAATATTTGAATTTCTCGACGCTTTGTTTCTTCATCCTCTGCTTTTCTCGCAGCTGTTCTTTCTTCTGCTTGTCTTGCATGCTGTTTGATGTTCTTCAGTTCTTGATTGGTTCTCTTGTTTTCTTCTGTGTGACAGTTTTCTTTCACTTTCCGTGTTTCTTCGTCCATCTCTTCACCTGGATGTATATTTTCCGGTCGTCGTAATCTCTCCTCTTTTGTGGGTTTTTTCTCATCGACTTTTTCGAGTTGCGTTTTGTCTGTTTTATTCGTTCCCGTCTCGTCCTTTGCTTTTTGTTCTCCCTCCTTTCGTCTCATCTCCTCATGGTTCATTTTCATTTGTGTGATTTCTCTCAGTTCTTCCTCTCTTCTTTTCTCCTCCATGCCCTTTGTTCCACTCTCCTCCTTTTCCATCTTCTTCACTTCTTCCTTAAACTTTATTTTTTCATTTTTTCTGTTCTTACTGTCTCTCATCGTGTTTCCAATCACCTCGAGAAACATTTTCTCCTCTTCCGTTTGTGTTTCCTCCTCCAATCTTTTGTTTTTCACCCCTCCTTTTTGTGCTTCTTCCTCCTTTTTCTTCTCCAGTTCTTCTGATTGTTTCATATGTTCTTCCAAAACTAACATTTCTTGATGTTTTCTCTCTTCTTTCAACTTTCTAATTGCTTCTTCTTCTCTCCAGTTTTTTTTATCTTCAAGGTTTTTATCTTCCTCCTCTTCCTTCTGTTTTCCTTCCCTTTTTCTCTCGTCTTTTTCCACTTTAACCCTCATTTCAAAAAGTTTTTTCTTTTTCTTCCATTCTTGTTCTCTCTTCTTGTCTTTTCTTTCTGTCTTCATCATCTCTTTTCTTTTTCTCTTCCCTCTTCATTTTCAGCTCTTCTGTTTTGTTTCTCTTTATCTCCTCTTCAATCATCTTCCTCTCCTGCTCCACTCTCTTTTTTAAGTTATAAATGAGCTCCTAATTGGAAAAAAATACATTTGTTAATTAAACAATAAAAAACATCTAGATTAATTTTATTATCAAGATACAAACAATATGGAAACTATGGGTAATTGTCATTTTGGTTTATTTATCTAAAGTGTAAAAAACAATGTTTATTCAGCAAATATCAGGTTTGTTTTTGAGTTCAATGAAAATGTGATTTATGAATTTAAGCCTCCCCAAATTAATGCTACATTATGAAACTAACAGCAATTATACTGAGCAAAAGTCTTGAGTCGCTCATCATTTTTTACATTCTTGTTGTTCTTAAATTGGCTCTGAGCAGAAATTCTCCAGGTTTCATGAGAGTTGTTCAGTCCAACTCAACATGGGTGCCACAATTCAGTTTATTTCTATAGTGCCAAGTCACAGAAGTCATCTCAGGGCACTGAACAGAAACATTCATACATAAAAATAATAATTTAACATTATTTATCTGAGAAGCGAACTGCTTTTTTTTTTTTACTTCATCACAGAACTCTCATCTTGAGCAAGCATGAAGGCGACAGTGGAAAAGAAAAACTCCCTCATGAGGAAGAAACCTTTAAAAGCACCAGGCTCAGAACTGACCATCTTGTCAATCAAACCCAAATAAAGTTCATGATGGTTCTTTAGGAGTTATAACTTTGCTGGACCTCTCATTGACTGTAAGCCCAACAAAAATAAATACATTTTTGCACAGCATATCCGGCTGTGAAATACAAATTTGGTTTAAAAACTGCGACATTTTGGTCGCCTTGTGCTGCTTTTACAGACATAAAGGTGAAACTCATGTGGTGTGGTTTAAATGTCATATGCAAATCTGCATTTATCAAGTAAACTGCTATAACAGGCATAAACTGAGTGTCATCAGATACACAACCACAGGGCATCATTATAAGACTAAGCTCTACCAGTATATGTCTGTGGGATAATCTAAGACAGACTTAATAAATTTGTATATTATAGATTGTGTCTGCCTCCTCCTCGAAGTACCTAATCAGGCCCCCATGGATAAAACATAAACACCAGTTTAGCTAGAATCATAGATTGGGATGATGCCAGTTTTGTCTCACTTCCTGTCATCACTGACTGACATTCACATTTTGAGCTGGTTGGTGTTTGAAGTATTTGTCAGAATAATTATGTTAAATTATTCATTCAACCTTTATTTAGGCAAGTTAATCCCATTGAGCCTCGAGGACTCATTTACAAGAGAGATCTGGTAACAAATTAACATTAGCATGTTAAATTAACATGTCTTGTACATTTCTTGAGTGGTTTTAGAATATTTCCAACACACTCATGTGATCACATGCACATAGTTTTCCACAAGAATAAGAATGTAACTGAAGTGTGTTTTTATAATCACACGGCTTGACAGTGCCACTTTAGGTTTACCTGCTGAATCAGCAACTCCTGTTCAATTTTTTCCTGGGCTTGATTTTTTGTCAGCTCAAGTTGCATCTCGTGGAGCTGCACACACAAAATTTGATTGAAATAATTAAAATTCATTAACATGAAGCAGCAGCTCACTGAAATACAGAACAGAACATGTTTGCTTGAGAATAAAATGTGCATGAGGCACAAACTCTTACGCAACGGACTGTTTTGTTTTGGTATTTTACAGAACGAGTCACCATAAACTGCTGTTTTCAGCAGGTCAAAATGAGCATTTAAGTCCAGAGGAACCTACTTTCTCTTCCTCCATGATCTTTTTAAGCTCTGCCTGGAAATTAATCTCTCTTTGTTGCCTCTGCTCTTTTTTCTGCACCTCCTCACAGAAAGCTTTTTCTTGTTCTGCTCCACGGTTGGTGCTTTCCCTCACAAAGTCATTCTCATCCTCAGAACTGTCTGTGGAAAAAAAAACAACAACATAGCATACAACTTTTCAGTCATTCAGAAAATAACAAAGAAATCAAGCATACGTGTTAAAATCTGGCTTGTATTGAACTTTTCTTATCTAGTTAAAGATGGGATTATTAATCTTACTTTACAGCCTAAAAGTAAACAAAAATGAGACAACAGCGTACTCTTCTGGACAAATTTATTCCTGCATGTGATTGAGTGAGCAGTAACTTTTTTTTTTCCACCTTCTTAACCTCTGCGCCACCACTCCCACTGAGAGCAGTAACATAATCAACAATAAATAAATTTAAAAAATCTGTTCAATTTGGTTTGTAACTTGTGGACTATTAGTAAATAAATACAGTCCTCTATTTTATCAAACCAGAATTGCTCTTCATAGGCTATGTGTGTTGCACAGAATGTTGTAATTTTCTAAAAACATTGATATTAAAGATACTTCACAGATAACCTTAAAAATGAGATGCTCATAGTGTGTCATTAATATAAGAACTTTCAGTTGAACTGATTTTCAGTTACAGACAAACCCAGATGGGTTTTCACAGAGCTGTTTGTCACACGTTTTTATTTCATTCGTCAAAGCTCCACTTTTGACCTTCCATCATGTCTCATCATCTGTTTCAGAAGCAACTGGAAAAACAAGCATGTTAACTTGTGCTTTTTAATGGTTTGGGTTGCACTTTGTTAGTGGGATAAACATTTATTTTTACAATTTGTTTACTTATTTACAGAGATAATTTTCATCAAACCTTCCCTGGGATGGGATCCTGTGAAGTCTGAAAGGAAAGTTAAAAAAAAACAGTTTCAAGATCAGCCTCTTTGTTGTGGGAGTCCTGAGTCACTAATTATGTCTGAACCTTTTTCTATTATGGGTGTTAAACAGATTTGTTTATTGAAACAGATGTGTTCAATGATTTGGAGCGGTTTAGCAGTTACAGCACCTTCAATCTCCTCCGGGATGAGTTTCTCACAAACTGACGCTCTGCTTTTTGAAGTCTCGAAGTAGCTGAGCAAAGATTGTGGGATATCTTCTGAAACCTGTAGAAAACGAGTTTTGAGTTAATTTCACTTCATCCTAACATGCAAACTCTTTAAAAAATGATCCTATTTAAACATCTCATCAACACCTGCTTTTACCACGTATAATAAGTGACAAATAAATGAAGCAAAAACTGGCTCATATTAAATTATTAATTAATTAATATGTATGGGCAGAAGAGGTGCAGTTTATATATTAAAGTTAAACTTGTTTTTCTGTTTGTCATAAGTCAGTACAGCTAGTCGAAACACAAAACATAGTGTAGTGTGATACAAGGCCTACACTTGTTTTATGTATTTATTTATTTAATTTTGTCACATCCCGCCCCCACAATTAGCCTGTTAAAATGAGCAAAAAAGCTTGCAGGCTACATTTATCCTTAAAGCGTTTCATAAAACTTACCTCCTCTTCGTCATATGAAAACACTTCCGGTTCGATTGTACTTTCATCAATGTCCGACAATATTAATTTATTCGGGTCCAGCATGGCGGCAGCCACATTAATTAAATTAATGACAATTTATCGTACCATATTATATTATGTAGACATTGTTGTGACTAAACAGTCTACCAGTTTATCTGTTTACATTTCTTCGAGGCTAGCACGGTGAAGATATCGAAGAGGAGACATTCTTGTGAGTTGAATTTACAGTATTTTAGTTTCCATGGAAACGCAGTGCACACCCTACGTACAGTCACGAAGGACAAACCGTGCGATGCGCGAAGTACTAGAAGGACTACGAAGTAAAAAAAAATTCTTTGTTGTTCACAAGAAAATCTTTCTTCTCTAGCAAAGTATTTACATCTAGATAATACAGAAGACAATGGGGTGAAATCATCGAGAAATATTATTAAAAACACAAGACCGGAAATCGGACGTATAGCGTAAACGCCTCCATTTCCAAGGTTGCCAGATTGGGTGGTCTACCGCCAATTGGGCGGTTTTCGTTCTGATTTGCGGGTATTGCGTTGGGCGGGTGGGATAATTTGGGCGGATTTGGAGTCAAATCGGCGGTTTTTGAGTTAACTTATTAAACACATTTAAAAAAAAAAAATCATTCATCATTAATTCATAGCAAAACTCCCCTGATCTTTTTCCATCACTGATTGGCTATTGTCACCTAGAGGTGCCAAGAGAGGAGGTGTGGTATTACATGAGGAAATCTGGAGTGGCAGAAAAGTATGTTAGACTGGTACAGGACATGTATGAGGACAGCAGGACATGTATGA
>JARVGV010000002.1:6250849-6261803 GCA_031762435.1 Hypsolebias longignatus
TAGGATCTGAACCAATTGAGGGCTGACCCTGTGATGCCCACCCACTGCTCCAACTTAGCAATGAGGATCTCATGGTCGATGGTGTCAAAAGCAGATGTAAGGTCCAATAGGACAAGCAGCACTGAATCCCCTGTATATGTCCATGTAAATTATTAGGGGAGTGGTGGAACAAAAGTTAGAGAGGGCGAGGTTGTGATTGGAAGGTTGCCAGTTTGACCCCAGTTTGGGAGCTTGAGCAAGGCCCTTAACCCCCATCTTCCCCACTAGGCACCCATATTTTCAGCTCGCTGAGGCAGCTCAGTGGTCTGTGGTTGCGACAGGAAGGGCGTTCAGCATAAAAACTATTGCAAGTCTTCGTGCAAGTTCACTTACTGTGGCGACCCCTGAAGAAGCGAACCAACAAAAGATAAAATATGTCCAAATAAATTATGGGTTACACTTAAGTGGCTTGCCAAAACAAAAACATTTTTCTAAAATAGATCTCATACTGGACTCAAAATAAACAACCACAAAAAAACTGCCAAAATCCTAATAAATATGTATAGGAAGATGTTCAGATCACTTCAAAAGATTAAAATAAAGTCTGGACCCTTTGAAACAAAAAATAATGACAGAAAACTCAAGACTCTAGCAGATTACAAGCCCAGTATTAACCAGTTTATAAACAAGCAGAGGATCACTGCTAAACTGGTCATCATTAACTTCATGCAGACTCTTCCACTGGTACAGTTTCATCTTTAAATCACTTCTCGGTCTTCTGCCTTCATACATCTCCTCCTACATGTCTCTGTGCAAGTGCAGTTACAGCGTAAGCTCTCAGGACATTATTACATGCAGTGTTCCCTCAGGAAGGTCTGAACTAGGCAACAAGGCCTTCTCCTATGCCGCCCCCGTTTCCTGGAATGCAAAAAGATCTGAAGCTCTCGACCTAAGTGACTTTAAAACCCTGTTAAGTACATGGCAAAAGTCAATGCAGACATGTTCCTGTTTATAGTTTTCTAAATCGCCTTGTGATCTAGCTGTTTTTTGCTACTATTCCTCTTGATTGTCCTTTTGGTTGCTATTTTGTTTCTACTTCGCTGAAAAAAAAGAGAGAGAGAGAAACTTAAAACTGTATGCCTATTTTCATGACTGTCTATTGTTGTCGTTGTTATCCATTGTTGTCATCACTCTTTGTCAAGAAATCAGGTCTCTCTTGTAAATGAGTCCTCGAGGCTCAATGGGATTAACCTGTCTAAATAAAGGTTGAATGAAAAAGTGGTCATCCAACAAACATTACTCAAATGTCTAAAAAGTAAAGTCTGGTCCTCTGCGTTTTGTCTTTAGTCCAAAAGATTTTGTCAGTCTGAGTGCCCTGTTGGCCGCTTGCTATTTACAGAGGGCTGAGTGATGGGGATGTAAAAGTGGAGCCTGTGCACCTTTTAAACTTCAAGGCCCCTAAGCTGGAAAGCGGAGTTGTCTTGACGTCGCCTTGTTTGACAAGCGTAGAAGTTGATTCTCCTTTATGCTGTCTGCAGGCAGGCCTTGTGATCCGGGCAACATATAAGATTTGTATGTCTGTTTCCAACTGCTGCTTCTCTTGCAAGATTAAACCTGGGTTGTAAAGATCTTCTGGTTTTACTTGCGTAGCTTATTTATTTAATGAGCTGATAGGGTAATTGGATTATCCAACAGATACTGTCAATAACAGCGTTGTAAGAGGGTGACAGTTGGACACGGAGGCTTCTGCCCCTGTTTAATGATGGATAAACAGCAAACAATTTCCTGCGGACTCAATAAAGTTCTTATCTTATGATATTACTCAACTATACAACCTTCAAAAGCAAATAAACGACTATGGAACTCTGTCCCGTCATCAAACACCAATCTTTACAAGCCTACTGTTTTAAGTACATTGAATAGCAGCTAGGGATTCCCAAAGTTAGGAGTAGGACTCCGCTGTGGGTCGTGAAGCACCAGTTCTGGGGTCTTAAGATTATTTTCAGGAATTGAATTAAGGTACAAAAAACAACTGCTAAATCATTTTTGGTAAAACTGTTTCATGAAACGAAAAGCAAAGTTAAATATTTGGATTGAAGCTGTGTCGATGTTGTCACCAGACTGTTAATGTTACCTCTATTAGAAAATGTGAATTCTTTAACTAAACAGACTTGGGATCTTGAGCCACTGGCATTTTGTGGGTCAAACTTTGAAAATTTTAGGGACCACTAAAGCCCCAGGATTCAAACAATGCAGCTTGAGCACTAAGAATTAAACACAAATGAGTGAGTTTATTTCGGCTTATCCCTTCAAGGGTCCCCACAGCAAATGAACTTGTGTGAAAGATTTTTTTTTCAACCTTCATTTAGAGTTTTTAATCCCATTGAGCCTCGGGGATTCATTTACAAGAGAGACTTGGCAGTTGTTTTACATTGGACGCCCTTCCTGACACAACCTGGGCTCGAACTCGCAACCTCAAGCTGACAGAAATTCGGGGGTGTTCAAAACCCGGTGTTTTTACAATAAAGTTGTTTTGATACCATCAGACGTTTATGCTTCTGTGTCCCAGGTGCGTTCTTCATGTACATGGGCCTGGTGGTGTTAGGGCTCGTATTCGTCTACGGCTGCCTCCCAGAGACCAAAGGTTTACAGCTGGAGGACATCGAGAACCTGTTCACCGGGCAGCTCTGCTCTTGTGGAGGCTCCGCCCCCATGGACAAACGCTACGCCCACTACATCCGGGTAAAAGGCAGCAACTACCTCCATTCTGACAACAGTGCCTCTGATGTAGAGTAGATCAGGTGTATTTTTCTCTTTGCACTCCTTTTTGGGCTTTTCTTCCTTTTCAGTTTTAAGTCTGCTCATGCTGGAAGAAAACGTGATCAGAAACACTCGCGCTACCTGGTGGGTTGCCAGTCACGCCTGTCATTGTTACCTTCCATCCATACATCCATCGTCTTTTACCTGCTTCTTCCTTTTCGGGTCATGGGGATCACTGGTGCCCATATCCAGCTATCACTGTGTGAGAGGCAGGGGACACTCTGGACACGTCTCCAGTCCATCACAGAGACGCATAGAGACAAACGAGACAAACAAACATTCACGCTCTCACTCACACCTAGAGACAATTTAGAGTTACCTATCAGCCTAACATGCATGTTTTTGTTCTGTGGGAGGAAACTGGAGTACTCCCATATGCACTGAGAGAACATGCGAACTCCACCCAGAAAGTTCCCGGGTCGAGATTTGATCCGGTGGCCTTGCCAATGAGAGGCAACAGCTCTGCCATCTTCACCACTGTGCTACTCATCATTGTTACCTGCCTGTCTTTATTTATCTGGGTTCAGGTTGCGTCAATTTTTTTTGTTTGTTTGTTTTTTATAATTTATATATCATTTTGCTAATGTTCATTTTTTAAAATCATAATTACAGGAAAGCAAGTCTCTCCTGTTGTTGTTTACAGAGATTAACTCTGGTCACTGTAATGAACTGTGACAGTCATGCTGCTTATTGTCCCAGAGAAACACCAGAGGTTTGAACACAAATCATAAAAATGAACAAATCATATGGATACAATTATTAATTGAGTAAAAAAATAGAATCTGTTTCTTCTCAAAACAGTTCCTTCAGACATTTTTTTGAACATCCAGATCACTAAATCCAGAGATTGTGAAGAACTCTGCATGATTCCCGTCTGATTAGCCAATCTTTGTGCTTGACTGCACCAGCAAGAATGGGTTTGTTCTCAAACACTTTTTTGTTTAATCTCTTTTTAAAAATACATCCAACTTTCAGCTAGGGCTGGACGATATGGCCAAAACTTTTATCATGATATATTTCTTAAATTCGGTCGATAACGATATGATTCCAATATCGATAAAACAATTTAAAAGCCTCAGAAAAAGTGTACAAACTACAAATAAATGAATGTTCACCTTTTATTTGTACTTAGCCTTCAAAGAAATTTGAAATCACTGTCAAATCAACATAAAACACTCAACTTTGTCAATATTAATAATAAGGATACACAATATTATCGGCATGTATCGGTATCGGCCGATATTATAGTTAAAGTTTAATATTGGACATCAGCCATTCCATCAAAATAACTCACCAATATTTAACAAAAACCCGCTGTTTTTGTATGAAAACCAGTGACAAGGATGTCTGCAGCGCCAGCACAACGTGATGTCATGTGCGCCTACCTGATCTGATCACGGCGGAGAGGAAAATTCAAAATGTCGGCCGTGTGGAAGTTTTTTTTTTTGTTGTTGTTGTTGAGGATGTTGGATTCAGAAGGTTTTTGGACTATGTTGAGCCTCGCTACATCGTCCCCAGTCAGAGATATTTTTCCAACACAGCCTCACCCGAGTTACAAGCCGTCATTTCCAACGTAATTGAGAAGCTAATAGCCGATAGCACTTAGGTGAGTTTTACCACAGACATTTGGACGTCAAATGTTAGCACCGTTAGCATGATTAGTCTTACGGCACAAAGGATAGACAAAAACTTTGAACTTAAAAAGGCTGTCCTTCAGGAGTGCAGAGGATCCCACACTGCAGCTAGAAACCTGGAAACTTTTGTATCGTGATATATATCAATATTGAATTATTGTCCAGCCCTACTTTCAGGTGATCTCTGCCACATTTGGGCATTATCATATCTGTACGTTTTTATAAAGCTCATTCTTGTTGGCGTCACTAACGTGGGTTTACTTATCGTCTGCACTGGTGTCAAACAGATCAAATAACCATGTCTTGGTGTCTTCAGTGAGGATCTTCACTATAAAAGCCAAATGGGTGTCCTTTTGTTTTAATTTAGCTTTTTCCAAATAATACTACCTTTGGAAAGTGTTCATTATGACAGACTGCTAGAATAAGTTTTCCCACATTTTTATTTTATTTTAGCAAAGTTTGGATTTCAGCCCGTCACAGTATGGAGCAGTGGACTCTGACAGTGCCATAGCCTATATAACTGTAAGTACAGTGTCCATACAGTTGATGCCTTGCAGCCATTCTCTAACTGAAAAATGCCTTTTATTGTTTAGTGTTTATGTGTTTGTTTTGCAGCTGAGATAACCGTGATCAAGCAGTCCTACGGCACTCTTGCACTGGTTCACTGTGATAAATGCCAGTTTTGTTTAATGGTACTGTTAGCATTTACAAATTCTACACGATCTCTTATCCAAATGTTTCTTATGCTGTTGTGATTTTTATTATGCAGACTGTGAAGTGTTTGCAAATTGCACCAAATGTTCATTTAAGAACATGTTTATTTCTATGTTGTTGGGGTATTTATGCCATTTTGTCTCATATTAGTGTATTGGTTATCATAAAAATATGCCAGTAAATATATATATATATATATATATGTATTTTTATGCAAAACAACTCAATCGCTCTCCTGTGCACAAAAAATAAAGAAATTCAGTTTTGGAAAATAAAAAAAAATCTACTTCTTGTTATTTTCTGCAAAAGTTACCATTTATCCTCAAGTTATTTTTTGCGTGTTGTATTGACATTTAAAATTATACTGTAGATCTATTTTTATATTCACAAAAACAAGCAGCTTGATGGTCGAAGGGCAAGATGGAAAAATGGACTGAAATTCCTCAAAGCCGGTGTGCAGGACTGATCAAGTTACCGGTGGAGGTTCACATACTTTTGCCACTCACAAATATGTACTATTTGATCATTTTCCTCAATAAATAAATGACCAAGTATAATATTTTTGTTTTTCTTGATCTACTTTTAGGACTTGTGTGAAAATCTGATGATGTTTTAGGTCATATTTATGCAGAAACACAGAAAATTATGCAGTGGTCACAAACTTTCAAGTACCACTGTAATCTCAAGAGTGCTTTTGTTCTTCACACATTCTTACAGTTTTATAATTTATCATCAGGTTAATTTAGTTTTTTTTCATTCAACCTTTATTTAGGCAGGTTAATCTCATTGAGCCTCGAGTTTAGTTTTAAACCTGAAGTTTACGTTCTCTCATCATTCAGGCTGGTTTTGACCAGGGACTTGTTTTTTGTGCGTGCCTGCACATCCTTGTAACCTGATCTGTTTGTAATGGAACTGGTGTCTGTCAGCATGATGAGGTAGGATGAAGTGCTGAAGGTTTTAACACACAAACCAAACATTCAAAAAGCCACTTCAGGGAAAACAAAACTTAATCCTTTCCTGCTGAGTGTTGGGTTGCAAAGTCAGGGTTTGTTCAGCATCATCTGAGGTCGCTTTGGTGTAATTGAGCCACATTCTGTGTTTGCTGTATACAACTGATCCCTTATGCGCTCCAACCATTGTAACAAATATTTTGGAGAACACAAGCAGTCAAGTGAACAAACTGCAAAGACTAAATCTTTAGCTCTTCAGATGAGATGGTGGTCCAAACTCACTCATCTACCAACATCAACCGTAAAGCGAGACTGGGAGAGTGTATGTCTTCAGTTGAGTACACTCAGTCTTTGTGAAAAAATATTAGAAATTACTTCAAATACTTGCATGTAGATGAGATGGCAAGATATGACAAGCAGGAAATCAAGCTATAGTCTCAAGTCAACCTAATCTGTCTGACCAGGACTATGCATCAAAGGGAACTTCTAATAGCAGCTTTGGTAAGAGGAACGATCCCGGTTATTCCGACTAAATATTTGGCTCCATGTAATAAGATACAAACAACCAGTCAAATGAGAACCTGCTCGAAGCGAGTGGAAAAATAAACTGACAGAATTGATACTTTCGGAGAGCCATTGACAAAAACCTCCACAATGGTAGCTAGCATTACTAACCTGGTGGAAATTTTTGCAGTTGACTTCAAGGAGTGCAAAGCCAAACTAAAACACATTGAGAAAGTAATACCCTCAACTTGTCAATGAAAATAAAGATTAAAAAGAAAGAGTAAGAGGTGCTGGAGCCTCAAAATACAAAGCCTGCAAGAAAAAGACAATCATCTTGTCGGATACAGCACTTTGGTTGGCCTTGTCCTGTTTAAAGTGCTCTATAAATAAAATGGTATGGTATGGTGTATGGTAGGGTAGGGTATAGATATTGCACCGCAGTGGGCCTCAACTATGGAAACAATTGTCAACAGTGTTCACCAACACGGCAAATGAGAAGAAGGAGTCGCCAAGTTTGACCAGTTTGTCTTGAGGTTTCACTGCGATGAGATCTGGAAGTTTACAAAAAATTCAAAAGTCTGCAAAGAAGCTGGGATCCACTTCAAAGAAAAACCCCTTCTATTTCAGCCTTTGCCCTGTGCTGGTTCTCTTGGTATCAAAACCACTGAAGCCACAAGATGGCACTGCTGGTTAGTTCAGGAGCACAGTCAATCAGAGCAGAAGGTGATGTTCCACCTAGCATTCATGATATCTGGCTTTTAATCAGGCATATTTAAATGACAGATTAGAATAAGTTTAGAGCTGAAGGGAAATGAACTCAGCAATGATCAATCATAACAGAAAAGACTTGTGCTCAATTTTTGCAAACGTGCAACCAAACAAAACAAAAAACAAACATCTGTGACAAAATTGTATAAATAATAAAAGAAGACAAACGTACTGTTTGTGCATGTAGTTAGTTATTATTATTATTATTTGTTAATTTCTTATTTAATTCAAACTTCCAGTCAAACAGAGTGACTTTCCCTAAAACATGACATTTTAGCAAGTTGCTGAGTGGGAAAAAACTGAAAGTGCAGTTTTGCACACATATGATATACTGTAGTACTAAGATACAAGTACTGTAATTGAAATGAGGCCTTTTCCAAACATATGGCAAGTGGCATATTTTAAAAATATGGCAAATAAGACGTAACAATAACAATAAAATAAGAAAACCAATAAATCACAATCAATAGCCCAACACACTGGTCTAAAAACAATACAATATAAATAATATAAAAGTACTATGTAAATAATATAAAAAATACAACTCGTCCTTGTACTCTAACACTACTGTATTTGGATACATATATGCTTATCTTTTTTATGAATGATGTTGATCTTTTTTGATTTTCCACACTCTGGCACAGTTCACATTTTAAATTAGTAATTAGGTCTTTTTTTGTCGCATGTAAAATGGCTAATACATGTCAGATCTTAGTGTTCCCTTTATTTAAAACGTCAGCTATATTTTGCGGCTTCTGTTTTTGTTTTTTTAGTGGGAAAAAAATGGTAGAAATGGCTCCTTAAGTTGTAAAAGTGGCAGACATCTGCAGTAGATAGTGATTTTTATATACAAAAAATACTATTAAACTGATAATTAATATGTATAAAAGTGAAAAAGGCATAATAAAAGCACGTGTCTTCTTTGTGGTGTAACTTACATTATAATTTTTGAAATGCCTGAAACAGTCCTCTTTCACCCAATAAAAAAGAAAAAAAAAACTTTATTGGAAAAAAATGTACAAAAAAATTGTAATTAACAAACTGCACTTACAAAACAGAGACAAGACTTGTGAATAGAGTCCGTTGTAAAACAACTACAAATTATACAAGATAAACAGCAATACTATTTAAGAACAAACTGGAAAGAAAGAATAACAAAACTGAAAAAGAAAATTAAATTAAAAATTAGTCAGAGGATTCGGGAAAATATAATTTGTAATTAGAAATAAACAAATTAGCTTTTTTAAAATTATTAATCAATTTAAGAGAATCAATCGGAAAGTTTAGTTCTGATTGAAAATAAATAAAAATTTGGTATCGAGTTTGCAAATTTTTGTTTGCGGATTAAAAATTTTTTGCATATAAAATTAAGTACTGTATATGTTCAAATTTACGATTTTCAAAGTTACTGTAGCAAATACAGTAACATTTTGGCACCGCCTTTCTCCCAAATTTTAGACGACACGCTTTACGTGACGTCATCGCGCAGCTGTTTTCCCGGGAGAGGGCGTGGCTTGCTGACGCATTGCGTCTCCCTTTCCAATGTGTACAGAGCAGGGAGAGAGAGGAGGCGCGTGGACGTGCTTTCATGTGCGCGTGCATGGCTCACTCAGCAGCAGGTTAGGCTGAAAGCATGTGGGCTGAGACGAGATGGGGCGTACAATCTAAAAACTTTTACGCTGATAAACATGGCGCGTGTAACGGCTTCGGGATAATTTTTTTTTGGCTTAGTTTCGAAATGGCGGCGCCTCAGTGGAGGAGGTGAGCAGAACGCTCACCGTTGGGGAGTCAGCGAGTGCGCACGCTTTTCTATCTGGGTCTTTTTTTTTTTTTTGTTCTGATATTTTTCTTGTGGAGCCATGGCGACGGGACAGGATGAGAGTTCGGTCCGGGTCGCTCTGAGGTAAGTGGTTAAAAAGTGTGTGTTCATCCTCGTCACCTGCTAAACCAGCGCTCGGTGGCGCCTGTCAGTCAGCGCCGCGGGCCCAGCGAACACCTGCAGCAGCAGATGCTCCACGCACAAACTCGATCTGAACCTTTCTGCGCTGCACACAGTGACTCAAATCAAGCAGGGAACTTCGGTTTATATGAATATATTTTCTTCATGTTTGAGTGATTATTCTCAAACTGTCATTTTGTGTGAGAAATGATCAAAACAAAAAAGGGATGACGCCCATTTGCACAGTACAGGGAAAGCTGTTTGTAGTAGCTCAGCTTCAGCTTGTAGGACATTTAGCTGACATTTAGCTGGCCTAAAGCCTCCTGCTGAAGACGGGTAATCGATGATAGAAGAGCTCCACGGACAGTTCAGCTTCTGTCCATCTGTCAAGTCTTTGTTTACAGACATCCAGCCCAGTTATGGATTTAAGTGTTCTGGCCTTTGACAGTCTTTTGTGTTTATTACAGTTTATATGTGCCAAAGACCACTCCCAGCCTCATGCCTGTTTCTTTTTGTTTGCACCTTTGCTATTTTTACTGTTATTTTGCATTGTTTGTATATAAACTATTGTCTCCTTCCTAGATATTTTTCTCATCTTGTGATTCTCGTCCTCATAAGTGCGTCACCGCTGTAAGTTGTGATTCTTTTGTGCAGGGACTAAAGGTTACAGTTCTGGTACTGACTGTGCAGATTTTAATTGCTGAACAGTGGACAAACGTTGTTGCATAGCGCAGATTTGATGTCACAATATGTTAATTTTTTTTTTTACATTAGAAAAGAGTATTTCTTAGGCAAACATTGGGGCAAATACTAATTCCTACATGTTCTGGTGTTCTCGCCCACCTTCAACAAATTACACATTGTTTACTTGTAAACTCAGGTACTGTTTGTATTGTGCTGGTAAGGACTTTTTTGGTGAAACCGTGTGAGAAATGTAAATTTTTGGAGAAAGCTCTGTTGTTATTTTACTTGATAATTGAATAAGATACTCAAAAAGACAAAGAGGAGACAAATGGATGCAGTTGGAGAGGACACAGAGGTAGCTGGAGTGAGGTCAGAGGATGCAGAGGACAGAGATGGAGGAGGATGACTCAGTGTGGTGACCCCTGAAGAGGGAAAAGCCAAAAGATGAAGAAGAATTAAACATAAAAGACTCAAAGATTGACAGCTGGAATATTTTATTAAAATTATCACAATATGGTTTTACATAGTTTAGATAGTCATGCAATTTGAATTTCCCTTTCAGACTGTAGGAATAATGACATTTGTTTATTAGTTGTCTCTATGACATCATTAAGACAAACAATTACAAGTGAACAGATGTGTGAACAGATGTGTGTTGCCCTTACATTGGTAAAACTTTTGATTGTGGTGATGTTAATTAAAACATTATTATTCAAACATAAAGACACTAGTAGTATTTTTAAAAATTTTAGGCCCCTAATCTCTCTTTTCATTAAATGATAAATTAAAAAAGACATTCCTAAATGACCACAAAGGATGAAATGCAGTCTAACAATATGTTTTTATGTTTGTTTTTTTTAGCCGTTTGTCCTTTGTTGTTTCATTCTGCTATACAGTATTTTCTCGCCAGGGGGGGGGGGGGGGGGGGGGGGGGGGGGGGGGGGGGGGGGGGGGGGGGGGGG
>JARVGV010000002.1:6312275-6329025 GCA_031762435.1 Hypsolebias longignatus
TTTTCAGTCAGAATGAATGAAAACGGTCATATCTCAGCCAAAAATTGGTTTATAAATATGGGGAAAAAAATCCATAAATGTGTCGTTTCAGCCTATAAGTTGAGGTCATGTAAACTATGCAAAAATCCACAACTTAGTTGTTGTTGTTTTACAAGGCCTCTAGGCAAATTGAAATAAGGTGGCCAGTCGAGGCCAGCGAGGGAGCCAAATTCAGATAAACAACAATTGTTTTGGGAACAGGCAAAACTTTACTGATTCATGTCTGCCTTGAGTCTTTGCTGGTCCTCTCGAATCCCAAACGTCCAAATTAAGTGGACATACGCAGGCAGTCTGATCATGGCCCAATTTGCTGCCAACAACTTCCTTGTTTGTTGATAGACCAGGAACCAGCCAAATCCAAACAGCAGGAACCCTGTCATCATAAATCCAATTGTATTTGCATCCTTGGCGCTTGTCTTCTCGGCAAGAAAGTCTGCTCGTCTGAAGCTTGTCTTCTCGTCGAGAATATTTTATCAGTTGCGTTGAGAGACCAACTGACCAGACCCATTGCAAAAATTTACGGTTCAGAAGATATGTAGAGAGAAGCACTGAAGCAGTTTCACAGACAGGACAGAGCAAAGCAAAGTGGAGGAGGGAGAGGAGGGGGAAAGTGTCCGCCCTTGACAGGAGCAAGTGTTGAAGTGGTAAAGTTTTTGGGTGGATGGGGACACAATCTGGCTGTGTGCCTTTGTGCACAATTGTGGTGTCAGATTCAGGTTTTCCATCCTGACATCCTGAAGTCTATTGGTCAGGAAGTTCAAAATCCATGAACAGAGGTGGAGATCCTGAGGTGAATAAGTTTATGGACCAGTTTGTAGAGGATAATTTTATTGAAGGCACTGCTGAAGTTTAGAAAGAGCATTGTGTCGTAGGCATTTGGCTTCTCCAGGTGGGTCTGCAGAGGTGTTCTTATAGTGTACCAACACTAACACTAACTTCTCAAAACATGACATAATGACAGGAGTGAGAAATACCGGGTGATAATTGTTGTGTTGTGACGGCAGGCCTTTTGGAGCATGGGAACGATGATGGTAGTGTTGAGGCAGCCTGCTGATCACAAGTCTTCAGTAGGTGGCATGTCACCCCATCCAGTCCAGCTGGTGGTGGTAGTCCTGCCCTGGGTGGATCTCCCCTGGATCTGATAGTTTGAATGCTAGATTCTTCCCTGGCTGGACCTTTTCAGTAGACTGGGCTCCTCTCTTCTGCTTATCAAACTGTGCAAAGAATGTCAGAGATTCTGATTCTGACCCACTGGTCTGCTCTGCTACATTAAATCCAATACAGTAATTATTTAAGCAAACACTAGAGGTCTTTCTAAAATAAAAAAAAAATAAAAAAAAAAAACAATCATATTATCATCATTCATCATTAATAACATATAAGTTGTTGATCTGGAAAAACATTATCTCCCACTACATGTTGCTGGGTGACAATGTTGATTGCCTGTCTGAATATATGTATGCATGTCTGTCAGCAAATCTTGTAAGATACAAATACAGTATTTAATTCAATTCAGTTTATAAAGCACCAAGTCGCAACAGAAGTCGTCTCAGGACACTGAACAGAAACATCCACATACATATAAAGTCAATTATTAACATTATTTATCTGAAGAGCCAACAGGTTGGTTTGAGTTTTCACTTCTTCTCTCCCATCCTAAGCGAGCACAGAGGCAACAGTGGAAAGGAAAACACCCCCTTGAAAAAATAGATTTTCAATTTCAGTGATATCTACCTGGTTAAATAAAGGAGAACAAAATAAAATAAAAATACTTTTGTTCGACTTTTATGTTTGATGTTACATTTTTTTGTTCTGTTTTGTAGTGATTTTGTGGCACTTGTTCAAGGACAATGGATGTTTAATAATGTTAAATAAACCTAGGCTACGTTCATATGATGTGACGTTGTCTGCTTTCTGTATAATGGATTTTTCGTGTTCCATCTGTTCAGGTTGATTTGATGATGGATGATAAATTGTTTTGTATGATGAGTTGTTTGATTATATGTGAAGTGTGTTTTAAGTGCATTTCTTGATTCATGCGTTAAAAGTCTTAACGTGTTCCCGTTACAGCTCATTGACATCAGACCTCTTGAAACTTTGTGGCGAGACCAAAACAAAAAATAAGGTATTTTCTGAGTTTTTTGGGGGATCTACACTTTTTACTACAAAAAACACCAGACATTGTATTCCTTTTTTTTCCTCTTCTATAATTTTAAGGCTCGCAGAAGGACCACCACTCAGATGGAGTTGCTGTACGCCAGCAGCGATTCTGCCCCTGACACAGCCGCAGATTTCTCTGGTCCAATGCTGCAGCTCCCTGAAACACCAGATGGGAGTGGAGATATGGACTTCTCATCAATCAGGGACTACACAGCCCTCTCCCCTGGCGTTTCCTCTAAAATGGGCAGCATGTAAGTCCAGGCCCAGCACTCTGTTTTTTTTATTTTTATTTCTGCTTCTGTCCTCTGCTGTTTGCCGCTTTATTAATTGCTTGCTTGCAAGGGCCACACATCCAGATTATGAGTCATTTGATGTAAAAGCATGAAGAGATGAGCACATTATTTGTAGGTCTTCTTTAATGTTCCCTGCAAAAACTGCTCATTTAATTTCTTATTTCAACGTGGACTTCGAAAACAAACTTACAGACTGTTTTATCCAGCTATATGGGCTGGTTAACTAACATTACCTTCATGAGTAGGCCTGTCACGATAACAAATTTCGCTGGGCGATTAATCGTCTCATAAATTATTGCGATAAATGATAATATTGTTTAATATTTGACAATAATTAATTATTATTGTCAAATTTAAGAAGAAATGTTTGTGAGTTTTTGTATGTAGTATCTTTTTTGACCACCCGGTGGCAGTATAAGACTGATTGAACCGAAGGATGGATAGTGAGGGAGCGAGCAGTATGTCTCTTTAAGAAAATTGGGAGGGAGGCCCCTTGACGTGACATGGGCTGTCTCTCTTTCCTGTGGTTTGTTTCTCAAAATGGCGGACGCTTGGTGCAGTTTGAGGTCATTAGCATAATTTTTTTCCACACAGTTTTTAATTAAAAAAAAAACTCGGTAAAACAAGTTCTCAGCTTTTTTTTGGCAGAGAAAAACATCTTCCACGAAAGGCACGGGTTTCAACCGTGAATTTTGGAGCTTCGACAAGACTGAAGTTTTTCCCCGAGGTTGGCCTGCTAGGTTAGCTCGTAGCTTAGCTTCTCAGCTTAGCTGCTTTTAGCAATCCAAAAACATGATTTTGGGCGGTTAAAATGGATTTTAAAGAGGAAGGGAGGGGTCAGTGAAGAGCACCAGAGTTGAGCCTTTTGTCATCCAGTGTCTTCAGTGGAAAGAGATGAACAAACGATAAAGCCAATAAATGAAAAGGAGGTTGATAATTTTCATTTATCATGTGATTAATTGATTTATTGTTTATCGTGACTGGCCTATTCATGAGAACTAGTAGAAAGCCTCTAGCACAAACGTTTTTAGTTGGATTTTTTTTTGAGGGATGGGTGTACTTTAGCATAAGTGTCCACATTAATTAAAAACAGAGCTTGGTGAAGAACCTCCTCTGTGTTGCGTCCTATTACCAGGTAACTGTTTCTGTGTGTACTGCTCATCTCTTCATAGTGGACATAATTTTGTGTTAATTTCACATCCATCTGTTTTTATATATATTTTTTTGTGTGTGTACTGTCTTTGTGCTGTTTCTGGATAAATTGGTCAAACCGAACTCACAGTTCTGGCTCCAGGCCAGGCATGGAGAAACGAACTCCAGAGCCTTCTCCGCTGTCTCGCAGGAAGACCTATGACAAGGCACAAGCAGCAGCTGAAAGGGCAAAGGTCAAGGAGATTAAACAGTAAGAAGAGCTTGCCAAAGTTGTGGCTGCAAAGCTGAAACAAAGAAAACACTACTTCTCTTAATGCTGCTAATCTCCTGTCAGTTTCCTGCTTTGGAGAAACCTTTAATCTTCTGCATCTTGTCTGATGGCCTTACACCTGCCAAGCGCTATAATAAACTTAAAGCTTTAGTTTAGATCTTTTTAAGGGTTTTCATTTTAAGAATATCTCACCTTGAAGCTAGCTTTCTGAATGACCTAAATTTGTATAAATAGTTTAATTTTGACTTAACTGATGATCTAACATCCAGTCTGAGCAAGGGCCACAATTGAAATGGATTGCTTTCATCTTAAAATTGTCTCAGAAATGTATCAGCAGTTTATACAAACTGTTTTATATAAACAAGGTTGAATCAAAAACGAAGTCCAGATGACATGATTCAACCTTTTTTGTTGTTATATACCTGGATGACTGAGAAAACAAACTTTGTGTTTTATATAAACTTTTACATTCATGTCACTTTCAGATTTTATTGCTTACCTAGGATTCTGTGGTTATTTGCAAGCACAAATTGCATTAGCAGCAGCTAGCTATAGCACACCTTGTGGGACACATTAGCTCATAAGTCTAGTTAGAAATGAACAGTTTAAAAAAATAATCAAATTGAGGTTGTTCAAGGAGCTCTACAATAAGAAAAATAATTGTTCATAGCCTTTCTACAGAACCCTGCTTGATCTAAACTATCCCTTTAAATGCTTACTCTTTTTTTAAACTATAACATTATGATGCTTGTTTTGAGTCATAATAATGATTACTGTAGCTTTTGCTGAATCAGCTTGTGGAGCAATTCCTCTTCCTCTGATGCTTTTCTGATCTATTTTTCTCTTATCAATCACTTCACTGTCAGTGTCTTAGTCTAACAACTAAATTTTTTTGAGTGAAGTTTATTTTTGACAAATGTTTGGAATAAACTGTTTTTATAAAATTTGCTTAGCATCTATGGAAAAGCTAAGATCCATAAGTAAATTCTGTGTCCTGATCTTTCCATCAGTTGAACGTATTACTCTTTTGCAACCTAAAAATGACATCTACAGTTAGGCCTGTCATGATAAACAATAAATCAATTAATTGTACGATAAATGAAAGTTATCAACCTCATTTTCATTTAACGGCTTTATCGTTTCTTCGTCTTTTTCTACTGAAGACACTGGATGACAAAAGGCTCTACTGCAGTGCTCTTTACTGACCCCTCCCTTCCTCTCTAAAGTCAATTTTATCCATCCAAAATCACAATTTTGTATACATGTAGTTAAAAGCAGCTAAGCTGAGAAGCTAAGCTACAAGCTAAGCTAACATGCCGACCGTGGGATCCATCTTGTTGAAGCTCCAAAATTCACAGTTAAAACCCGTGCCTTTGTGTAAAAAGTTGTTTTTCTCTGCAAAAAGAAGCTGAGAACTTGTTTACTTAGTTTTTTTATTAAAAGCTTTGTGTAAAAAAATGCTATGCTAAAAAGCTCAAATCGCACAGAGCAGCCGCCATTTTGAGAACCGAATAAAGGAAGGCAAGACAGCCCATGTCACATCAAGGGGCCTCCCTCCCATTTTTCTTAGAGCGACACGCTGCTCGCTCCCTCACTATCCATCCTTTGGTTCATTCAGTCTTATACTGCCATCAGGGGGTCAAAAAAGATACTACATACAAAAACTCATACATTTCTTTTTAAATTTGACAATAATTATTAATTATTGTCAAATATTAAACAGTATTATTGCTTATCGCAATAATTTCTGAGACAATTAATCGCCCAGCAAAATTTATTATCGTGACAGGCCTATCTACAGTTCATTCACGTTGATTTCTGATGCACAAACCCATTGCCGGTGCACTTGAACTGTCGTATGGAAGAACCAGAGAACTTGAAGTGTGAACAAATGGCACAAGTACAGCATCTGATACAAGACTTAATTACAAATGTTTTCTTTTTTTTCTTTTTTCTTTTTCTTTTAGATTTAGTAACCCTGCAGGAATAAGTAAGAAATAGCAAGTTTGCAAATATAAATGAAAAAGCTTTTGTTGAATTGTTGGTATTTTGACCATTAAACAAGCAGGACACCAAACAAAATACACCCTCTAAGCCTCAGCGTGGCATTTAGACTGTCACCAGCCTCAGGCTAAATGTGACATTTGTTATGGCAAGTCCCCTCATTTTCATCAACACATATTTTTGTATGCAATATAGTTATTTAAGGTTCACTGAAATTTAGTGTTTTGAAATATATTTTTAGATGTATAGTTCTGTTATTCTCACAGCTTTATTTCAACATAAATAAACAAAGAAATATGAGGGTTTTTTTTTTCTTTCTTTAGATTAGTGAAATATAGTTGCCAAATTAGAGTTACGTTGAGACGACTTCATGCTTTCCACTATAGCCAGCACATTAAATCCCAGTGGTATGTTTGTCTTTTAAATAAAAAATGAAAATAAACAGTTGTAAAAAGTGCATTTTGCTGTTGAGCAGTCCTGTCTGTTGCTCCCATGTGATGTCATAACAGCGTACAGCATGTCTCTGTCTTCTGCTCTCATGTGATCCTCCCACGCTTTTGCTAGCAGACTGTAAACACTTTAATTATGCTGCTGCTTAATTGGCAGCCCTCCTGCCTTCCTTCACAGCTCAGTCACAGAAAAACCTGAACAGCCCACCACTTCCTGTCTCTTAAGTCCAACATACGCCACCCCTGCATTTATCTGTATGACAGGAGAGCTGAAGCATGCTGAAAGGTCTTGCAGAGTAAACGGGAACAGAAGTAACGTAAATTAAACATCAACTTTCCACAGACTTGGATTAAAGATACTGTAGTTTATGCTAACAAGGAGAGTAGAAACAGTATTTGTTTAACCTGACAGTTTTATATTCTAGTTGTTGTCTAAATTTCCAAGTAGCTAAAGCAATTTTCTATATAGATTTCAAGTAGAGGAACTTCAAGGGAGAATAAATATAAAATGTTTCTCTAACATTTTTTTCTCTGATAACTTTTGATTACCTGTATATAAAGTTCAATTAGCTCTGCACATTTAGGCAGAAAATTGGAACACTACAGAAAAAGAAAACATGAAATCACGCTAAAGTATTTCAAGAAAAGCTAAAATATTTTAATACTCACTGCACACTAACAGCAACATTTACTCAGGCCTAGTAGGGGTTCAGACCCCTTTCAACATTTGCTCTTTAAGTTCCTTCGTACTTTATGATAATGTAACATTAAGAAAATCAAGTTGATATTGAAATCAGTAGCTAATCAGTTCTCAGGAAAAACTGAAGCTAGCTTCCATTTTAAGCTGAATGGGCACCTAATGTACTCCATTTTAAGCTGAATGGGCACCTAATGTACTCCATTTTAAGCTGAATGGGCACCTAATGTACTCCAGTTAAACCCCCTATCATGTTTCGCTTTCTCCCAGTGATCCACAAAAGTATTTTGTTTTCCTTATTTGTTGTAGAAATGGCTAAAGTTTGACTTTTGGTATGCAGGACAAAACTGAGCAATGATTACCGGTATAGTCACATGTATTCCACCTTTATTTGTTCACCTTTGCTGTCTTGTATCAAGCTAGGAACCTTGTTCATAAAATACATTAAAATGTGTGGAGTTTCCTTCACTACTGTGCTTTTTTATTTAAGAGTTTCCTTAGACAAACCCATGTTATAAAGGTTCCATTGAATTGCTACTTTGTTGGATAAATACTTTGAAATAATGTCAATGACATTGAAAAATTTAAATCCTCAGTAATCATCTATAATGAACACTTTGTGGTTCAGCGGTCCCTTATTGCAAAGTAAAGGATGGGGAATAGAAAATACCCTCTGTTTGTCCACCAGCGTGTGTTGTGAGCATGATGACTTGAAAAATGAACACCCTCAGGTAGCTAATTCCAAAGTGTGACTATGAAGACAGGTTTCAAAGCAGAACAATCAGTCACTTCCTCTACATGGATGACATCAAGCCAAAAAATGACAAGACATTGACTCACTGATCCAACTCACCAATATTCACAGCAAGGATATTGGGATGTCATTGAGACTGGATAAATGCAGTCAAATATTATACAAGAAAGAAAAGTGATCACAGCTGAAGGGGTTGAACTACTTGAAGACAACATTGCAGATGTTCAGGACAGCTGCGTATATCTTGGAATCCCACAGGCAAATGGCAATGATGATGAGGCTGCAAGAAAGTCAGCCACAACCAAGTACCCACAGAGAGTAAAGCAGATCTTGAAGATCCAGCTGAACAGCAAGAAGTCCAAGCCATCAATACGTATGCATCAGATACCCAGCTGGTATAACAGTCTGGCCAAAAGAAGAAATCAAAGCCACTGACATTAAGACTCAAAAGCTCCTCAAAATGCATGGAGGGTTTCACCCCAAGTCCAGCACCCTGAGACTATACACTTAAGAAAAAGAAAGGAGGCAGAGGCCTAATGAACATCTGAGCCACTATACAAAATGAATGGCCAAGATCTAGAGTATATCAGGAGGAAAGGCCCCCAATGATGAACTGATGGGTGAATGTCTCAGGCATCAGCAGAAACCAGATATCGAAGAGGAGAAACGAGAGGAACCATCATGGAAAGACAAGCCTCTGCACAGCATGCACCCCCAACAGATTGAGGAAGTGACTGATATCAGTAAATCCTATGAGTGGCTAGAGAGGGCTGGACTGAAGGACGGCACAGAGGCATTAATCTTGACAGCACAAGAGCAAATAGAGGCTGGGGTCTACCATTCCAGACAAAACCCAAAATCAGGCTGTGCAAAGATGCCCTTGAGACAGTCCCAACACAATAGCAGGGTGTTTGGTCCAGGCAGGCAAAGCATACATGGAATGTTATAACCAAGTGGCTGGAATAATATACAGGAACATTTGTGCCGAGTATGGACTGGAGGTCCCACAATCAATGTGAGAGATGCCACCAAGGGTGGTGGAGAATTGAAAGACTGTGGAACTTCAAGACTGACAAGCAGCTGATAGCTAATGGACCGGATATTGTGGTGATCGACAAGCAATAGAAGAAGGCTGTAGTGATAGATGTAGCAATCCCAAGTTACTGTAGCATCAGGAAGAAGGAGTACGCAAAGCTTGAGAAATACCAAGGGCTGAAAGAGACAATAAAGAAACTGTGGAGAGTCAAAAGCATTAGTAGTCGGCGCACTCAGTGCTGTTACCCCCAAACTGGAAGAGTGGCTCCAACAGATCCCAGGAACAACCTCAGAGATCTCTGTCCAGACAAGTGCAGTCCTTGGAACAGCTAAGATACTGTGCAGTGTAGAGTACCTGTATTTATATTGAAATAAAACCACTCAAGTGAAAGCGTAGGGCAAGCTAGAATATTTTGTGTAGATGTGTGTGTGCATGCATGGAGGTTGGTCAGTGCCACCACTGGCCCTCCCCTGGCTCCACCATTGCACCTGGTGGTGGCTAAAATTCACTCAGTCTGTGTTTGCAGTAACACTATCAGGTGTTAATCTGTTGTCTTCAGTTAGGGGTCTCTCAGTAATCTTGTGATTTTCCTGACAAGGTGATCATACTGGTTTCTGTCAACCACTTATTTTCTGCATCTCAGGCCCTGCTCAGATTTGATATAAAGTTGTTTGGTGATTTGGTTGTAAGTGGACACCTGTGACCGGCAGTGTATAAACCTGGCAGTGAATTCATATGACAAACTTTATTTTATTTTTTTTTTTTGCAATTGGTGCTCCATGACCTGCTCTGTGTATAGATAATTCAGCCACGTCACAGTGCGCTGACAGCAACAACAGGATGTCAGCAGGTTTGCAAATGTGTTTTTCAACAAAACACTTTTTTTTCCTTCTTTTATTTGTTACTCTGAGACGTCCATACATTAACTGTGCTGCTTGTATGTTCACATCAAATCAATAGGAGGCCTTACAGTATGGAAGCAGTGCTTCCATACTACAGTGGGCTTCAGACTACCAAACACAACCTCCGGAGTTGGTTTTAAGTTAAAACCATTTTCTCTGTGTGTTGTTGTTGATCACACTTGTTTATATCTAAATTGAATCTGATGGCTATGGACAGACTTTAGTGCCATGTGTGACCGGGATCTCAGATCTTTAAATCTTTGGAAACAAAATTAATCTTCTTTTTTATTGATGCTTTTAAATTCTTATCTTTTTTAGCACTAAAATGATTCTCTTCACACCCCTCATCAATTTTCTTTGGACAATTCAGTTTCTTTTCATTTTTTTTTTTTCTTGCTTACAAGTGCTAGATACTATGCATGATATTGTGTATGTGTGTGTGTGTGTGTGTGTGTGTGTGTGTGCACTCAAAGTATCAATCTAAAGTCTGTCCATATCTTTGCTTTTTGACCATGTTTGGTTTTTGTTTTTCTCAGGGGTGTTATTAACCCGGTGCCATCCACTAAGAGCAGCCGATCAGCAACGCTGCAGTGTGTCCATGTGGCAGAGGGACACGGGAAAGCTGTTTTATGTGTCGACTGCACGGATGACCTTCTGTTCACTGGATCAAAAGGTGAACACTCCCACTCCTTGCTCTCCGCCCCCCCACATCTTTCACCTCTTGATTTAAACCCCTGCATCTCTAATTAGCAGTCTTTGCATGTCCCATTATTACAGCGCTGGTAATTCATTACTTCTTGACATGCTGTTTCATAACGGCAAATAAAACCTGACAGGGATTAATAAAGACTGTCATATTCAAAGTGTGTGGATAAATGAGGTAATGAAACAAAGTGACATTATGCATGCATGAAAATCCTCAAGAGTAAAGGAGGTTTTCAACCTAATAAATGGTGGTACATGTTAATATTGAAGGAATTCTTTATTCCCACCGTTGTTCATCTTTAACTGGTGGTGTTTTTCTTGCTAACATATTTTTGATTTGGTCCTTTCTGCATAATAATACCAACAAGTTATAGTTCTGACATCATTCCAGCAGCGTGATCCTTGTTGTAATACATCCATGTATGTCTTCTTTAGACCGGACCTGTAAAGTTTGGAATCTGGTGACAGGTCAAGAGATAATGTCCCTGGCTGGCCACCCCAACAACGTGGTGTCGGTCCGCTACAGTTCTAGTTTAGTCTTCACCGTCTCCACCTCCTACATCAAAGTCTGGGACATCAGGGACTCAGCCAAGTGCATCAGAACACTAACGTGAGCACATCTGTGTTTTTTGGGTTTTATTTAAGAAGCCATCTAAAGACTAAAATACATGTACACAGTAAATTTCTGTTACCGTGAGCTTCTTGGGTTTGTACTTAATCCTTATATTGTCTTAGAAAAATCAGCCACATGTATTTTTGTACGTGTTTATTTATTTTTTGGTGCAGTCAATAAACAGGTTTATTTTTTCTGACAAAGCCTAGTAATCCTTCTACCTTTTTTAATTTTGTCAGAATTTTTCCAAGTCTTCTCATGAGCTCACATTAACTTTACTCATGTTCCTTTGGGGAAAACTCTGCCACATTAAAATATGCTGTAAATAAGAATTTTAATCTCATATCATAAAATACCGGTAATGCATTCTTCTTAGTAACGTTTTTCTTTTTACCTCTGTTCCCATAATTTGGATTTTATGTCAACCACCATCAACCCACTACATAAACAGGTCTCTCTTGTAAATGAGTCCTCGTGACTCATTGAGACGTACCTGTATAAATAAAGGTTGAATGAATACCATACCACACTATGTGATGCTCCACTTTTCTATTTGAGAGTCACTGTAAAAAATTAATGAGACGGGGTTCAACTCACCCCAGATGCATTACCTTCTCTCAGCCAGACGTCCCTGCAGAATCCGCCTCTCCTCTGATCTAATAAAATTGTTTTAGTTTGTATGTAAAGAGCAAAAACTCATTTGTATTATGCACATGTAAATATTTAGTACTATAAAGCTGTTTCACATGCTTGCAGTCTGGAGAATTAATTGGAAGTTTCTTGGTTGAGTTGTGAGGATAAAAATAAAAATATATTTTTATGCCATTAAACAAGATGGTAATTTCCCCCCAAGGTCATAAGGGACAATACAAGGGATAATAAAACTACTGGTAACTATAAATATTTGTTTTGTTCTACCAGGTGCTACCAGGTGATATCAATGCCCATGTGCAATGACAGTCTTATTTGGAAGGGGGTGATTGGAAATAATGGTCAACCTTATCTGAATCCTAACAGGGTTTTGTTATTGGACTTCTGTCCAAAATGAACATCATGTTCGAGCATAGGGTGTTTCGTAAGTTTACTTTTTACCAGGCCACCAAAGGCCAATGACTGATTTAGTACTTTTGTATGTCTTGGACACGTGGGTGAAGAGAAGGGCCGAGTTACAGGACACAGGACTCAACAGAGTGAGTTGAGTCCTGTGGCAGGGGAGGCTGCCAGACAAATTGGTAAACCCAACCCCATAGAAATGGTAAACTGGGAATATCTGGTGGAACCCCCCTGTCCAAGCAATCTTCTCACACCTCTGGGAAATGTTTTCACGTCTTGGGGAAGGTTGAAGACATGGAATCCAAATGGACCATCGCAGTTATGTTGGGGTTGGAGTGGTGCATTATTGTGGCAGAGGTCATCAAAGTAGTCAAAAAGCTGCCCTGTGGCACAGAACCAGGGGTGGATAAGATTTGCCCAAGGATGCTGAAGGCTCTGGACGTCGTGGGGCTGTCATGGTTGACAGCCTGTGGAATGGCAGGCTGGGGTAGTGGTTCCCATTTTTTAGAAGGGGGACCGTAGAGTGTTCAAGTGTCATGGGATCTGGGCAGTCTCATGGACAAAACACCCCCATCACCCTCCACTTCCACTTCTCACCCCCCACCGAACATATAAACAACCTTCTCCCTCCTTTGTGATGGAAACCTGAAGATGTTTAAGCACCCAAAAAATCTACAGGGAAAAGAAAAAGATGCAGATGAATGGAGTTAGGCGCAATTAAGGCAGTGAAGAGCGGGAGTGAGCCATGAGGTTTGAGAGATTTGTGATGTTTAACATGTTTGGATTTTATAGTTGGGGTGTAGTTTAGTGTGTTTAGTTTAGTCAGTGAGGACTTTGTTGATGAAGAGGGTGATCTTGATTTGTTTTAGAAGAGGAAAGATGAAGAATGGACCAGGCTCCGCTAGGTTTGACTCTGTGCAACTAGTAGCAAACATCTGGTCATTGCACATCAGTTTTTATGTGTTTACAGTCTTTTTTATGTAGGAGAAATGAAAAGTTTTTTTTTTTTTTTCTTTAAGTCACATTATAAAGAGAAAATGTTGATCTCCAATACAATGGAAGTCACAGAGTTTGGATGTGTCCACTCTGGAAAGAAATGTCTCTACAAAACGGTTACATTTTATGACCTCTGACCTTTTTAGTCTCTTGTTTATTAGATTCAAAGGTGTGTCATTCATGTTTCTGCAGGTCCTCTGGTCAGGTTAACGTTGGGGACATCTGTGCATCTAACACCAGTCGGACGGTCACCATGCCTGCAGGCGAGAACCAGGTCAACCAGATTGCTCTCAACCCCAGTGGCACGGTTCTGTACGCAGCTGCTGGGAACTCTGTCAGAGTGTGGGATCTTAGAAGGTAAGAACCAAGTGGCCTTCACATGTACAAATATCAGGCTGTTGGTAAAAAGCAGATGGTTATAATTTTAATAATTATTTCAAGATTTCAGCACAGTCTAAAAATTAAAGGTTTGTCATTTGTTTTTAGTTTTTTTTTTATTTCTGAAAGAGTATTTAAACAAAATTGATGAGACAAAATATGTTTCCAGACTTGACTTTCTAAAACTAAAGCATCTGAATATCTAAAAAGGAACTGCTCAATGCTTTTTGTCCTTTTTGTATTTAAAATATGAGCATATAGTTATAGTTTTAGTTCACGCTTGTGAAATAAGTTAAGTTTACACATTACAGATCATTAGCCATAAATTGCATGTAAAGTATGCAGATTATCTGCCGTAGGTTAGTCTGATTGATATGAGTACTTTTCTGGTTTAATCTGAATTGAAACAGTTTTACAAAATTAAAAAAATAAAAAATCACATTGTATTAAATAATTCTTAAACCCTGTTATTAAAAACCAACTCATTACACAAACTGGTGCATAATAAGATTACATATTCTTCATTATCCACTTTTGTGTGCAATTTGACACTTAATGTTGTTTTTTGTTGTTGTCAGGAAATGGATATAGTTTTGAAATGTATAGGAGACTTATTATTTGTATTATTGTTTTTTGTTTTTTCCATCTTTTTTAAAATTTATTTAGTGCCATTGGCTTGTTCCTTTCCATGGTTGGGGGGGAAACCGGTGCCTATCACAGTCATTGGGTGTACAGCGGGTTACAATAGGACCACACAGTGACAGGCAACTACTCACACTCACTCACACTTAGTGACAATTAAGGAGTGGTAAATTTATCTCTAAGATGGACCTGCAACCTTCTTAATGCAAAGCAACAGTTCTGACCTGCTGCACAGCCATGCTGTGTGCAGAAAATCTGTGGAATAAGAACCTGATTTAGGTCAGCACAGTGGCTCAGTTGGTAGAGCTGCTGCCTTTCAGCGTGCAGGTCACCAGTTCAAATCCTGTCCGGGGACCTTTCTGGGTGGAGTTTGCATGTTCTCTCCATGCATGCATGTTAGACTCATTGGTAACTCTAAATTGTCCCTAGGTGTGAGTGAGAGAGTGAATTGTTGTTTGTCTCTGCGTCCCTGTGACGGACTGGAGACCTGTCCAGGATGTCTCCCACCTCTCACACAGCGATGGCTGGATATGGACACCAGTGACCTAAAAGGAAGAAGTGGGTAAAGAGGATGGATGGGTGGATGGGTGGATGGATGGATGGATGGATGGATGGATGGATGGATCTAATTTTGAATTAAGGACCTACCATTTCTTGAAGAGATGCATATCAGACACTACCATTCTTTATTTAAACAAAAGTCTTACGCTGATGACAAATTAAATTCAGTTTATTTATATAGCGCCAAGTCACAACAGAAATAGAAATGAAAGTTAGAACCATATTAAAATGATTATATGCAATTTCATGTGAGATTTTACAGCATATATTAGTTCTCAGAGTATCTGCAGAATGATTTGTTCAGATGATCTTTGTAGAGATGTAGTAGAGTGCTGTATGAATGTGTGTGTGGAGGTAAATGAGGACACAGATTGTGCTGTAAAGCACTTTGAGTATCTTGATTTTATAGAAAGATGTTAAATTTGCACAGTCCATTTACCATCAAATTTGAGCTCATCTGTAAAATCGAGTTATAGCGATTCAAACTTTTAACTTTTATGTTGGTGCCAAAGTCAATTATCTGTGGGGCCATTTTGAATCAAGCCTCAGAACGTTCATCAGCTGTAGATGTGCTGCATATCCAAGGATGATTTTTCTTAAAATCTGTCCTGTGGAGATATTGTACTGAAAGACGAACATCATACAGACAGGCAAAATATTGTTAGCACAATAAATACTGTATCATCTGTTGCTCTGTCACCATTTCCTCTTCAGTTTCTTATAACACCATTTTCAGAGGCTCACAAAAAGCTCGATCTCGTTTCACTGCACCTTTAATTGATGTCGTTCTGCATGAACATCTGACAAACATCCAAACCGCAGCTTTCATGAGTTACTGTCAATGAGACACGGTTACCTTTGATAAATTGCTTTTGTGTTTATTTTGTCAAATAAATAAATAAATGTCACTTTGGATGAGTCTACATGCCTTTTAGGAACATGAAGATAAACAAAACTTTTTTTTATTTTTTCAAAAAGTGCTTGAAAACCCTAAAAATATAATGTGTTGTTTGTATAATTTTCGTCTTTGTACTCATATGAATTGTAATTTTATAATTCAGATGTAAACACGAAGGTTTTATTTTTTTGTTTTTGTTTTTTTTGTCAGATTTGTGTCTACTGGGAAGCTCACTGGTCACCAGGGTCCAGTAATGTGCCTGACTGTGGACCAGTCTGGAAACAACCAAGACTTGGTGATCACTGGGTCCAAGGACCATTACATCAAGGTGCGTGTTCCTCGGCCTCCTGCTGTAAATGCTCCTCACACCGACGCCCTGCGAGTCAGGGGGAAACAAAAGTTTCATGAAGCAGAAATGATTTGTTAAACAAAAACATCCAGTGACCTTTTCAGTGATTCACTTGCCTAATTTAAGATTATTTTTCTAGTCTAACATCATAATGCTCTTTGATTTTTATACGCTGCATGAATGAATAAATATGAAGTGTTTAATCTTGAACAGTTGGAGTTTTGTCGTTGCAGCTCTTTGACGTATCTGAAGGCTCTCTGGGGAGCATCAGCCCGACGCACAACTTTGAGCCGCCACACTACGATGGCATCGAGTCACTGGTGGTCCAGGGGGACATTTTCTTTAGCGGCTCTCGAGACAACGGGATCAAGAAGTGGGACCTGAACCGCAAAGATTTGCTGCAGGTAATGAACTTGTACAAGACCTGGATATTTTAGTTCCTGCACAACGTACAATTGTTGCCTTGTCTTATGTCTTGTTGTCCCCTGGTACCATCCTATTCACAATCCGAGAAAAGTGTCCGACACTAAACACCTTAAATCTTTTGTTGTTCTGTTGATATTGCAAGAAAGTTCATGCTCAATCATCCAGGTACCAAATCCAATAATTCTCAGTCGGGTCGTCTGGACAGTTTCTTGATGATTGAGCATCTTTGGCTGTGGCTGTCTGCCTGGGAGGAGTCGATGAGGGACAGGGCGGCCCCCAGAAACCATCTTGGCTACAGCAAACTGGTTGGTCCACTTAAGGTGTTTACTGCTTGGTGGGGAAACAGTTTGCTGGAACTCCTCTGACTGATGA
>JARVGV010000002.1:6329125-6342926 GCA_031762435.1 Hypsolebias longignatus
AGCTACAGCGTGCGCTCTCAGGACATGATTACCTGCAGTGTTCCGTCAGTGAGAACTGAGCTTGGCAAAAGGGCCTTTTCCTACTCTGCTCCTGCTTCCTGGAATATCTTACAAAAAGATCTGAAGCTCTCGACCTTGACCTTTCTAAATGGCTTTCAGCTAGGGATGCACCGATCCACATTTTGTTACTTCCGATCTGATCTCGATACTTAACTCTGGGTATCGGCCGATACCTATCCAGTTCCGATATCCTCATTGTCATTGATTTTATATGAGGCTGTAATAATCTCCTCTCAATTACAATGCGTACAAATATATGCATGCATGTCCAAAAAGGCAACTTGAGGTAAGTTTTATTAATGTTAGATAAGTTTCAAAGTTACAGTTGAATTCTGTTTGGTTATGGCTTGTTTCTTTCTGACTAATTAATAATATAGAATTTTACAGGATAATATAATAGCACAGGAACTATTAGTTCCTATGCTCTTGAAGCAGTTAATGTCGTGGAGAACACAACACTTCTCCTTTTTAGCAGCTACCATCATTTTCACTCCTATCAGGAATGTGTCTCCACTGTGAGTCAATAAAGACCTATTGTAAAGATTAATATTTATATATGCATCTAGCTTGTTCACAGCAGGAGATGCAGTTATAAGCAGTGGAGAAGTGGCTGGGTTTGTGATTGAGAGTGTCAGTGAGGGAGAGAGAAGTGGCCGCATGAAGTCACAGACTGGGAGAACAAACAGGCAAAGCAAAGCTGATTTCTTCTAATTTTATATTGTAGTAACTAGTAACTAAGATGGTTGAGGGAAATGTATTGAAGTAAAAGTGAAAGTCACTAGAAATGTAAATAACGAAGTAAAGTAAAAATATGTCAAAATTCTACTCAAGTACAGTAACTAAGTATTTCTACTTTGTTACAGTACAACACTGCATGTTCTGCCAATCCAAATTTGACCCTCTCAACCATCTTGCACATCAGTGTGATACGTTTATTTGACCGTTCCAGTTCATGGTTCATGTGATCAGCGACCGTTACATGGAGACAAACCTACAACTGGAAAAAACTACAGTTTAGGGAAGTTTGAATGAATTTAGAGCGTCTGTATGCATTTTGTTTTTCTTTCCTTTCAGTGACCGCACTGTGAAGATCTGGCGTGCTCGTGGTGGGCTGGACAGCACCTTAGAGGTTGATAATGCAGATGACGTGGCCAGTAACTGAACACAGCCGTGCGCTTTGACTCTCCAAGGACCTAACAGCCCTCTGTTGCTGCTGCCCGTCACTTTGACTCCATACGTCTCCACCTAACGCTGACTCCTGAGATGCTCCTTGATGATCTTTGACTGAGCTCAGACGAACCACACATGTTCTCGCCAAACTAAAGCTCTCGGCAGTTGTTGCCTTTCAGTGTTTTTTCCATTACATGGTGCTCGTTTTGTGAGTACTGCACTGCAGCACGTCTGGTAGGAGCATGGTAACACTGCAGACTGATTGATCAGAGAGAGGTGGATTGTCTGTGTGTGGAACAAGACGTGCACGCGTCATGGGGTATGTGCACGACTACTGAAACGTGCATGTTTATTAACCCAAAATATGACTTTCAGATTCTTTCTTTGTGTGATTGGCCTTCATCTTGTCAGTATGATCAAACATTCCTGTAGTGCATGTATTCAGTATTAAACCAGACTGTTCTCCATTTCAGGCTTTGCACGCTTTAATCACTTGAGATCAAACTGTTGGACCAGTGCGATGAACCCTTCAGTTCTTCAGTTAGGGATGCACCATATTGGATTTTTGTCTGATAGCCGCTAAGCTGATATGTTAAAACTTATTTGGCCGATACCGATAGTTTTTAATAAACTTTACTTTGTCAGAACAGAACCCTCTCTCTTATTTAGACTTATTTACTATAAAAATTGAGCTTTGCGCGTACATGCCCTGCGGGGGTACGCTTGTACCTCTGCGTACGTACGTGCGTACCTCTGCGTATGGACGTACACGGGAGTATACTGGGGGCTTAACACGACGTCCAAATGTCTGTGGTAAAACTCACCCAAGTGCTATCGGATATTAGCTTCTCAATGACGTCGGAACTGACGGCTTGTAGTTCAGGTAAGGCTACGTGGGAAAAATATCTGACTGGGGACGATGTAGCGAGGCTCAACGTAGTCCAAAAATCTTCTAAATCCGACGTCCTCGATCAAAAAAAAAAAAAAAAACTTCCACACCGCTGACATTTTGAGTTTTCCTCTCTGCCGTGAGATCAGGTAGCGCGCATGACGTCATCACGTTGTGCTGTCGCTGCCGATACGTGAAACGTGGTTTTCATACAGAAACAGCGTATTTTATATCTGTGAGTTATATTGATGGAATGGCCGATGTCCGATACTGAACGTTATCGCTAATATCGGTCGATACCGATACCACGCCGATGATATCGTGCATCCCTACCTGCAGTGATGAACAGCTGACCTATAAGAGAAGACGTTCTGCAGTGAACGTATTACTCTGTTACGGTGCCATGTAATGGAAGCACAATATTCAACTCTTTCCTGGAAAATGTAGTTTTTTGTTTTTTTGCCATATGCACTATAAATAATTCACTTCAGTTCAGCTTAGTCAGCTCTGCTGGGGAGCAACATGGACGACGACGACGCAACAGATGAACACTTACCCTGGAAGAAAGTTCTGAGAGTTAAAGAAGGAAGAGATGGGAGAAATGAAGGGTTGGTAGCTGGTCTTCACAACCCACTTCTCAATCACTCGGTGTTTCCCTACGCCAAGTCCTGTTAGGAACAAACGTGACTGTGAAAATAGCAAAACGCTGTCCCCCCACAACGTTCCTCCTGCTGATGCAGCTTCAGTGATCACAGCTGTGCAACCTGTCATTTTGTCTTGTTGCTGTGGTGTGCAGCACTTGTGAACAGTCTTAACAGCAGCAGTCCTACTTGAAGCCAAAGTTTGACAAAAACAGACATCTTTGCTTTCTTTGCAGCAACTGACAGAGGAAGCTATAAATCCTCCGCCTCCTTTAAAGCTCGTGTTCTTATCAGAACGCATCTCGTTTGTTTTATCTCCAGGAAGCCAAAGTAAAAATGATTGCTTGAGGATTTGCAGGAGGTTTCGTCTTTTGTCTCATTCCATTTTTACATATTTTCCCTTTAGGTTGAACAAACAAGATGTTGCATTTTAACAGCAGATATTTAATCGGGCATCTGCTAAACCGAGGCTGTTGTTTCCAAGACTGCTAGCTAACCCTTATTAGCTGTAGCTCCTCGCAGCCAGAAGAGTGAAAACGTTCTTCTGATGCAACGTGTTTCCCCAACGTGTAATGTTCCTTTAGCTTTTGAGCACTTGTAAAAATCTGACGCAGTTAAGCTTCGAGATGTGAACAGTTTTCGTCCGTGTAACACGTTGTCTTCACACTTGTTAACACTTTGATCGTACATCACTAACTTCTCCCCCGATGCAAAAGGCGTCTGGTCTCCTTTCTGACCCTGTAAGAGGGGTTCTGGTTGTGGACTCCAGGTGATGTCCACCTGGTCACAGTACGTGTAAATATGTGTTTTTGCTGGAAGAGGCCTTCTGACTCGCCTAACGGCATCGACAGATTGAAGTGTCCCGTTTCCGATCCTTGCGAGGCCTCTCAAGCTCATGTAACTGATCGGTCCTGATTGTGAGCCGTCGTTTATGAATGTTTAGTGGAACGGCAGCTGTAGGCATCATTCTAAAGTCTGTGACGTGCGAACTGACGAAAGTCTGACTGAATGTTAGTAATGTGGGACCACTCAACCGAACGGAGTCTCACAGCAGAGCCAGGAGGACCAGAAGTGGCAGGAAGCAAAGCGTTGTACCGAGAAGATCCTGCACTGAGGTGGCCTACAGCCTGTTGATTTGTTTCTGCTCACTTTGTTCCACGTGTCCTGCGTGTTCCCTTTTGGAGTTTTAGTAGCCATTCCTAAATGGCAGACTGTAGCAGTTCTAATGTCAGATGCCTGATGAGAATAAACGCTATCTGTCAAAAACAACCTACTGTTGTTTTCTTTGTTTATTGAGCTGCTTTATCTTTAGAAAACTGTTTAAAAATGTTTTTAATCGAAGGTTATTTAAAATTAGATACAATTCACATATTTGCATCAAATTCTGTGCCACATAGGAGCACTTAATAATGTATTCAAAACTAATGGTGTTTAAATTATTAATGTTCTTTTGAATCCTCAACCCTTCTGAAGACAAATACTGTATTTAGTTACAGAAATTTTCAGCCTATAAGTCGCTGTTTTTTGCATAATTTGCATGCCTGCTGATCGATTTATTTATGGATCTTTTTGCTCATATTTATAAAACAATTTTTGACTGAGATGACCATTTTCATTCATTCTGACTGAAAATACTGAACACTACCATTTTCAGCCACTAGATGGCACCAGAGTAGTATGGCATGCCTTTGTGTCATGTAATGGGTAAAAAAGTGGCTATTAATGACACAATCATTCTTGCCATAGCCTGCCACTTTCATCCAGCTCGCCTGAAGCAACCGTCAAATCAGCTTCATTTCACTGCGCTGCCTCAGCGACATGCAGCTGATTTGACCACTGAAGTGCATTTATTAAGTAAAAGTTCAACTTAGACACACCTTTACGAAAATGTCGAGTAAACATAATTGTTTTAGGTGCTTGTTGAGTTTTGAAGAAATGCGGAGAGTTCCTCTTGATTTCCTCACTCAGTCCGGGAGCACCGGACAGAACACCCGCGATAAATGAGGGACTACTGCACATCAATTATTAGGACATGGAAATATTTTGACAAGAGCAAACCTGCCAAGGAGAGGGTCATCCCTCAAAACTCACAGGTCTTTAATCAGAGAAGCAACCGTGAGACTAAAGAAAACTGATGGACCAGAGCAGTAATGATGGGAGTCATGGCTGTTTTTTTGGGAACCAGTTCACTTGGCTTAGCTCACCTAAGAGAAGTCTCTTTCAGTTCCCAAACTGCTCTTTACTGAAGAGCGCTTGTGAGGAGCTGGCTTTCTGAGAACTGGGGTCAAAGTGGGAAGAAGGAGCTGTGGTCACATGAGACATGTTGAACTTTTGGACCATTGAAGAGAACTCTTCATTGTGCCCAAACAGCTCTCATGATGAGAACAACGTCCCCACAGTGAAGCATGGTGGTGGCAGTGTAATGATTTTTCATTTTATTTATTTATTTTTTATCAGCAGGAAATGGGAGATTGTAAGGAAAAGTTCACCTTCCAGCAGAACAACAACCCAAACCACATGAAGCAACTCCACTGGTTTCAGGAGAACAGACCAAATATACTGGAATGGTCCACTCAAAGCATGGAAACACATTTTCATGTCTAAATGGTAATGTCTTTAGTTTTATTATTATTAATATCCTATATTATGTTGTTGATTTAGTGCAGGGTAAAACTGAGCACAAGATGGCAGTAGTAACACCTGCTGGACCAAAAGCAGCAACTGGTTTTTTCAGAGTTGGAGTCCAACACATTCAGTTTTCTTGATGATCTTGGGAAAAGGAGAGTTTCAGTCACCAGTCAGGGACTGAACCAACAAGCTGTCATCACTGAGTGGTTTGGGTTTTCACAAATGTGTTTAGAAGTTCACATCCTGTAGAGCCTTTTATATATTTAATCCACTGATTTTTCAGACATCAGGCCAGTGGCAGTAAAACATGAGGTAATGGCTTACGTTTCACTTTGTTCAACGCTATGACCTTCTACACAACAAACGAGGAAAAAATACAAACATGACCAAGAAAGAACAGTTGGAATATATTTAATGGATTATTAAAACTGCATGAATTTACTGAGGCAGGTTAAAAAAAAAAAAAAAGGCTTCCTAAATACAGTTGAAGTTATTCACATGCCCCACCAATACCACATCATACTGCACCCGTCACCATGCTTGTCAGTCGGTGTCGTGTTTATTCTCATCTGAGCGTAAAACTTTCCTCAAGAAGCTCATCGTTTGAGCTTAACCGTGTCTATTTGTAAAGGATCTTTGTTGGAGAAAGATATTCCACCTTAAATGAAAGCAGCACACTCGATGGCAGGAGATTTTTTTTTTTTTTTTTTTTTACCCAGAATTTATTTACAAGGACATATTTTCAAGATATGCAGGAAGACCACCCAAGAATCTGCCACGAGCCGTGTGTGAAGCTTGTTTTTATACCATTATCAGTTCAGCTGAGCTCACAGACTCTGAGGAGACCTTGACTAGTTACAGTGTCTGTTTGGGTTTGCACAACTACATCCTTTTATTTTTTAAAGTCGACGTCGACTAGTCGCTGTGACATCTAGGAACTCAAGACGCTACATCATATTCACAAAAAAAAAAAAAAAAATCGAGAGCGTGTATATTTATGCTCCTACCATTTATAAAAATTTAAAAAAAAAAAAAAAGTCACAGTAAAACCAAAACTATTATTAAGCTGGAAAAGTGAAAGAAACAGGTGACACGTAAAAAATAAAAACGGGTGGGTTGTGTGTTTTTATTTTATTTTATAAAGTTCACTCTCTGTCAATCATCTCCTCGTTTACAGATTTTGGTTTTCGATCCTGGTTTACGTGTAAGAAAACGAGCATCAACATGAGCAGGATGAAGGCTTGCCCGTGTAATGGCACTTCCAGCAAGAGAGAGAGTTCCCTCGCTGGGAGTGCTGGTTGCCAGAACAGTTAAATATCTTCTGCTGGGTTTTGGCAAACGGGGAAATCTGTCCTGATTGTTGGCCCATCACTGCAGCGGGTTCACCATGGTGGGAATCTGCGGTAACTAAAAAACATGGACCGCTTCAGCAGCAGTGGAGCAGCATGCTGATCTCACTTCTGGAGATGTGGCCCAAAAAGTTGCACAAAATCCTCCGCGAGTCTGGATTTTTTACTGGTCACCAGCTCGCTCTGGTTATTGGGCACATCCTCCTCCACTGATCATGTGACACAGTCACGTGACTGCAACTAGTCGACGTGGAATTTAAAAACTTGCGGGATGTCCTAGAGTCGACTAGTTGATTCAACCCTACTAGCTGTACGCTGCAGCCTCCCTCAGCTCCTCATCCTGCTCTCTCTGCTAACCCAACATATGGTTCATGGGCAGAGTTCTTTCTCAGCCATGGTAATAAAAACATTCACAAACTTTGACCAACAGTTCCCTAACGAGCTTCGTTCATGGTCAGCACTTTCTCAGTTTCTGCAGATGTTAATTTGATGAAGATGACGCATGATCACTAATGAAAAGGTGTTCATTTGCCTTGCCAAAATAAATAAATAAATAAACATTAATGAACTTTAAGCTCCACTTGTAAAAACATTTAGCATGTACATGTTTGGCCCTGTGCAGAAAAACTAACAAGTTTTTTTGTTGTATAATAACAGCACCCTGGAAAATACAGTTCTAATAAATAAATAAAAAAACAAACAAACATCAAATTAAACTGGAATTCATCCCCATGATGGGTGTGTGCAGACTTCTGACCACCGCTGTAATTCTGCCACAGAGGAGCAGCTGGTGCTTCTGACTCGATGAACAGTGATGAAGTCCTGACACGTCGGTGAGATATCTGTAGATGTATTAAGCTTAAACTCAGTCGTTATGTCATTACTAACAGTTATGGGAGTGCAGTGTGGAAGATGCTTGCTCTTCATCTCTCGCTCCAGGCTTGATGAAGATTGCCGTCATGTTACACGGTAAGTTTTCTTTTCTGTCAAGCTGCTGACATACGAGAGAGAATTGTTTATTTTAATTATTCCTTTGTGTTTATAGCAACATGATATCTGTGATTTTATACTAAAAATAAAGAAAAACTGTGAAATTCCTTTTTTTTTTTTTTTTTTAAATAAGTTGTCCTGCAAAATGATTTAATGAGGGATGAAGAAGGGCAACGCTTTCTCCTCAGCTTTCTACACTTCTACGCTCCAGGTCAGTTTACTCACCAAGACCAGCTTAAATAATTTATTCAGCATTTTATAATCAGAATTCAGTCACTAAAGTGGAATGAGTTAATTACAAGGAACTCTTTATCTTAACAAATGAACATTTACCCACATGAGGAGCAGACTGAGGTTTTTTTTTTAATTTTTATTAGAAAAATAAATCAAAAACAGAAATTTTGAAAAAAAAAATCAATAAAAAGACTGATTTAAAAAAAAAATCCACAATTTAATACAGTACTTTATAACCATCTATACATAATTCTTCCCATTTGTTATCCCCAGTTGTCACATTTAATTCTAGTTCACATTTTTTTGTAAAGTACTATACTGTATATTTGAATAATTATGTGGTGGCAACATTTTGTGTATTTTTTTAAAATAAGCACACATTTTGTTGAAAGACTTTTACATATTTAGTAAACAATAAAACAGAAAAAATTGAAAAGTTTAAAACCAGCAACAGGTTTCACGTGTTTAAATACAGACGGTAAAACCCGGTTATTTAAGCGCTCAGGCTGTAGCTGATGTAGTCTGCTGAGGAAATGGGAGTTTGATCAGGTCTCTAATGAACGACTCGGGAGGCCGACAGGATCCGTTTCCAGAACCTGCAGGACTGAGGAACAGGCAGCACCAATCACCGGCCTCCTGATGGGTTAAACACTTTGGACACACTTACATCCTCTTTACTTTTCAACAAATGCAGCTTTTCACTGCTAAAACACATTTACTCAACTTATGACGGTAACATGCACACAAACACACGTTCTCATAATTCTGACTTTGTGGGGACTTTGCATTGATTTCCATTTATTTTTCATTCATTTCTACAGTATGGCCTAACCCTGACCCGTACCCTAAACTTAACCAGTACATGCCTAATCCTAACCCCAACCCATCCATAATTCACACCTTAGTCCTAAACTTAAACCCTACCCCCACAATGAGACTTATTTTTATGGGGACCTTTGGGGCAGAGATGGGTACAGGCAGGGCTGCTGACCCAGGCTCTAACGTCTTGAAAGTCCCAGGTTCAATCCAGCCATTCACAGTCATGGTGTCTCTGAGCAAGACACCCAATCCCCAATGGCTCCCCAGGCGCCCACATAGCTGCCCACTGCTCCAAATGGGTGTATCCCAGGTGCAATGGGTTAAATGCAGAGAACCATTGGATGGGAACATACAATGATAACACATAGCACCTAACTTTACCAGCCTTTGGTCCCCACAATATAAGATTTTTTGCTAAATTGATCCCCACAATATAACTTGACACACACACACACACACACACAGTTTGTTAAATGATCCAGGTGGCTCCTTCACAAACATCTGAAACGCTATGTGCTCACTTGTCTCTTTCTTTGCCGCAAGTCTATTAATCTTAATGTAAAAACAGCACAAGCAGCTGTTTTACTAGATGCAGACATGTGCAGATTTTCATTTAGTCCTGCAGCTCAATGCTGAGCAGATTCTGACCCCCAGAGAGACACCGACTGGCCTCAGCAGAAAACCAGAGCTGAAGAGCAGTTTAGACTGAACACTGTGTCAGACCAGGGAACTGGACTTGTGCTTGTAAGACTAATGATCAGTGATAGTAGACATGGTTCTTTTGTGCAAGCCAGAGTTAGTCAAGTTTACATTTTAATTCCTGCACACTCCAAACTTTAGCCGTCGTCGTCGTGACGTTTAGATTCTGGGTCAAGGATGACCTTCTGCAGGCTGAATGCTGATTTGAGGAAGACAGATGAGAGTTAATAAATTCCCCAGCAAGACTGACAAGAAAGAGGGGAAATGAAGGAGTGTGATGATCTAAACAACCAGAGCTGCTTCACACTATGATAGTTTGAAATTTATTGAAAGAACAAACATGAATTTAAAAAATACTCAGTTTCAAAACAGATGCATACCCCCCCCACCAATTGGCACACCAACATTTTCAGCATTGCTGTTGCACAATCTGTTAACACCATGTGTTGAGAACCACTCTCAACTACTACCACACCAAAATGTAGCTCAATGTCTGTGACAAGTTGTAGTCCTGAGGTCTTCACAGGTCAAATAACTGGGTGACGGCACCCATTTGTACTGGATTTTAGCTTGGGGTCTCAGAGAGAATTGGCGTCAGAAGCATCTGTTGCTGAATGCTTCTGACGCCAATTCTCTCTGATTTGTAAAAAGGGGGGGAGGGGAGACACACTGGTGGTGTTGGTGGTGGGGGTTGGGGGTCCTCCTCCAGAAATCTTTAAATACATTAAATGCCATTTCCTGCATTCTGGTCTGTGTTTTAACTTGATTCAATATTTATTTGAAAGAGCATGGTACAACAAGAAGTAGCCTGACCAACAGCTCTCCTTGTGTGATTAGAGCACGCTATGCTTCCCTCACGCCTCCTAACCCTCACCCCACCCCGTTCGACAACTGCAGGGTGCAGGTGCCAACATTTGACGAGGAGCGAAACGTCTTCTATTACGAATAAAGTCCAGTTGTTTTTGTATTGAACTTTTTTTGAAGGCACCAGCATCGCTCTAAGCTATAGTGGCGCACAATACAGACGTGCTAGCTAAGATGCTACATGCGTAGCTCTCCACTTGTCTCCAACCATCCTAACCCCCACCCTGCACCCAAATGCCAAACAAATATTTTTTAAATCTTTTTTTGTGAGGGGGACAAGTCCCCTTCACATATTATTGATGTGATACCCATGTCAGAGAGTTTAGGCACTGAATATAATTCATATTATAGTTCAAAAGAAAAAATGAAAACCACTCTCCCACTTTTGGTTTGTCATGTATAATTTGAGTAAATATTTTCTCCATTCTGAATATTCATCACCATGTTCATGTGTAAACATTTAGTGAAATGTTAACTCTGTAGGAACTGTGTCTGTAAAATAGTTTAACATACTGAACCAACCAACAGGTGATCAATAAATCCTTCTGATCTCATTTTTAATGTGGCCGAAAAGCCAAAGTCAGAAAATGAATCACTCCTGACTTTGATTCAGTCTGAAGTTCAAGTTCATTTTTAGCTTTCTCATGTCACACAGGGAGCAATTCACAAGTACGGTGATGGATGTGGCTCCATCAACTGGAAAATGAATGAAGCAAATGACTTGAGAGTGCCAAGTCAGACTCCTTGGGGTACAGCTGAGCAAATGAGCTGCGTTACTGAACAGGTGTTTCATCTATTCCATCATTTCTTCCAAAACCATAACACCTTTTCTCTCTTCTTTTTTCTTTTGTTCTCACAACAAAGTTCAACTCTTCTATAATCTAAAAATTACATTCATGCTTATTATTATAAAAGACGGGTGACCATTTAATTGTCTGTTAGTAAAATATCACATGAACAACTCAACAGATTTTAACAGAAATCTCAGAGAGCAGTAATTGAATGTATGTTTATAACTGATTAACATTTGAGGTCAGCTTAATTCAAGATGGCTGTCATAGTCAGTCAACCTCAGTCAACACAAGCATGGCTATCCATCCAACCATACTCCGTCTTCTATCACTTCTTCCTTTTTGGGTCACCGGTGCCCACATCCTGCCATCACTGTGCGAGAGGTGGGAGACATGTCTCCAGTCCATCACAGGGACACAGAGACAAATGAGACAAACAACCATTCACTCTCTCACTCACACCCAGGGACAATTTAGAGTTACCAATCAGCCTAACGTGCATGTTTTTGGTCTGTGGGAGGAAACTGGGCCACCCTGAGGAAACCCATGCATGTACGGAGAGAACATGCAAACTCCACCCAAAATGCAACCGGCAACCTCACTGAGAGGCATCAGCTCTACCAACTGAGCCAACGTGCAGCCCAAAAATGGAAACAGTAATGGTCTAATAAGCCATTAGAGCGAGAAGATGGAAAGAATTTCAAGAGGTAATGAATGAAGAGAATGAAAGAAAGATTAGTGAGGTTCAGAAAGCTTTGAATGGAATGATGCAAAGAAAGTTGGACCTGATAGCACTGAAGGTTTGGAAATATCTAGAAGAGATGTCAAAGAGGTTTTATATTTAAATATTCAAGGGCGTTTTTGAGAATGAGAAAATGACTGAGGAATGGAGAAGAAGTGTGCTGGTGCCTATTTTTAAGAACAAAGGTGATGTGCAGAGTTGTAGCATCTACAGGGGAATTAAGTTGACGAGCCACACGATGAAGATCTGGGAGAGAGTTGTGGAAGCAAGACTTGGACAAGAGGTGACCGTCTGTGAGCAGCAGTGTGGTGAACTGAGCTGTCCATTATCATTCTTAGCTGGAATCAGGTCTCTCTTGTAAATGAGTCCTCGAGGCTCAGTGGGATTAACCTGCCTAAATAAAGGTTGAATGAATGGTCTCATGCCAAGAAAGAGCACCACAGATGCCATCTTTGTTTTGAGGATGCTGATGGAGAAGCACAGAGAGGGTCAGAAAGAACTGTCCGCAGTGACGAGGAGCTCAGCAGGCTGCTGGGAGGAGTGGCGAGTGGCCATCCCTCTGGGAGGAGTTCTGCCCGAGTCTGGGTGGACGGATCAGACGGCATACAGTATACTCAATTTCTTCAGATCTGTTGTGGGATTTATAAGTGATCCTTCCTGCCTACAGCCATCAGCATTTATAACATCTCTCAATGAAACAAGGATAACAAGTTACTACATTTAATTTCCCTTTGGGATTAATAAAGTATTGAACTGAACTGCATAGGCTTCAAAAATCAATCAGTTGTAGATGTGTCAAACGACATGCAACTGCAACTTTCATTGAAAAAATGACCATTGGTTTGTGAGGTATTGTGTTAGCAAATATAAAAGACATACACATAAAAATCTAAATTTTACCACCAATGATTAGTGTGGACAGAAAGTGCAAACTCAGCATAACACTGCAAATATAAGCAGCAGTCCTCTGGGATAGTTTAGCTGTTTAATGTGACACGAATGAAGGATAAGAGGGATGAAGGGAGATCTCTTGGAGAGAAAATGGCCGTAGCAGATCGGGATGTGATGTGAGACAGCTTGACACGAGGCAGTGATTGCATAAGCACATCATCGGGAGCGATACTAAGAGATTCCAATTGATGGTCTGAAAAAACGCCCTTGAGATGAATTGGACAGAAGAGGCAGCAATGATTAGATGAAAAGACCCCAAGGTGGTCTTTTCTGAAGGAGATACCCCCAAGAAGGATTGGACAGAGGAGATTCTGCATTTTGAAAGAGAAGGAAAGTCGACAACTAGAACAAAACTGTCAATAAGGAAATGGACAACATGAAACATTGTGATGGTTTTGACGTGAAGCTTCTGCAGACACAAAACGTCAGTAAGAAGTACGATGGAACGGCTTCATTACAGGGACCAGTGTAAAAGATCTGCTTCTACTGGACTGAAATCTAGAGATTGGTTTCATGAACTCCTGCTGTGAGAGTTTATCACTTCTGGTCTTCCTCCATTCTTACATGTGACTAAAAGACAACAGTTCCTTCTGGGAGCCATTAAAGATCTAATGAAAAACCTTGAACTTTGTCAGTAATAAACTGATAAAATATATTTTCTGATCTGTTCAAATGTTGGTTTGGAAAAGTAAAAGCTTGAAAAACTGCTTCAGCTTTATGTTCCAGTTTTTTCAGGCTGGAAACCTATTGATGCACAAAGGCCTGTATTCAGAACTGTGGGGCTTTTGCAGCCACGAAACAGAAAAAAGACAGTTTGGGGGCATTTCTCAAAGCTCTTGTAAAGGGTGATGTGCGCCTCAAACTGCACTGCCAACACACCCGCTTCGAATGTTATCTACCATTCAATGGCCGTTATTACTTATTATCAGCCCCATAAGTATCGGTCGAAATGCCCCTCCTCTACCTCCTACTAC
>JARVGV010000002.1:6431622-6447795 GCA_031762435.1 Hypsolebias longignatus
GCCAGGCTGCCACAGTTAGTCCGAAAAGAGGAGGCTGCCATCGGACACATGAGCTGGAAAAGGTCGGTGGAACCTAGTGGACTAAAGTGGTACTGCACCATTTTTGGCCAAAATGAAAAATGGTCATATCTGAGCCAAAAATGGGTCTAAAAATAAGGGAAAAAATCCATAAATATGTCACTTTGCTCTATAAGTCGCAGGGCATGCAAATTACGGAAAAAAACTGTGACTTATATGCCGGAAAATATGGTATTTACTTTTCAATAAAATCTGTAGTGGTTTGATATAATTTGCTAACAGACTAATATAGTTGACTGCAGCCGTTACTGAGTATGTGTTGGATGGTGCTCAAACTACACCACACTACAAACACTGAAATGAATTTGATCAATGTTTGTAAAAATGTGCTGAGTTATAACTGTTTTTAGTAAATAAAAAATAAAAAATAATGTTATAAAACACTGTTACTGTTAGCAGCATGACCCTGGCAGCTTTGTTGTTGTTCCCCTCCACTGTGGAACTGGAGCCGAACCACCATTTATTTTGTTTGCTGGCTTTGCTAATCTCGCTGTTTGCCAAACAGTCCATCCGGAGGTCGAACAGACCGACATTTTGATCCAGAACGATGGACTTGTCCCCCTCCAACCTTCAACAGTTAATTAGTTGCACATGTATGTCCAACGATTATTACCTAGACTTTTATTAAAATCTGTCAAGTGATTCATGAGATATTTAACTAACAGACAAGCATAGTAACCTTGAATAGGTTATGACATCCATCCATCCATCCATCCATCCTTTATCATCCTCTTGTGCTGAAGTCGGATCGCGGGGGCAGCAGCCAGGAAGGCTCAGATGTCTCTTTCTACAGCCACCTCTTCTAGATCTTCTGGGAGGACCCCAAAGTGTTCCCAGGACAACTGAGAGACGTGGTCTTTCCAGCATGTCCTGCATCTTCCCCGGGGTCTCCTCCCAGTTGGACATGTCCGAAAACCACTTCAACTGGCTCCTCTCGATGTGGATTAGCAGTGGTTCTACTCTGTCTCTCCTGGATAACTGAACTTCTCGCCCTATCTCTATGGGAGTCCAACTACCCTTCAGAGGAAACTCATTTCAACTTCCTGTACCTGCGGTCTCGTTCTTTTGGTCACTACTCGAAGGTTAGGTCATGACAAAGTTTTGCAAGCAGTTCGTGCAGTGATCTAGTCCTGGCAGTGTGTCTTGATGAGGACGCTCAGCTGCCACACCAGTTTAGATATTGAACTACTGTATAGACATTCTTGTGTTTGCTGAGGTCACTTTGCTACGGCAGCCATCTTGAGTTTGACTGATCTCAACTATTAATCAGTTGTAAATGTACGCCCAATAAATATTCTCTTAAACTTTCAATAGAATACATCCAGTGGTTCATGTGCAGATCCATCAGCACAACAGACAACCATGGGCATAAACATTATTGCCTTTTTGTCTTTAGCTGCAGGCGATAATTAAAGATTAGAGACAGATTTGTTTGTTATAAATCATTGATTTACTGATGACCAGTTAACTTGTTTTGCTGTAACATCTGAATATTTTTTTTGCGCTTTTAAATTGCTCGGTCAATAAAAAGAAATGCATATTCTTCATTTTACATGAACTACATTAGTTTGGGCCGTAGTAATGAATTTCTAATTGGGCCATTTTTCTTCAGTACGATACTACAGTTGTATCGATCTCTGAGGAGTCATTCCCTGACATGAGATTGCAGGAAGGTAATTGCTGCGGCAGTGGAGAGGCTTAAGCATGGGTCTCATTAAGGGGCAACCTCAGCGAGTTAATATCTACAATGTTCCATTTTCTTTCTCCCTGGGACAAAGAAAACCTGCAGCAGAGTAACTATCCAGTGTGCCTCCTTCTTTTGTTTTAATTTCTTTTAAATACATTTTAACATTAACTTCTTTTCTCTTGTCTTTTGGGACGGCAGGTATGCATCAGCAGTGACCGACGGTTCGCAGTACTTCATCCTCCTCATCATCTCAGATGGTGTGATCACAGACATGGCACAGACCAAGGAGTCCATAGTCAATGTACAGTAACACATCACACATTCAATTATTTACAAATGATTGATTATGTAAGCTTTCTTCAGAAGCACATTCTCCACTGTTTGACAGTTAAATCTATCCATCCATCCATCCATCCATCCATCCATCCATTCATCCATCCATCCATCCATCATCTTCTGCTTGTTTCAAAGTTGGGTGCAGCTTGAGCAGGGAGGCCCAGACATCTCTTTCCCAGCCACCTCATCCAGCTCTACTGGAGGACTCAAGGTGTTCCCAGGCCAAGGTCCTGGGTCTCCTCCCAGTCAGACATGCCCGAACCACTTCAACTGGCTCCTCTCAATGTGGAGGAGCAACAATTCTACTCCAAGTCTCTCCTGGATAGCTGAACTTCTCGCCCTATCTCTAAGGGAGAGTCCAGCTACCCTGCAGAGGAAACTCATTTCAACCTCCTGTATCTGTGATCTCTTTCTTTTTGTCACTACCCAGAGCCTGTGACCACAGGTGAGGGTAGGAACGTAGATCGACCAGTAAATAGAGAGCTTTGCCTTACAGCTCAGCTCCCACTTCACCACAATGGACCGGCACAGAGTCCGCAATACTGCAGATGCTGCACCAATCCATCTGACAATCACAAGCTCCATTCTTCCTTCACTCGTGAACAAAACCTGGAGATACTTGAACTCCTCCACTTGAGGCAGAACCTCACCTTTGACCTGAAGAGAGCAATCCACCCTTTTCTGACCGAGGACCATGGCCTCAGATTTTGAGGTGCTGATCCTCGTTCCAGCTGTGAACCGCTCCAGTGAGAGCTGGAGATCACGGCACGATGACGCCAACTGGACCTCATCATCTGCAAAGAGCAGAGATGGAATCCTGAGGCCACCGAACCAGTTAAATCCCCCAAAAAAGTTAAAAACAAAATAACTGGAATTCTGTTCTGCTGCTGAAGATGTTTCGCTTCCCATCCAGGGACGTGCGACGTCTTCATCTACAGAATCGAAGTCCAGTTGTTTTGTTTTTAACTTTTATTTATTCACCATGTCCTGCATGTCTGGGAATCATCATCAGCATGTTTGACCATTACTTTTCTGTTTCCAGTTTTTATTCACGACACCTCCAGCAGGTTTGTGAAAACCCATACATACAGGAAAATCGTGCGATTGCTTTCGATTACAGAACATTGCACAACACAGACAAACTTAACAGTGGAAACAAGATTTAAAGTTTAACCGGTCTGAGAAGTTCATCTTTACATAAATTAATAGCTTTTTGGGGTGTGGGCGGGGGGTTAGAACGCTTAACAGAATCGGAGCTGCTCTATTCACACACAGGCTTGTTGTTGTTGCTCTCTAAAATAGTAATTTCAGTTCAACCTTTATTTATACAAGTTGGTCTCATTGAGCCTCGAGGACTCATTTACAGGAGAGACCTGTTTTTAACCCATTTAATCAAACAACCTGTTAAAATGCACCAAAAATGCACAAAATGGCATCTCTGATATTCCAGATTTTCTGGGGGGGGGGAGGACCCACGGATAAACAAAAAGAAACCGTCCAGAGGACCTGGCTTGACTTTGTTGGATTTTTCGACCTGGATTATTGAGCATGAACTTTGATGTTTACAAAACACTTTGTAAATGGTGAAACTGTTTTTTTTTCATGAAACTTCCCATAAGTCACCAAATGAATCAAAATTAAAGTTCCATAAACAAACCTGAGGAGCCAACGAACTCCCAAAATGAAAGGAAGACTATAAAAAGCACCTCTTGTTAGTGCTTCTTACATTTAGGTTCATCTCCACCAGTGAAAGGGGTGAGGAGGAGCGATGCTACCACTGATTCTTCCTCTACTCCTCCTGCTGTGTTCAGATTTAATAACTCTCCCTCCAATAAGTGTGATTAGAGTTCATATGTGCCATGGTTAACACTAGATTTTGCGCTTGCCGCTTCACATTCCCCAACTCCACCGCGCATACAGCCTCCTCTTCCTCCTCGCATTGTGTAATCTTATTGTAAACGTAATTATTTACTAGCCGTCAGAAGTTCCATGCTCCTCGTTTCTCAGGCAATTTAGGCCTCTATCTAATAAAGGAAGGAAGTTATGAAACACTGAAAAAGCCTTCCTTCCTCACTCAGGCTGTAAAGTTCTCATCCCGCTCGGCGAAGATTTAATAAACAATATTGCGATGCAGATTGGCCGCTCAGCTGAGGCTTGGGGCAGAGGTGGATGTAAATGAGTCATTTTTGAGCTGTCAAGCTTTTGGAGAAATAAACAAGTTTGAAAGTGCATGAAATTAAAAACCAGCTTCGGGTGAGGATCCATAAAGCGTGCTGCGGACGGCAGATGGAATTGGACGAACCTCACCCGTCTTTGACAACGGGGATGACTTTTCCCACAGAGCATCGATTCCGTGGCGGGTTACGTTTAACACACAGTTAATAAACTGCAGGGGCATTTCTCTGACGCTCTGTGAGGTTGAAGACAGCAGATGGTGAATAGATTATCGCTTTTTTTTTCTGCCTCTGAAGTGCTTGTTCTCTCCCTTTCCACCCTCTCCAGGCTGCATCTCTGCCCATGTCGATTATAATAGTGGGGGTCGGACCAGCAGAGTTCGATGGTGAGCATGGGGAGCTCTCTCTCTTTCTCTGTGTGTGTGTGTGTGTGTGTGTGTGTGTGTGTGTGTGTGTGTGTGTGTGTGTGTGTGTGTGTGTGTGTGTGTGTGTTAATTAGTGCACAGTAATCTTTGCCTTCAACCTTTTTTCTTCTTCCTATCTCGTCTCCCACATGGTTCAAACCTTCCTTGTGCAGCTTCTTTTTTTTTTTTCACCCTGCTGCTTCATTTCCCCCCTTATACCCTCAGAATGACATAAGGTAGAAAAGAAAATTCACAACCGCCTTTCTGGAAGTGGTTGTGTGTGTTTTTTTTTTGTTTGTTTGTTTCTCGTCTGTTTTCTAATGAGAGGATGGTCACAGTTCTCACCTCTCTCCTGAGTTGTTTACAATCTACAGAGAAGCCCTCTGTGAAAGCAAGCTCACTCCCGATGAGTGACGAGCCCGTGAAGTCAACGAGATTCAACAATTATGACGCTTCTGAAGCCGCTGTGCACGGCAGCATGGCGTCCCTGCGGTGCTCATTGCTGGCTTTGCTAAAACACGTTCTATCATCTTTCCCCCAAGCACACAGTTTTTGTAGCTTCCAGCCCCACGGCATCACGCTCAGCCGTGCAGATTCTTTTTTATCAGTCCACGTTTGTCTCCCAGGATATGTAAGCCAGTGGCATGCAAATGACATCAGCCGATTGAAGCTCAGAAGTCGTGCAGATTATTTGTTCACTAGAGATTCAGCCATTTAAGTCTCCTGACTGATGTGCTTCCCTTCATAGAGATGATCGAGCTGGACGGGGATGAAGAGAGAATCTCATCCCAGGGACGATATGCCGAGAGGGACATTGTTCAGGTACAAAACATTCCCAAACTCTCCACTTCATGACTGTTTGTTTGCTGGAACTTGTGATTAATGAAAAATATGTCCCATCGCTTGACCCTCTTGTTCTGAGTTAGGTATTTCATCATCTTTCCATTGTGTCAATCTTTTTACCACCAAATGGTAGAGGAAGGCACCTTACATTTCAGCTACATTACAATGCAGTCTTAAAACAGAAGTCGCATTACCGTATTTTTTGCCATACTCGTCGCATCGCCGTATAAGTCGCATCAGTCCAAATATGTGTATTAAAGTGGAAAAATACATAAATATGTTGCTTCGCCGCATAAGTTGCATCTATTATACGTCACCACTGACCACCCGGAAACTTGGGCTGGTGTTGTGCCAAAAATCGATTGGCTGCCAAATGGCGGCTGCAGGAGCGTGCATGGGAGGACTTTAACAAGAATTTAACAAGAATAACACTTAAAAACAATTATTTGTTTGCTCAAACTTATAGTAAAGGTGTGTCCCATTTGAACTTTTCCTTAATAAATGCACTTTAATGGTCAATTCAGCTGCATTTCACCTGGGTGGTGCTGCAAAATGCAGCTGATTTGATATTTGCTCCAGGAGTTCTGGAGCCAGACGAAGGTGGCTTTGTATGGCAAGCCAAATGTCTCATTAATAGCCACTTTTACCTATTAATGAGGCACTTGGCTTGCCATATTAGTCTAGGGCTCTCTAGCGACTGAAAATGGTAGTGTTCAGTGTTTTCCATGTCAGAATGAATGAAATCGTCAGATCGCAGCCAAAATGTGGTTTATAAATATGGGGGAAAAAAGTATCGTAGTCGCTTCAGTGTATAAGTCGCAGGATTTGCATATTTATGCAAAAAGGTGTAACTTATACAGCGAAAAATATGGTACTTCCAAACACTGGCTCTTCATGCAGAAGGTGTTGTTTCATGTCTCAGTCGGCCATCTTAGTTCATTCTGTTATGTGCACACTATAAACTGTCCAGGTGCTTCACTTCCACCCTTCAGAGTTCAACCTTTTTATGTTCCTCCACATGAATATTTACAGTGTAATTAACAATAAATAGTGGCACTGATTTTTAAATCAACTTGGAATCATTCATGTCCTCATTGTGCAGCATCAAATTATAATTCCCATCCCGTCATGTTCCAGAGCTAAATCAGAGCTGGTGTTTACTTGGCACCAGCTCTTCCAGTTTAAAGAAACTTGTCCAGGTGATATGATTTAACTTGTGTTGTGTGTGTGTGGTTTCTACCACTGTAACCTCTGGCACACAAAAACTGGTGTTACGCCTTTGCTGGGCCAGAGCAAAGAACAGGAACTAGAGCTGAAGGAGGTCTCTCAGGGACCAGCGGCAAATGTAAAGGTGTGTTTTTAATGAGTCAAGAATCCCTGGACTGATGGTCAGAGCACCACACAGAGCTGCATTCACAATCACCGTTTTCAGTCGGATTTATAAACGCTGCTCAAATTTCCATTTAATTACATTTTTTGGGTCTTTTGAATCTCGCCAGCTGTTATTTATGTACGTATCCTGCTGAACTCCCATCTGCAGGAGCACGGACAAATATGTTTGCAGATCAGAACCGAGACAAACACCAACTGTTGTTTAAAACAGTGTTGATAAAATAAACTGAAAATATTACGACGTGTATGAGCAGGAACAGTGACACAAACCTTGTGATCATGGTCCTTTACAGAACCATGTAATTCAACAAAAGTGAGGGGCAATAATTTCCTGTAAGAGACATTTAATGTGACGTGTCGGCTTCAAGCTGGCTCTCTGATTGGCTGGAACTAATTAAGAACTAGAGCCGTCATTTCTAACTCGGGTCTAAAGCCCAGCCCGGCCCCAATTCAGGTCAGGCCATAATAATGTGCTGGATGGGTGGGACGGGTCAGTGTCGGGCTTTTGATTGCATCTGCGGATGATCCAGTTATATGGCAACATGGCTTGCCATACATTCACCAGCCACATGCAGCTATTTGACCGCACGCTGACCGACCTTGGAAGAGGTTAAAAAAAAAAGTTCAGTTAAGCTTCAGATGGGACTACAGGTAGTCCTCGACTTACGAACAGGTTCCGTTCCTACAGACCGTTCTTAAGTCAATTTTGCTGTAAGTCGGAACCCATTACACGTGGAGCCGCACCCGTTCATAAGTCCGGATTTTTTGCCGTAAGTTGAGGAAATACATGTAAAATGTATGCTAACGATGCGCTGCACACCTGTTCTTAAGTCTGAGTTGCTATACTGCCAGGCAGCGATCCTTCAAAAGCCCAAATGGACGTTCATTCAGCTGCTGCAACAGTTGCGCGCGGCCGATGACCCAAACAGGTCACATCCCAAAATATCCTCGTAGACATGTCAGAGCAGGGTCCATGTCTGAATAATGCAGAATGCAGGCAGAAGAAGAGCATTAACACGCTTTGACGACCATGAAAGGACAACCACCCCCCTCAGCTCAGATCTTCTCTCCCTTTTATTCGGCGGCTCATTTCCGCCATCTGTTAATAACCACATAAGCATTCAAAGCTTAATTAAAAATGTTAGTTGCGGGGGGTGGGGGGGGGGATTCAGGTTCGGACCTGTAGTTACTATTAATTCATCTGGTCAGTTTGGGTTCAGAACTTATAGCTATGGGCTGGGACTGGGTCAGGTCGGATTTTTTTTCCCCCCCAAATGCAACTCTGTTAAGAACCATCTCCAGCCCTGGGTCAGCACTGTAACCTCTTTAGTGGAAAACCTCTGTATGTTTTATTTTGCCGGGTCTAATCTTTTTTCATAATACATATAACCGTCTCTTCTTCCCTCCTTAGTTTGTTCCTTTCAGAGACTACATTGATCGGCGAGGAAACCACATCCTCAGCATGGCTCGCCTGGCTAAAGAAGTGCTAGCCGAAATCCCAGACCAGTTCCTATCCTACATGAGGACCCGTGGGATCAAACCTGGCCCCTTGCCACCCCCGTACACCTCGTGTCCTCCACCAGCCATCCATCCTCTCCACACCAGACGGGTAAGCCGAATCTGAAGGCCTTCAGCGACAGCTGGTCAGCTCTCCTGGCCTCTTCTCTTTGAGCTTCCTCTTTTTGCCAGACTCTTCGCCGGGAGCTTACGAGCACATGGTGAAACGTTGCCTGCTCGCTCGTGCTGCACTTTGGGTGCGAAGGATAACCCCAACTGGGATGCTTCCATGTTTTTATAGGAGGGGGACTTTGTTTGTTCTTTTGAAGGTTTGCAGTGATGGATTAAGCATCGCTTGGCTGTAGTAGATATGAGACGATGGGACATCTTCCAGACTGAAGGAGTCCAACCTGGGGAGGCTCTTTTTCCACTCTCCATCTGCTTTCTTCCTCGGTTTCTACTTCTTTTATCTTTCACAAAGATCACATCTCGATAAGGAAATGTTTACATGCGGGGGAGTATTTTCAGGAGAAACGTTTATACCGATCAATGTGAAAACCTTTCAGATTCCTATATTTTGGCTGCAGAAACAGGAGCTTGTGAATTTTTAAAAAAAAAAAAAAAAAAAAAAAAAAACCATTACAGAGTATACAGTACTTTTTTTTTTTTTAATAAATGGAGCATGTGTTAGTTTTAGAGAAGCATGCACTGTTGTCCCACACTCAGGGCTTTGTCCCTCCCACACACGCTCACCACCTCAGAGGACGCCATGTTCAGTTCCAAACAAACCCGCCACCTCCTGAGATCTTCCCATTTTCGACTCCGCCCACATGCCTTGACGTCAAAATAGGTGGTGCTCCCTGGGAATCTGGTTGAAGCAAACGCAGCAGGGACCTGAACCAGCCTTACAGTTTTGCCAGATTACATTCAGTGGCACCGTGTTCAACGTAGATTCTGGAAATGTGGGTCTCTAAGCCCAGAAGTCAAAAACACACATCTCATTATTGAGCCTGACTCCGTACTGTGCTTTACTGTGTTGTTCTTTTTGTGAAATCACATTGTGCTTCAGAAGCAGTCTTGTTTTTGTGGTACACGTCTACCTCTCACGTATTTATGGATTGCCAATTTCTTTCTTTTCTTTATTATTTGTGAATAATAAGTGACAAGCCTGTGTTTTTCTCACCAGTCGTACAAAATGATTGCCAAACTGAAGTTTTATAATTATTACAGCACTTTGGTTGTTGCCTGATCAGGTGACTCACAACTTAGCGACACACTGTAAATACGTACACGTAAAACAGCCAACAAACAGACTGACTGCTTCTTTTATATTTCCTGCATGGATCAAAGCTGTTTATAGAGCTTTAAAAAGCTCGAACAATCAACATCTCTTAAAGTTTAGCAACATGTAGCCAACCATCTCCTTCCAGGAATAATTTATATGTGCCAGTTAGGCCTGTCACGATAAACAATAAATCAATTAATCGCATGTTAAATGAAAATTATTGACCTCATTTTCATTTATTGCTTTATCTTTTCTTCTGTCTTCGCTAAAAGCAGCTAAGCTGAGAAGCTAAGCTACGAGCTAAGCTAACAGGCCGACCTCGGAGAAAAAAACCTCCGTCTTGTCAATTCTCCATAATTCACGGTTGAAACCCGTGCCTTCCTGTAAGAAGTTGTTTTTCTCTGCAAAAAGAAGCTGAGAACTTGTTTACTGATTTTTTTAAATTAAAAGCTTTGTGTGAAAAATGCTATGTTAAAGAGCTCAAACCACACTGAGCGTCCTCCATTTTGAGAATCCTAAAACAGGAACGAGAGACAGCCCATGTCACGTCAAGGGGCCTCCCTTCCATTTTTCTTTAAAGAGACACGCTGCTCACTCCCTCACTATCCATCCTTCGGTTCAAACTGTCACATCACTGCCATCCAGTGGTAAAAAAAAAGCTACTACACTCAAAAATCAACATTTATTCTTAAATTTGGCATTAATTACTAATTATTGTCAAATTTCAAACAATATTATCGTTTATCACAATAATTTCCGAGACAATTAATCGCCCAGCAAAATTTGTTTTCGTGACAGGCCTACTATGCCACTCATTCTGAATTCTTCCAACCAGAATGCTTACTGTTGCTGAAAAGGCCTTAAGGGAGCCGGTGACACGTCAGAGGGAGTTTGTGCTGGGACTGGGGTCAAGGCCTCTGTGTCTCCTTTGCTCCCTGTGTCCAACGAGCTTCCTGTACTCTGTCAGCACAGCCCCCTCCGACTTTCACCTTTTGTTTGCCTCGAGTTGCCACAAACTGACAGTTGATGTGCGCACGTGACCAGCTCCGTGGTCTCACTGTAGCTCCGATTGATGGATGCACTGCCGGGGTGGGGTGGGGGTGAGCCTCTGACAGCTTGTCAAAGCAGACTTTGGAGTCTGGCTCATTGTCCCAGTGTCATGTGACCAGTAGGAAAGAGATCTGCTCTGAAATCGCTCACCATTTGATGAGGTTTTACTAGAACTCCGCCTGAACTGACTTCAGCCCAGTGAGCAACAACTATCTGCCCTAACTCTGTAATGATGTGGCCTGCTGTTAGAACAAACAAGTTGTTTGCGATAAAATGAGAAGTTTAATTGTTTTATGAATCACAAAATAAAAACAAGTTCATATTTGCATTTATTTTTTACTGGAGGTAAATGTTTCCTTCGGGCTGTAAGACTACCGTCTTTTGGTTTGGTATTTGCTACTGCGTGTTAAAGTGCTGCTTTCAGCAAGAGCTCATTTTGGCATTGTGGACAGAGTGCCTGAGTAATGCCAGCACCTCAGGCCACCTTCCCAATCAACTTGTCACAGATTCTGTCACAAATAAAATAAAAAGGCCAGAGACCGTCGCATGAGGTGTTGTGCACCTGTTTCCTACGTTTGAGAAGCTGTTCCAGACTGAGTAAATGTTACTTTGATGTGGATACAACTGACAAATATTCAGCTACTGCAAAGATGTATAATCTTTTTTTTTTTTTTTTTCTCATCAACCATCTGTCCTAACTTGCAGGTGGATTTTGCCAACAAGTTTGTCGGAGGAGGCGTCATCGGTTGTGGTCTCGTTCAAGAGGAAATACGTTTCCTCATTAATCCCGAGCTAATTGTGTCTCGTCTCTTCACGGAAGCTCTGGATGATAATGAATGTCTAGTTATCACAGGTCAGTGATGACACACTGTCTCTCACCTCCATCTCCATCGAATGAATGTTCTTTTGATTTGAATAAGATTGACAACACTTTAAGTTTACTTTTCTAGTTCTTTTTTTTTTTGGCACAGCTTCACCTTAGCTTATTCTGACTCTGCAAGAAGTTGAAAAATGTTTATGGCAGTCACTGTTTTTCTCGGTTTGTCCTTGTCATTGTCTCCTTTTGATTGGCTGCTACTCAGAGCTGGAAGACGAAGACTTGGCTGTCTTGATTACCCTGCTGTGTCTTTCTGTTGAGTAATTCCTGCTGCCTGTGCTTCAAACTTCAATGTTCACAACAAACAAGACTGTCAGTGGCCAGTATGCGCCCGGCAACAACAGCTAGACGTGAGGGGTCCCAGCGGGTGGTTGATGGCACCTGTCTGTCTTTTTCTACCTGTTTTTATACATCTTGTCCTAACTGTTGTAGCAGGCTGATTGGGTGTGATGAAGAACCTCAGCAATCAGAGCTGGTAAAAGCTAACAAAGCTAACAGTTTTAGTCATCATCCTATGATTTTAATTGAAATAGGACTGTTAAATATACAAAGATCACTAAAAAAGTTATATTTCTAGACACTGTTTTTCTCCTAAAAGGTTTTTTTTTTTTATTTTTTTATTTAAATTTTTAACAAAACAAGCTATGTCTGGCTTGATAGCAGATTATTATTATTTTTTTACTGTATTTGTTTGAATATTTATAAACATGTGCTACAGCTAGCCGCTACAATGCTGGTGAGATTCTCAGTCCCCTGAGGTGTTTGCTGGACAACTATTGCTGAGAATATTTTTTGTTCAGCTGCACCACGGCTCTCGACTCTGGTCTTCAGTTTTATGCTCAGCCCGAACAAGTAGCAATAGTGTGCTGCTTTGCCAGCATTTGAAAGACTAGAAGTGGGGGTGATTTTAATCAAAAATCTAGTCTAGGTCCCCAGTGGACAGGGTCAGATAACAAAATTTACAACATAGACCTCGCTATCAAGTCAATGGAGAGGCATGATTTTGGTTTTAGGCTGAGGTTTTAAGTGAAAAATCTATATTTTTACATGTATGTCCTTTAAACTGCGTGAGCCGACTTAAAACAGGAAGTGACATCACAGACATCGTCCTAATCTCCAGTCAGACTGCAGTTCCCGTTTGGCCGAGTCACCTTCAGACTTCTTGCTGGCCATCTTCCCTGTGCCTCCACTTAACTTTATTACTCGAGCACAGAATTAATTAAAGCTGGAAGACCAGCCCAAGACCTGCTCCACTAATGGACTCGTCCATTCCATCATCTTTATTAAACACATCCCGTATCTCTTGTCCCCTGTTGTAAAAGTCCAAGCCATAGCTGCATCGTGGCCATGTGGTAAATCATATTTCCCCTCTGAGAGGTCGGCGGAGCGTACAGAATCTAATGGATTGTACCTCTCCACTGAAATTTGCACAAGTGCTCTGGCTAATTAAGTTTTTCTTGATTGCTGGATATCTGGCTGCCATTGTGGCGGTCAGATGTATAAATAGCATCAAGGAGAAGTCATGTGACTCACTGATGGCCGTATTGACCGGGGAATGTGCATGCTTAAGTACATGAGCTGGAGACAGTGCAATGGGGATTCATAATATTTATTTTCACAGTGTTCCTATGCAATAATTTCTGATTATTTTTTAAGGGTGCAAACACATTTTTATTGTTTTATAGTTAGAAAATAAAACATTTTGTTGGCTCATGAACAGACCAGTCAGTTGTTGCTTTAAATAAAAAACAAATCTTAAATTTTCTTGCAGTTTTTCATTGATACGGCAGCAAAACACACTCCTGACATTCAGTGTCTGCTCCACCACAAATGAGACTTTTTATTTCCATGTATTTACACATGAATGAAACAACCTTTAGCACATTTTTTGTATAGGCCACATTTGATTGTTTATTTAGGAATAAGTCTTAACTACCGGGTTGTCTCCTTTTAAATCCAAGTTTGAGCTGTTTTGTTCTGTGAATAACTTCCAAAGAACCTTTTGGTTTGCATAAAAATCAAAAGCATAATTAATTTTTGAAGAATGTCACTTTCAGAAATTAAAAATAAATAAATAAATAAATGGTTGGAACCAAGAAAAGAACCATTAAATGTCATGTCAACACACAGACTTTCTACTTTAACACAGCTATTCAGTGTTGTGTCATTGCTGAATTATTTTCAAGGATTTAATAATGATGAAAATCAGTTACCGTATCATTATAGTTTGTAGAACAGTAATAGAAGTAAATTGACAATCACAAAGTAATTACATTCAAACACAGACCACATACACTGTTCCTGCTTTTTGCTCATATGTCTCATTTTATTACACACCGATTAAATAAATCTACTAAATTGAATAATTCAAATTATTTTGCAGAAAATAAAATGAGTTGATTTGGAGAACAATCTAGTCGAGCTCCACAGACTCGTGCTCGAAGCCTCTAATCACCTGGGTTATTTACGTTGCAGCTGGTTGGTCTTTTTTAATCAGTCAGGTTCAAATGAGGTCTAATGAATGGAAACTTAATCTGTGGCCTCTTTCAGTCTCGTTTTATGGGTGTGAAGTGTTTCCCTGGGGGTTGGTGGTCAATCTTTGCTGAACTACTGTATTTCAAAAAAAGGATTTCAATGGATCACACCAAAATGTGGTCCAATCACAGACAAACATTTACTACGGTACTCAGAATGTTTGCTCAATGTTTTAACTAGTCTTTTTTCTTGTGTGAATGTTTATGAAGCTTTCACACTATTGTGATCCAGTTTTCTTCCATACGGTTTTTGGCGTGGTTGTTGTCCCGCAGTTTTCAAGCTATTTCAACAAATCATAAATCAAAACTTTCAGCTGTTTCAGGAAAATCTTGCTGTGACTTTTGGTTTTGGTGCAACTTTAGCTTATTTAAATATTTACCCTTTTCTGCCATTTTTTTTCCCTCATAGAAAATATTATTTGGTTCAGCTTTTTTTTTTTCATCTTCCTTGTGTACATTTAAACTTTTTCAGCTACTTTCAGCTGTTTTTGTTTCCCAGCTGTTTTGTGCTCCTTTCAGATTATTTCTGCTAACTACAACATTTTTGTGCTTCTTCCAACTTCTTTCTGCTAATTTCATCTTGTTATCCCCTTTCAGCTGATTTCTGCTCATTTCAAAAAAATTCAGCAACTATTTAGCTGTTTTATGCAAATTTTAGCTTTTTCAGCTAATTCCACATTTCCTGCACTCATTTAAACTTTTTTCAGCCTAATAAAGCAAAAATGTGCTCGCTCCACTTCCTACAGTTAATTTTAGCTATCTTTTAGCTATTTTTCAGCTGTTTTTTTTGTACTTATTTCTGCTTTGTTTCAAATAATTTCTTCTTTTTAGTTCTCATTTCTGATACTTTCAACAAACTTGAGCGTCATTCTACTTCTGCTAATTTAAGCTTGCACTACCTTTTTAGTATTTCTTTAGCATTTTTTCACTAAATTTAGCAGTTTTCAGATAAATTCAAGATTTTTGTAGTTATTTCTGCTACTTTCAGCCTAATTAACATATTTCTGCTATTTTCAGCTTGGTATGCTCCTTTCATTTTATTTCTGCTAGTTTAATTTTTTTCAGCTATGTCAGATACTATTTAGCAGTTTTTATGCAAAATTTAGCTTTTTCAGCTAATTCCAAATTATTGGGGCTCATTTCAGCTCATTCCACTTCCTTCTACAGTAGTTGTTTAAACTTCTTTCTGCCTTTTCGGGAACTTTCAGCTATTTTTTTTATTTTTTTTATTTTTTTTTTCTAGTTTCAGCTTTTTTTATGTAATTGCCTAATTCTTGTGCCAATTTCTGCTTATTTAAGCCTAATTCAGCAAATATGTGTTCTTTCTACTTTCTTCTGCAAAGTTAGAGGCTTGTTCTTACATTTCAGCTACAGGTATATGTCAGCATGCTTTTAGCTAATTTCAGCAGTTTTTCAGCAGGTTCTTCAGCAATAAGCATTCACACTGCATTTTTCAGGAAATGCAATTTCTCTAGTTTTTACTGTTTTAATATGACCTAAAGTGCATATTCTTATTTTCTGTATTCTGTGTTAAAGCTGGGTGAGGCCATGGCTTTTATTACATCTAACACAAACATCAACGTGCTGACTAAACTGTTAATTAACACTATCAACAGACCTGCAAATTGTTTTCAGCTTTATTATCTTTAAATGTAATGATTGTTTATGTGTTGCTGCTGCTTGTTGTGTGACAAAATTGAATGGATGTTACTTTTTATTAGGAACACAGCAGTACAGTACATACAAAGGTTACAGTGACACCTACAAGTGGAGCGGCAGCCACCAGGACAGAACTCCAAGGTATGCACCCCTAAATACTTGGAACAATCTCAACTTAAGAAAATGTTAAAGCACTTAAATGTCTTTTAACTATACTCATTTAGTTTAGATTACCACCTCAGTCTGCTGTATATTGAATTATTTAATGATGTCTTACCAGTTATAGATCGGTTACATAAAAGTTTTGTGTAGTTGCTAGTTTTTGCAGTATAATAACTAGTGGTTCACTAACATTCT
>JARVGV010000002.1:6699649-6713545 GCA_031762435.1 Hypsolebias longignatus
CACATACACACACACACCGTGAGTCCAGCAGCGTGGCTCACTCCTGCTTCATAAAGAGACTTGGCTCCTGTGATTTGAAGGTTTAGTTACATCATCACACAGCAGCTGATCGTGCATGGGCCGTGCCCTCATGCAACGAAATACCTGTCGAGGAGCCTCAGCTTGCAGCGCGTGCACACGCACACACACACACACACAGACCCTTGTGCATTATTAAAGGTGACAGTGATAACAGCCAGCAGAGAGAAGCAGGACAAACCAAATTAGATTTTCTCTTATTTTTATGTTTTGCTTTCTTCTTTCATCCTCCGCCCTTTCACCACAAGACCGTGTGTGTGTGTGTGTGTGCGTGCGTGTGTGTGTGTGTGTGTGTTTTGCTGTGAGGAATGCGACAGGGCTATATTTCCCAGGAGTCTGAGGCTCTGCAGGCTTTAGCTTCGCTCTATAAGCAGTTTAGGAAAAACAATGACAGTCACCAAATACACACAGACACACACAGACACACACAGACACACACAGACACACACAGACACACACGTCTGGGTGAAGAAAACAGGCTTCATGTTTTCATGTGTTTTAAAAGTTTAGCAGAAAATAATTGTCGTCTTTTTTATTTCTGATCTTGATCACTGAGGAATGTTGAGTTTTTGGAAAATGTTAAAAACTTTATTCATGTCAAATCCAAAAAGTGAGAGTTGTTGGACCAACAAGAACAATTTTGCTAAAACAAAATTATTAGATTTTGTTATTCGGAGTTGGTGTTTATTTGTTTGTTTGTTTGTTTGTGGCAGTTCAAAGCACTGTTTGATACATGGAAAGAAAACAGGTTGAAGTGACACTAGAGTTTTGGTGAGCAAAATTATTTTAACTCAAGTAGCTGAGTTGTTTCCACAGGAACAAAGAGCAGTCTTTTATGAGTTAAATAAAAATGGAAATGATTGAAGATTCACATTACTAAACACTTTTAAAACAACAACAGCACCGCCGATAACAACAACAATAACAACAACGTCTAAAACAACACCAACAACCAAAATGACAGGAACAGTTAAACCATCAACAACAATGACAACAACAACATCAACAACAACTCCTTTGAGAACAATGAGAACAACAACACCTACTACAAAGTACAACACACACCACCTCTCTCCATGATCAGATGTAGAGGAAAGAGTCTGACGTCTTGTGGCAGTCAGAGGAACCTCTGGAGCTGAAGACATGGAGAAAAATGGAAAGACGTGAGGAGGAGGAGGAGGAGGAGGAGGGTTTGGATCATAATGGGGTCAGTGACCCCCCCAGTGAGTTGTCCCTCCACTTTAACACCCAGAGAACCGGAGCATCCGTTAAGTTCCTTCATTTGCTCTGGTGTTTGTGTGAAAGCCTGCATGTGTCTTCTCCTCTGGACCGGCGCGCTCGGCCTCTGAAGCCTCGCCACAAACACAAACACCAGTGGGCTTCAACAAAACATGGGCAGCAAGATAAGCACCGCAGAATGACAAAGAAGTCTTTATCAACCCCAAACCACGAATAATCCGCCCCATCCACGTCCCCGTCCACCCATCCTCTGTTCATCCCCCTGTCTCCCATCCTCTCTGCTTTAGTTTGGCCCTTTTTTCTTGCCGTAGAGAGGGCATATCTGCAAGAGACAGCGATTAATCTGAGAAAGCTGCTTTTAGAGGATGGGGGCGCTGATTGGGAAGCTCTGGTTGGGAATAATGTGTTTGTGAAGAAGCACTGAGAGAATCTGTTTTAAAATTTTATTGTGACAAAAAAAAAAAAGACAAAGGGAGAGACGTCTGTCTGGGAAAAGATTCCCTGTTCAAATGAATGATTCAGTGGAATGACTCTCATCTCAGATAAATAATTCCCTGTTCAGAGGAATGATTCCCATCTCAGAGAAGTGATTCACTGTCAAAGGAATGATTCAGGAATGATTCCCTGTTGAAAGGAATGATTCAGCGAAATGATTCACTGTCAAAGGAATGATTGAGGAATGATTCCCTGTTCAAAGGAATGATTCAGAGAAATGATTCACTGTCGAAGGAATGATTGAGGAATGATTCCCTGTTCAAAGGAATGATTCAGCGAAATGATTCACTGTCAAAGGAATGATTGAGGAATGATTCCCTGTTCAAAGGAATGATTCAGAGAAATGATTCACTGTCGAAGGAATGATTGAGGAATGATTCCCTGTTCAAAGGAATGATTCAGCGAAATGATTCACTGTCAAAGGAATGATTGAGGAATGATTCCCTGTTCAAAGGAATGATTCANNNNACATTGTTAGTCCAGTTACCCCCCCCCCCCCCCCCCCACTTCTCTAAAAGTTCACTATATATAATGAAAAACCAGAATGGTTTACTTTAAAGTAAACAGAAATATCAACAACACAGAATTTATTCAATTAAACTTGATTTTATTGACTTATTGAATTAAACTATTCATAAATTAATTTAATCAAACTTGAATAAATGAGCTAAAGATTTTGCTGAGGAGTTAAAAATAAACAGAGGTGGTTTCAGGTGTGTGTGCGTGCGTGTTAGTTTGTAGAACTGTCTGCAGGTTTATTATCCACTTGTTTCTGTTTTTTTTTTCTCTCTTTCATCAGAAACTGTCTAATGCTGAAAGAGTGGGTTCTGTGGGAGGTGTGTGCATGTGTGTGTGTGCGTGTGTGTGTGTGTGTGTGTGCGTAGGTGGGGTGGGGGGCAGCCCATTATTTCTCCCATCATGTGTTCTCACTTGTTCTGCCTGCCTCCCCTCCATCCTTTCTCTCTCCCTGCAGAACCACACACTGAGTCAGCACGCGCAGTGAGACCGAGGCCCGGCAGGATCTCTCAGCTCAGCCGCGCCCCCGACCCGGAGCCGGCGGGGGACCCCCATCTCCACATCACAGCCAATCAAAGTGTCATTTGCTCCTCACATGTAGAAGTGTAACGACGGCGCCGCTGGGCGCGGCCATTAGGAGCAGCGGGGGAAGGAATATTAATGGGATCTGCTATTAAATAAAGAAAAGTGTGGGAGCTAGATGAAGGGCCAGGATTGTTGTAGTGCAGTATTTTTATTGTCCCCCCCTCCCCCCACATGCCATGCATTCATTTTTCTAACAGAGAAGAAGAAAAGCAAAACAAGATTGTTTGAAGACTTTCTTTCTACTTGTATCCATAGGTGCCACCTCTTGGTTTAGTCTTTGTTCCATGTCCCCTTATGGACTTGAGTTCTTTCTGTTCTGGTTCTGGTTCTGGTTCCTTGCGGTCAGTCGGTACTTGTGCTGTGTTGTGTTTGCCAGTTGTAAGAATCCTAAATGCTTTCCTCCAAACTCCCCTTTATATGATTGGTATAAACCTGCTTTTCCTTTTTGTATTGACGACGAAAACACACGAGAATAAAATGCAGAAAACACCCGGACCTTTTTTTTCTTGGTTCTGCAGTCCCAAGGCCCGCAACGCTTATTGTACAAATAAATCTCATCGGTTTGAGTGCGTCGGGTCGACGGCTGCTTTTTAAATGTGACTTCAGCTGAACGCAATAATCCAGTTACGAACAGAAAACAAATAAAGACAACAATAAAGCTCACCTGTGTGACGCCTTCTGTCTGAAATGTGTTGCACCTGCTGCTGTGGCAGGATCATGACTCGGGCTCCGCTCCGACCTTTCAGGACCGCGGAGCTGTTCGGGAAGGTGTGGATCACATTGGAGTTCCTGCCTCTGCAGCTTTAAGTGTTCTGTTCCTGTTCCCCCAGAATCCACCATCAAGTCCGAGTTCACTGAACAGGAAGTTCTCCATCTGTTGGATTGTTCTGCTAACTGCCCCTTTCAGGGAGAAACCTCAGACTTCCCAGCGCTGGAGAGCGTCCAGCTGCAGAAACGGACCAGAAGACCGACAGCGATTCCAGACTCTCAACGTTTTTACCGACAGAACTCTGAAAAGTGTTGCATGCATCAGCATTCACCCCCTTCCTTCAGAGGTGTCATTCAGTCTCAGAATAAATCCAGCTGTTCTAATTGTTACAGAACATTAGTCATCAAACAGCATCATGAAGACTAAGGAGCACACCAGATTTGTCAGGAATAAAGCTGTTGGGAAGTTTGTGAGCCTGCTACGCCTTCAGAGAAGGCCTAAGAGTTCACACATGATGTATGTCAGCTGATGTTAATGTGTACACGACGACTCACCTGAGTCTGCAGCATTTACAGTGATTTTGTTTTTTTCTGGGGTGTGGGTTCACTTACACAGATTTAGCTGTAATCTGCCCGACGACATGGAGGTTCTGGGTTAATTTTGGATTTCTGGGTCCTGATTCAGTGTGAGGGTACAGATCATTAACCAGGTGAGTCAATAAGAAACTGTTTTAATTCACACATTCATCCAATCAGGTTTTTTTTTTTTTTGCCTCCAGGTGGAAACTTGTTTGAAGGAGCTCTCATTGGTCAGGACTTCATGGTCAGCAGAGAAGGCTGAGCTTAGAGGCTCCGCAGGAGAAGGTTTAATAACTGATAGGATTATTAACCAATCAGTATGTTGATGCAGAGTGGGTGGGGCCAAAAAAATTGGTTCTCCTGGAAGGACCTGCACGCATTTATTTCTTTATTTATTTTTGTGAAGATGTGTGATGCATTCAATTGCAACGTGTAAATTCAATAACACTTAATGTTGCTCTAAAAACGAAGGTTCAATTTCAGATTGATAACTGTCAATTTTAAAGTTGTGTTTTGGTTTCATTACATGATACTTTACAGAAACAGTAAGACCAAGGAGCTCACAGACATGTGACCTTTACAGAGAAGTCACCACTCTGAACACATCGCCCTCACTGAAGCACGGTGGTGGCAGCAGCATGCTGTGGGAGGCTGGTCCTCACCTGGATGGAGCGAAATCCAGGACTGTCCTGGAAGAAGACCTGTGACTGGGCTGGAGGTGAACCTTCGAGCAGAGCAACAGCCCGGGATGGGCCAGATGTTAGAACGGTCCAGTCAAAAGTCCAGAACGTGAATCCAACTGAGAATCTGAAGAAAGACTTGAAAACTGTTGGTCTCAGACGTTCTCCATCCGATCTGATTGAGCTGCAGCTGGTTTACACAGAAGACTGGGACAAAATGTCCACAGCTGGAAGAGACAGACCTGCATCTGAAGGTGGGTCTACAAAGTCTGAACTCGGGCTGAACACATGAATTTAGATTTTTCTATGTAACTACTTCCCTGCTTTGGGTCGGTCCTTACATCCCAGAGGAATCCTGAGAGGTCTGAGGTTGGAGCGGGACAAAACGTGGACAAGTCTGAAGGATCTGAGGACGTTTTCAAGACACATTCATTTTTAAAATCAGCAAGATATATTCATATATAAATATTCATATTTTAAAGTGACATCTTTCACATGTCAATTGTTTCTCATGCCCATAGGACATGACTTCACATGTTAATCTGACATGTTTTCACAGATTAATCTGACATGATTTTACATGTGATCTGACGTTTTCACAGATTAATCTGACATGATCTCACATGTTGATCAGACATGTTTTAACATGTTAATTTAACATGAATTCAATGTTGAGCTGACATGTTTTAACATGTTAATATGACATGATTTCACATGTGATCTGACATGTTTTAACATGTTAATTTAACATGAATTCAATGTTGAGCCGACATATTTTAACATGGTACTCTGACATGATTTCACATGTTAAAATCAAATGATTTCACATGCTAATTTGACATTTTTTTCACATTAATCTGACATGATTTCATTAATTGTTATGACATGGTTTCAAAAATTAATCTGACATGTTTTAACATGTTAATCTGACATGTTTTCACATGTTGATCTGACATATTTTAACATGTTAATCTGACATGATTTCACATGTTAATCTGACATGTTTTAACATGTTAATTTAACATGAATTCAATGTTGAGCTGACATGTTTTAACATACTACTCTGACATGAATTCACAAGTTAAAATCAAATGATTTCACATGCTAATTTGACATTTTTTTCACGTTAGTCTGACATGATTTCATAAATTGTTATGACAAGGTTTCAGAAATAATCTGACATAAATTCACGTTAAAATGAAATTCACATTTTAAAGTGACATGTTTCACATGTCAATTTTTTATCATGTTCATAGGACATGGCTTCACTTGTTAATCTGACAGGTTTTCACATGTTAATCTGACGTGAATTCACATGTTAAAATTAAATAATTTCACATGCTAATTTGACATATTTTCACGTTAATCTGACATGTTTTCACATGTTAATCTGACATGATTTCATAAATTGTTATGATGTGGTTTCACAAATTAATTTGACATCTTTAACATGTTAATCTGACATGAATTCACATGTTAAAATGAAATAATTTCAAATTTAATGTGACGTTTCACATGTTAATTATTTCGCATGTTAATCTGACGTGTTTTCACGTGGTAATCTGACATGTTTTTAAAACCCAGTAGAACCAGAACCAGCAGGTACAGAACCACCTGATTAACAGACCCACCGGATCAGGTCTGTGTTTCAGCTCAGTTCAGGATTTTCCGGTTGGGTTCGGTGTGTCGGCATCAGCTGCCTCCTCCAGTGAAAGCTCCACCGGAACACTGACCCCACTCCGGACCACATTCCACATGTTTTAACTAAAAGCCCAAACCAGAACCAGAAGGAAGGCCATTATTTTTGTGTTGCTTCTCTCCGAGACCCATATCCAGCACCGGTCCATGGCGGAGGAGGATCCATAAGGAAATGAGCATGGAGCGGCTGTACGCAGTATGGTGCTTTGATAGGCCTTTAAGATTCAACCCTTTTAACAGTAACTGAACAAGGCCGTGCTGCCGCCAAAGCCTCATTTTCTTTAGCTCATGTAAAGCTACAGATTCAGCTGTCAGCCCCAGAGATGACAGAACCCGACCCCTGGAGGAAGAGACTATTGGTTTTCTGGGTAAAATTAGCGCTCGGTTGTTTCTGAGCTGCACTAACAATATGTGTGTGTGTGTGTGTGTGTGTGTGGCTTTGTGTTTCCACCAGGTAAATCTCCAGATAATCCAGAAACATCCCCTCATTTTAACCAAAGGGCGCAGCAGGCTACAAGTGGAAGATCTGCTCAGCGACACTAACAATGCTGCCGAGCCATTTTGTGAAAACTTAAAAGCAGAAATGTTCCCCACATGCTGACAAGTGTCTGTTTAAAGTCAAATAAACAGCTGAAATTCAGAATGTCAGAGTGTCCATTTAAGGAAGCGCCACGCTGTTATGTGCTTAGTTGTTTGGGCTCGGTTCAGCGCCGGTAGGAGGTAAATCTAAATAGCAGTTTGGCTTGTTAGAGTTTGGAGAAGTTAGATGAGGCATCGGCGATGTGCCGTGGAGCCAAACACGGGCTCATTACAGCAGAACAAGGATGGACAAACAGCTGGACGCATCCCCCTCTCCCTCGGTTTCTACGCTTTCCTATTCTCCCACCAAGTCTCTGTTCCTCCCCCCGTCTCTTCTGTCCTCCCAAATGTGCCGAGTGTCTCGGTCCAGTGGCTTCCTCTGCCCTCCCTCCGTTCTCACTAAACGCCGTGGTTCTTGGTCGTTTCTCAGGAGCAGGCTGGATGTTCTGCTGGTGTGTAGATGAAGATCTTCTAATGGTTTTTAGGCATTTCTGATTCATTTTCTTCCTGTTTCACATGTTATTTGTTTCAGTGTCGTTCGGATCTGACTCGTTTGCAGACGGACAACCGACCATTGTGTTGCAGTGAGTGACAGTGGTGTTTACTGAGGAGGTTTAATTCAAACAGTCAGACTTTATTGTTCCTTTGAATCTTCACACATTGTTTATAACACCATCGTGGAACTCTGTGCTGTGGTTCATGGTGGCAGCACGACGGCTCAGTGGTCAGCGCTGTTTCCTCACAGCAAGAAGGTCCTGGGTTCAATCCCCAGTGTGGCCTGGGGGTCTTTCTGTGTGGAGTTTGCATGCTCTTCTTGTGCTTGCATGGGTTTTCTCCTGGTACTCCGGTTTCATCCCACAGACCAAAAACATGCATGTTAGGCTGACCATCCTTGCAAAAGAGATCTGGGATCTCACTGGGATTGGATCTACTTGGTCAAATAAAGGTTAGTAATAAAAGCACATTAGATTTTTGGCCAGTATCCATTATGCAAATAGGTCCCCGACTTACAGCGCCATCGACTTACAGCGTCATCGACTTACGGCGTTTTGGACTTACGGCGCTGTCCCCAGTGACGTCATCACACCTTACGTTGTCTTTTTTATGCAGCATTTTGGTTTTTTTCGGTTTTTTTTTTTTTAGGGTATTTTGTTAGCTAACTGCTTAGAAACACATTAAAACGGCGTTCTAAGTTGTTTTACATTGAAAAAAACGTGAAAAAAACGTGTTTAAAATGCCGTTACCGTTCGCCATATGGTTTCAGTTTCGAGTTACGGACGAAAATCCGGACTTATGGCGCCATGTGCGTTCGGCTCCGACACGGCAGAATCAAGTTGCGAACGGTCCTTAGGTCCGGAACCCGTTCGTAACTCGGGGACTGCCTGTAATCCAATTTTTGGCTGGGATTTGATGATTTCATTCATTCTGACATGGAAAATATTGAGTAGTACCATTTTCAGCCAGTAGAGGGTCTTCGACTCATATGTCAAGCCAAGTGTCTCATTAATAGGGAAAAGTGGCTATTAATGAGACACTTGGCTTGCCATACCAAGACACCATCTCAGGAACTCCTGGAGCAAACGTCAAATCGGCGGCATTTTGCCAATTAAAGTGCATTTATTAAAGAAAAGTTCAACTGAGAAGCATCTTTGCTATAATTTTGAGCAAACAAATAATTGCTTTTAAGTGTCAATCTTGTTAAATTCTTGTTAAAGTCCTCCCGTGCACGCTCCCGCAGCTGCCGTTTGTCAGCCAATTAATTTTTGGCACAACACAGGCCCACATTTTCGGGTTGTCAGCGGTGACGCGTAACAAACGCGATGCATCAGCAGTGACTACTCATAATAGATGCAACGTATACGGCAAAGCGATGTACTTATGTTTTTTCCACTTTATTAAACATATTTGGACTGATGCGACTTATATGGCAGAGCGACGACATGTATGGCGGAAAGTACAGTACTGCCACCTGAAATTGTTGTTAATTATTTGCTAAATTGATTGAGTTAGGGCCACTTTTGTGTATTTTACAGTCAGTTGGCTGTGACAGCCTTTTTAAACAGGTTTGACTCCAAATGTTAATCAGTTGTAGATGTAAATTTGATGATTACTCCCTGAAAGTTTTATTAAAATCCATCCATTATTGACATATTTTGCCGAACAGACCAACGTTTTTAAAGTTTCAGCTACTTACACACCAAATTTTAGCTCAATATAATAAAACTGTCTGAGTTTTATCCATTTATGTATATTGTTTTGCTGTGGTGGCCACCATGACTCGGGTTTAGAATCAGTTGTAGATGTAAATCCAGTCATTACTTTCTGAAAGTTTCATTAAAACCTGATCATGAGATATTTTGCTAACGGTACAGACAGAAGAGCACGCACAGACCCAGGCAAAATCGTCGTCGTTCAGCGTTTGCCTTTAGCAGCAAGCAATAATGGTGACAAGGTTACAGAAGAAATTGCAGCGATTGCTTTTTTCCTCATAAATTGTGGAAACAAACAACCCGTCCATTTAAATTTCCAGTGTTTGTACTCCGTGTTCCAGTGTTTTTTATGTTTCCAATTAGCGCCAGGGTGATTATTAAGTTAGTAAAAGCCACTTCCGTCCTCGACTGTAATTCCAGTAATGGCTCCAGTTAGCTACGTTGTTGATTTGGGGAGCTTTATGTTTTCGTGCTGTAAACATGAGGTGAGGCCAGGTGCTGTCAGGGAGCGTTTGAGCTTGCTGCCCGGCCTGTTTGCTGTTTGCCTGCATCCACAGCTTCAGTGGTCACAGGCTCATATTACAGTCTCTCTGACAGGGGTGGTTTGCTTTGATAGTCGGGCCTGTTTACGGCTCCATGTCCCGGGGCTAACTGAGCTCAGATCCCCTCCTCAAATGAGCTGCGGAGTGAGGGAAATATTCAACACAGCTGTGCTTACTTGGATGGCCGGTGGCCGGGGGAGACGCGCTGCTTTTGCTTTCAGGTGCTGGGCAGGTCTCTCCTCTGAAGTTGCCTTTGCATTTATAAAAAAAAGTTTGCTTGGATATGAAAATAAAGATTTTCCCCGTTGGCAAAGAATGTAAAGCGAGACGGTGAGCTGCATGGCAATAAAATACACATTTTTAAAAGGTGGCAGAAGAAGCTAACCTAGAGGCTGCCTGGGAATATAGAAGCAGGTCAGATGAAAATAAATGTGGTCTGGAGACTCAAGAAGACAATCTCTCCTTTATTTAATTTGGTTTGCTTTTCATTAAGAGGTCTGTAACGTTCACGACCAAAAGAGTCATTTCTGCCCTTTCGTTAACTAAATTACACGTGTCCAGCGCCGCAAAACCTGCTACAATTGTCATTATCAACTGGTGGCCCATGGGCCACTTTTAATTTTGTTAGAGGGGGCTATTCTGGCCAGTAGGTGCAAAATTATAAAATCAAAAACATCCAATGTTTCTTAACATTTATTGATATTTTTACATTTTGAGACAAAAGAAAAGACTGGATTCCATCCATCCATCCATCCATCCATCCATCCATCCATCCATCCATCCATCCATCCATCCATCCATCCATCCATCCATCATCTTTACCCACTTCTTTCTTTTTGGGTCAAGGTGGTCACTGTTGCCCGTATCCAACAGTCATGGTGTGAGAGGCGGGGGTAGGGGGGCACCCTGGACAGGTCACAAGTCCATCACAGAAGACTGGATTCTTGTAAAGAAAGAAAGAAAGAAAGAAAGAGTGAAAAATAAATAAATATAGATGGATAGATATAGATAGAAATCATTTTTGCCTATTAAAAATAAAAACTAAAACAATGACTTGTGTAGGCATATGTGATTTTTAATATATTTTTTTTTAAATTAATTTATTGTGGAGCATTTTAATATCCAACTTTGAATAAATAAAGCATGAAGTTAAAGGGAGTGTATGGTAATTTACTCCGTGAATTAGTACTAATATTCACTTATTTACAAAGGAAATTTCAGGAAACTCCTAAAACTACCAGTAGGCATTTGTTGCTGTATAACATCTTATAAAATTCAGTTTTATGTTAGTTTTGGTCAAATTGAAAGGGCCTCTGTGGAGGGACCAAAAAGCCACATGTGTCTCCAAAGCCACAGGTTGAAGACCCCTGGGTTTGATTAATAAAATGTATTTACTCATAATTATTTCTTATTTAAGCTTGACTCGATTCTACAAATACTCAGCTAAAAATGCATGTGGTTGTAACTGCGAGCATTTACATCATGCGATAATGCACAATATTTCTTATATATTTGCTTTTAAGGTTTTAAAGTTTTTAACCAAAATAGACTATCATTTCTCAAGTCTACAACTCTTCCATGACAGGCAGCCTTTAATTATATACAAATTTCAACGTGTTGGAGGAAAATTTCACATTTACTCTGTCAGAAATGTTCCTACGCATCTTTGTTACTGTGACTAATTTAACATCTCTGTGCCTCTTCACAACACACCCAAGGCTGGCAGCAGCTATGTGAGACTGCAGTTTAATGAATAGAGGGCATGCAAAAGCTGCTTGGCAGGAGTAGATGGGAGAGGTCACATATGCTGGTAAAGAGGACAAAGTGAATAAATATGGCAGGTAGTATGGAAGCAGCTTTGGTTTTAACCATAATCAGTGCTCCCCGTGTTTTCTGACCAGTAGGGATTTGGTATAAAACAGTCAGATGTGGTGTACAGCGGCGTCTCTTGTGTATTTGTGGCGTATGACTTTGCGTTTCCTGCTCCAATTATCAACCTATTCTTAATTTATGACTGTGGCCCTGAAGATTATTGCATATTCATGCATGACTGATGTTTGTTTGCTTCGTTCAGCCTCCACGAAATGCTTTTCTCTCAATTTCCCTTCACACGTTTGTACACAACCAAAATGTGTTTTGGCAAATGCAAAAAAAATAATAAATAAATAAATAAATGTGCTTGACACAATGTAATTTATGCACCTAATTATGACACGTTTTAATGAAAAACAGAATGTTTTGTGCTGAACATTGTTTTTATTTCCAAACACGTTCAACAAACTGTGGTTTTTCTTCTAAGTTAAGTATCTGCTAGTGCAACTGATGTCAAGAGAAGTGGAAAATAATGCACAAGCTGTGAGGAAAAACCATGTTGTGAGTGTATCCATGCTGCCCACTGTGTTGCTGGCGCCCAGACTGGAGCCCCCTGTTTGCATGTGCATCCTGTACCCCTCTGCTTCTCTGGCCCTCCCTGTGTTTCTCCATATTTCCACTAGTTCATTCTGTCCAAGTCCTGCCTGGTGTGAGTTCTGGCATGCTACCTCTGCCCTGCCCCGCTCGACTCTTTTCCACTTCCTCCCCCCCCCCCAGGCTCGCCGGCCTCGTTGCCCGGCGGAGACAACCTGCTCACCTCCAGGGCAGCTGCCAGGCCTGATGGCCCCATTTATCAGACCTGAGGGAAAGAGTTGGGGGCTCAGAGAGTAAGCGGGTGGGATGGGACGTGTGTGTGTGTGGCGGGGGGGGGGGGGGGGGGGGGGGGGGGACTTGTCATTGACTTTACCGGGGTTGTTATTAAATAAAGACAGGAGGAAAAGAGGAATGCTTTTAAGTTCCTCAGCGGGAGATGTCCTACACAAACCCTTGGAGTGGAGGGATGATGGAAGGGGGGTGGGGGGCAAAATAAACTGTATTTTTCTCAGTTAAAAACACAGAGAGAGGATAAAAACAGCCATAAAGACATATTTTAAAGGACAGGACGTCGTATCAAACGCGGGGGGGGGGTGGTGTCATGACATGAGAGGTGTTGATACTTTTTAACAGAAGTCAGTTTTATGATTTGAATTTAGTGCCTAGCAGAGATTATTGACCTGTAAGGCCTAAACTCGTTGGCTTCATGTTTCATAAGTGGCGCCTGCATCAATCTTTTTATTTTAGCCTATTTAAGTTTCATTACAGAGAAAGTGCAGTTTTTGCTGTTGGACTCATTTCAGGAAGCAAAAAAAAATATATATTGTCTTGATAACCCAGCTGCTTTAACTCCAATCATTCTCTTTCACTTGACTCATCACATATGCTGTACATCCACTGCTCTGCACTGCAGCACCTTCTCTTTATCACCCACTGGTGAAGGCGAAGGTGGAGCGGCGATGGTTTTGGCCATCAACAGAAGTTAATGAAACAATTAGAACGTGCTCACTGGGTTTATGTCTGCAGCAGAATCATTTTTGGAGTTTGGATGATTCAAGATGGCTGCCACAGCAAACTCAAAAATGACTACAGCTCTGTCAGTGTCACTGACTGAGCTAAAATTCTGTAGATGCGACTCGTGCCTGACATCCTCTGAGCAAGTCATGTCCAGTGTTTTTCACATGTGGGCCAAAACTGCCAAGAAGAAAGAAGTCACGGGTCAGAAAAATGTGAATGTAGGATAATATATATATTTTTTTAAAGCATGGACATTTAAAAAAAAAAAAAAAAATAGATTCCCTTTTTTGCCCTCAACAATGTGAACAACATTTTGGAGAAAGGACAAACATTTACTAATTTTGGTGGAGAAGGAGTTCTAAATTTTTATAGATTTAAAACACTAAAAGCCTCATAATTAACAAATTGGGTCACTTATGACCTGTCCTGGGTGTATCTCACCTCTCGCTTAGTGACTGCTGGCTATGGGCATCTGTGACCCCCGCAACCCTGAAAGATGAAGCAGGTAAAGATGATGGATGGATGGATGGATGGATGGATGGATGGATGGATGGATGGATGGAT
>JARVGV010000002.1:6736891-6749178 GCA_031762435.1 Hypsolebias longignatus
TAAGTGATGCAGGATTACACCCCCCACCCCCCACCCCCAACACACACAGACATACACCTGCAGCCACAGCCTGAGCTGGAGAAATGCATCATGGGTATTTGTGCGTACGCAGGAGCTTAAACACACGCGGTTGATGATGTTTTTGTTTCCTTGTCTCTTTATCTTGAAGCTGTGGATGTGTTGGTGGTGCTCAGCTGCAGAGAGGAGTGTGTTCATGTGTATTTTAGATGAAGTCAGACACTAACAATATGTTTGTATCTGACAGAGCGTCAGTAAATAAACACAATTCAAATCCTCAGCATTTAGCCAGGACCCTGGACTACGCAACCAGAATTTTTATTCGTCCAGTTTTGTTGAGCGGAAAGTCAGAGTTTTCTGAATGGGAGGATCTGTTTTAGCCCAGGTCACCATGGTAACGGGTTACGTCACCATGGTAACAGAGGCTGAACTCATCACCTGCTCCAGAGCAGCTGATGTGTTGGACCCAGTTAGACTTTAAAACCATAACCACTCTGTTAAATCTGTGGACTGTTTTATTTACTATCATGGTTTGAAAGTAAAACTGTCACTCAGACAGACCGGACCAGAACCGGACCAACAAACGCAGCAAGGCATGGAGAAAAACTGTTGAAACGTTCAAAATAAAAGTTCATTGAGTTTATGTTTTGACTAAAAGTGTTAATGTTAATTAGTTCAATCGATGAGTTCCATGTTCAGGACTGTCCACGTCCCAGTATTTTATTTTTTTTTTTCTGTTCTTAATCTGATTTTATTTCCTGCTGATCAAACGTTTGACGGAACAGAAACCTTCATTTGATAACTTGGCATGTGCCAAGAGGACTGACTAAAGGACAATAATGAGACCAGAACCTGGGTGGATGTGGGGACAGGCCTTTATGTTTTACTAAATTATAAATAAATAAATGAATAAATAAATAAATTCAGCACACTTCCTGTTTATCCTGGATCGTGCATTGGTTCTACTCCACCATTGGGTGCGTTGGTTTCACTCCACAATTGGGTGCATCGATTCAGTTTGACCATTGGGTGTGTTGGTTCTACTCCACCATTGGGTGCGTTGGTTCAGTTCCACCACTGGATGTGTTGGTTTCACTCCACAATTGGATGCATTGGTTAAACTCCACAATTGGGTGTGTTGGTTCCACTCCACCATTGGATGCATTGGTTCCACTCCACCACTGGGTGCGTTGGTTCAGTTTGACCACTGGGTGCGTTGGTTCCACTACACAATTGGGTGCGTTGGTTCCACTCCACAATTGGGTACGTTGGTTCCACTCCACCATTGGGTGTGTTGGTTCAGTTCTATCATTGGGTGCATTGGTTCAGTTCCACCATTAGGTGTGTTGGTTCCACTCCACCACTGGGTGCGTTGGTTCAGTTTAACCACTGGGTGCGTTGGTTCCACTCCACAATTGGGTGCATTGGTTCCACTCCACAATTGGGTGCATTGGTTCCACTCCACAATTGGATGTGTTGGTTCCACTCCACCATTGGGTGCGTTAGTTCAGTTCTATCATTGGGTGCATTGGTTCAGTTCCACCATTGGGTGTGTTGGTTCCACTCCACCATTGGGTGTGTTGGTTCTAATCCACCATTAGGTGCGTTGATTCAGTTTGACCATTGGGTGCGTTGGTTCCACTCCACCATTGGGTGCAATGGTTCTAATCCACCATCGAGTGTGTTGGTTCAGTTCCACCATTGGGTGCGTTGGTTCAGTTCTATCATTGCTTGCGTTGGTTCAGTTCCACCATTGGGTGCATTGGTTTTACTCCACCATTGGGTGCGATGGTTCTTATCCACCATCGGGTGTGTTGGTTCAGTTCCACCATTGGGTGTGTTGGTTCCATTCCACAATTGGATGTGTTGGTTTAGTTCCACCATTGGGTGTTTGTTGGTTCCACTCCACCATTGAATGCATTGCTTCTACTCCACCATCAGGTGTGTTGATTCTGCTTCATAAGTGAGTGTGTTGGATCAGTTCCATCCTCATGTGCGCTAGTTCACTTCCACCATTGGGTGCATTGGTTTTGCTCTGTTCTGTGTTCTGTGTCAGAAGGTTCTTGTGGTTTCTTGCAGCAGACTGACTCATTGTCTTCTGCTTTAATTTACTTCATGTTTTGAATATTGTTTTTTGTTTCATTATAATTTTTTTTGTACTTCCCTTCTTTGTTTCCTTCTATGTTCTACACAGAATGAGCTGAAAACGTGTCTGAAGGAGGACGGGTTCTGTTACTTATTCTGCTGTGAAAATTGAGGTTCTCAATCCATACGGACAGAACCAGGACTCAAACTTCTAATCAAGTCTTAACTTAAAATCACTTTTAATTTCATCTGTGTTGCTCTGACAATCATCAGGTCAGACTTTCATTTAAAACATTTTTTCAACAAGTTTCTTAAAACTTAAGATTTCTCTGAAACTCAGAGACGTTGACAATTTTTTTGTGAAAGAGAATGAGCTTGTTGTTTTTGAACCAAACTTCAGCCAGTTTACTAAAACAAAAATAAGATGCTGTTCTTGTGTCTTAGCACAAAGGAACATGTCACTTTCTGGAACATGTCTCACTTGCAGGAACATGTCTCACTTGCAGGAACATGTCTCACTCTCTGGAACATGTCTCACTCATGGGGACACATCTCACAAGAACACCTCTTACTCACTCGAACACATCTCACTCGTGGAAACACATCTCAGGAACACGTCTCACTCATGGGAATACGTCTCCGTGAAGGAACACATCTCAAGAACATATCTCACTTGAACATAACTTGAACATAACTCAAACATGGGAACACATCTCAATGATGGGAACACGTCTTACTCGTAGAAACTTGTATAACAAACATTTCCAACTTATAAGAAAATGTCTCACTCACTGGAACATGTCTCACTTGTGGGAACATGTATCAGGGACATGTCTCTTTCATAGGAACACATCTTACTGGCAGGAACATGTCTCACAGCAACATGTCTCACTCAAGTGAACATGTCTCTCTCTCAGAAACACAACTCCGGTACATGTCACACTCATGAGACCTCATCTCACTCGTGGAAATGTCTCAGAAACATGTCTCGTATTTGGGAACATGTCTCACTCACGGGAAAATGTCTCAAGAAAATGTTTCACTCGTGGGAACACATATCTCTTTTGTGGGAACATGTTTCAATAACACGATTCACTCAAGTGAGCATGTCTATGTCACTAGAACATGTCTCACTCACAGATAAACATCTCACTTATAGGAACACGTCTCATAAGAACATGTCTCACTCACAGAAACATATCTCACAAGAACATGTCAGTCATGTCTATTCAATGGAACATGTCTCACTCATGGGAACACATTTCAGGAACATGTTTCACTTATGGTAACACATGTCAGGAACATGTCTCAATAACATGTCTCCCTCAAGTGAACATGTCTCTGTCAATGGAACATGTCTCACTCATGGGAACACATTTCAGGAACATGTCTCACTCACGGGAACACGTTTCAGGAACATGTCTCACTCACGGGAACACGTTTCAGGAACATGTCTCTATTGTCTCACTCACGGGAACACGTTTCAGGAACATGTCTCACTCATGGGAACACATTTCATGAACATGTCTCACTCAAGTGAACATGTCTATGTCAATGGAACATGTCTCACTCATGGGAACACGTTTCAGGAACATGTCTCACTCACGGGAACACATTTCAGGAACATGTCTCACTCACGGGAACACGTTTCAGGAACATGTCTTGGTCACGGTTTGTTTCTTTTGGTTGTAAATGTTTTTAATGATGGATTTTGTAAAGGTGAATCGTGATGTCACTGCTCGGCCTTAATGTTTTTATCAGACGTTTGATCTGAATAAATGTTTAGTCATTTAATGTTTCCTCTGTTTCGATTCTGAACAACAAGAACACAGTTCTAGATAAAATGTTTGAGGCAGTCTGCAAGATGGAGAATGTTTCAGATGGGTCCGGTACAGTTTGTCTCTTCAGGACGTTGGCTCCTTTGAGGACTGAAGTTGTGAATTTAAAGCTGTCAACTTTTAGTTTTTTTTATAGCTTTAGAAACCCTGATGGGTAGCAAAGTGACACCGTTTCTAGATCTGCTGCCTCTTAGCAAGGTTGCCGGATTGAATCCCAGCTGGGGGGCCATTCTGGTTGGAGTTTGCATGTTCTCCTTGGGCATGTGTGGGTTTCCCCAGGTACTACAGTTTCCTCTCACTGTCCCAAAACATGCATGTTAGTCTGACTGGTAAATTGTCCCTAGGTGTGAGTGAGACAGTTGTTTGTCACAATTGTCTCTTTATGGCTCTGTGATGGAATGAAGATCTGTCCATGCTGTACGATTCAATTAAATTCAAAAATACTTATTAATCTCAAAGGGAAATTAAATGTAGTAACTCATCATCCTGGTTTGATTAAAGAGTTGTTCTAGATGCTGTTGGCTGTGGGCACAAAGGATCTCTTGTAGTGGTCTGTCTCACAGCGGATCTGAAGAAACTGGTTGCACATGTTGATCTGTCTACTTGGACTTGATGGGTTTCTCGGTCATCATGGGCAGTACGACTACCTGAATGCTGGGCAGAACTCCTCCCTGAGCGATGGTCACTCCTCCCGGTAGATTGTTGAGCTCCGTGTCATTGCGAACTATTGGATAAACTAATTATCCTGTCATCAACTCATTCATCAAATAAGCCACACAGAGAAATGTGAGAAGACCTTTTCAACCCAGGTTTATTTCTTGCAAGGGGTGCAGCATTGAAAACAGGCTTACAGTGATGGTAAATCAAAGTTCTGGTCCAAGGTCTGCCCACAAAGAGTTAAGGTGAGGTCAAGACGACCTCTGCTTCATAGCTCACAGTCTTTGTAGGCGTCAGAAGTTATCAGACTCCTCTCTGAGTAGACAGAAAGACTCTCTTGACTTCACATACATGGTTCTATATTAATTTAAAATTAGTAAGTGAAAACATCCATGACCTTCACATAAAGTCCCCCAACATGGACAGGCCAGCTGCAGGTGCCGGGTGTGACTCTGGTCTTCTTGTTGTCACTAGTCGTGCTAAAAGTTCAATATCTGGACATCTTTGTTTTTGCCACTCCTCTTTAAAACTCCATCTGCTCGTATGGTCAGAACGTGTGGCAGGACAACGTTGGAGTCGGGGACATGATCCTGCAGCCGTTTCTCAGTGAAACACATAACACTGCATTCCCGATACTCTGGATGAGTCCTTGTTAGGGCCTGGAGTCCATCCAACTTGTTTCCCAGCTGTAGATGAGGTAGGCCTGTTGAGCTTTTGAGATGGTTGTAAAATAACTAACAAAACAACTTGTTGTCATGGTTACTTACCCATCGTAACAAATGTCCAAAAGTAAAACGATTTCGGTAAAAATCCTTCCAGATGCCGAAACCAGAGGAAATATGAATCCACAAGAAGCGATCTACATCCAGAAGAAGAGGAATTCCAGAAAAAAAGAGGAATACAGAGTTACTCCAAATGCTGCCACCTTGGGCGGTGCAATTCTGGAACCTGCCTGTACCCCTGTACCCCTGTACCCCGCCTCTCGCACAGTGATGGTTGGACATGGCACCCGTGACCCACGTGACCTGAAAAAGAAAAAGTGGGTAAAAGATGATGTATGGATGAAAACCTGATGAACCTCAAACAAGTCAAAGGTAGAAAGCCCAGGGGGGTAAGGGGAGTCCGAACCCCTACAAACCATGGAGACTGCCAACCACATAAACCATTAGAGGAAACCATGATTTAATCTAATATTAAAAACAGAAAGCATTGCCACCGTGTAAAGTATTTAGGGAACTCAATCATTTATACCTTTCAAAACCGACATCCCCCACCACCATCACATCAGCTGGTTTGGTCCACTGGCACCAGCTGAAGATGCAGATGAGTGGGAGGCTGAGGACTACAGCGAGGAGCCAACATCAGTAACTGTGGAAACAAGACTTTGTCTCATAAAATGTGATGGTAAAAATGATGCAGAACGTTTAGTTTTTGTGCATTTTGAAAAACAATCTGTTGTTCTGACATCACCACGTTGATGATTTTGATGTCGTTGGTCTTAGTCTCATCCATCCAACTACCTCCAGTATCTGTGCTCTTTGAATCAGTGCCTGAACGTTCTGACAGAAGAACGAGGATGTCGCTCCAAATGCCGCTGAAGGAGAGAAATCTGATGGACGAAGAGGAGAGGGCACAAAAAGAGCTCTGCTTTCTGACACAACGTTCACGGTAAACACCAGCATCAAATACAGATTAGTCCAGTCTTACACTTTAATAAACATCAGTTATTATTAACCGTGAACGAGCCACGGACGTCTGCAGGATGGAGCTCCAAGGACGCCGCGTGACGTCAACAAAAACAATAGTGCTGTGTCCAAGTGAAGTTATTTTTGATAAGTTTATAAAAGTAAACACAGCAGTATTTAAAGATCAGTAACCACAGAACCGTGTGAATCTGAGGCAAATCTTCAAACCTTCAGGCTGATGGAAAACTTCATCCAGATGTGATTTATTGACCATCCAATCTGGAGTGAACACATTCAGTCTTTATAGAAAAGATACATATGACTATTACTTATTAAATCTGTTCACCTGACTTATTTACCAATTATATACATCAGTAAGAATGGTTCTGACTGGACCTTTACCTTTATTTTCTGAAGAGGAGAAATGACTCCAGTTTCCATTCAGGCAGGTGTTTGGTCAGAGGCAAAGGCCACACATGGACCTCCGGCTCCCTCCAGTGGCAGCTCTCAAAGCCACAGCACCTCAGAAGGTTCTGTTCAGTGGACTGAGGCTGACCCCACATGACCTTCAGCTTTCACAAAGAAAACCTCATCAGCCATGTTTTCTCTGAGCTTGGGCTTTATTAGCACTTTGGTAAGAGTTTCAGTTTTAAACGTCTGTTTTCAGACTTGTTAAATTGGATCTGTGTATGTGCATGTATTTTATGGATATGTGTACATGGATAGGTTAATGGTTTTGACGTCTGGAACGAATCAATTAATTTAAAAAAGTGATATATAAATTAATTTGACTTGACTTTATACTTTGTAAAACATTTAATTAAAAGGTTTGGAGTTGACTGGGACTGTTAGAAGGTTCTGGTGAACTCAGACAAAGAAGTATCAGGAAGGAGCAAGGCTGGAAAAGGTCAACCCAACTCTTCCATGAGCCTCAAGCTGATGAGCAGCTTCAAAACAGGGTGAGAGTTGGTCTTCACCTTCAAGAATCAAATCCTAGATTTGTTAAAGGTTTGACATGAAGTCGTTAAAGAAAACCTTCTCTTTTGTTTGGTGAACAGAAACAGGAAAAACTGATTCCCTACTTCACAGACGCAATTTACTCTGAAGGTGTAGCTCACAGGAGATTAAAACATCCATCCAGCTGTTCATCCAACCATCATCCAACCATCCCCATACAAACTTTCATTGCTGTAAATCTGAAATGATACTAAATGTTGCGGAACCCGCGTGTTAATTCTTCATCCACGTCCCAGTGTGAGCTCTGCTGTCATGTGTCACGTTTCTGCCATCACTTCCACCGCTGAGCCCGGTGCTAACGAGGCTAGCCTCACACACACACACACACACACATGGGGTGGTGTGGTGTGACACATTGAATCTCACCGTGCTGATGTGCTCCACTGATCTGCGTCTCATGCTGGGATCTATTAACGTTCCTATCAGACACAGTTTGACATGTGACGGTGACATTTTTAACCCACCAAGGTTTCTGGATCCAACGCTTCCTGTGTCTTGCTCGGAGCTCTGTTGTCTCCACAGAAACATCTGTTTCTAACTCCAAACTGTGTGTGGAGTTCAGATCTCTAGTTTACATTTGGTCTCGTTCTAAACGACTCAAAGGAGCAAAATCAGCTGTACTGGCACCGTTCCAACAGAAATACCTTCTGACCTCGTCAGAGACTTGTCATGAAAATGAAGTCATGTTTCTATCTAATATAGGTTTATGTAAAGTGATGAACAATTTCAATTTAGGTGTGGCTGAGTCCAGTTTTAAGCGGCTCAGACAAAACCCACCAGCAACCTGACTCTGGTAGTTCTTCTGAAATCTGGAGAAGGACTTGGGTCTGAACAAAGATCAGATTCAGAAGCTCATGCATCAACAGAATGAAGTGATTACCAACAGGCCAGTGGACGGGGGGTCAGCTGGGTCCAAATCTATACCCCCCAGACCTGGTTCTGGTTCTGCGGCAGAGCAGGAAGGTATTAGAGTCTGACAGAAACCCAACTCTGGACTTTCCACAAGATTTATCGAGACTGTTTCCCAAAACGTCAAAGTTCATGCTCAGTAATCCAGGTTTTTTTAAAAAAAAAATAATAATAATAATAATCTAACAAAGTTAAGACTTGTCCTCTGGATTTTTTAAAATTATTTTAAGAAACGCTTCATCTTTAATCCAAAGGACTTCATCAGTCCGAGGAGCCACAACAAGCTCAGTCTCACAAGCAGCACACTCAGCGTGGGCCAACCAGTTTGATGGTGATAAGATGGTTTCTGGAGTCCGCCCTCTCCCCCGTCGACTCCTCTGAGGCAGCCATGACCAAACTGGTTCAAAACATCAAAGTTCATGCTCAGTAATCCATAAATCTGTTTCCCAAGGTTTCTGAAGTAGCTGACGGTTAGCTGAAACCAAAAAGTGACAAAAATCCAAATAAATGCTGAAAGTTACAAAAGGCTAGTGAATTTAATCCAAGAAACAAAATTATTTTTCAGTTTAACTGAACCACAGAACCGCCTGTGGGTTTTTGTCGCAGCAGCACATGAACATGGTCCCCGAGTCCCACGAAACCAGACTGTTGTCAGTGGGGCCCACAAACTAGGTCTGCCCTGGGCCTAGAGCCTCCTCCATCCGGCCCTGCATGGCTCTGATGTTTCCTGCTTCACAACCTGTGAAGAAACTCCACAAGCAGGAGGTCCAAAGAAGAAGCAATGTTGTTTTTAATGAGGTCTTTTGATCGTGAAACTGTCCGCTCACTTTTAGAAGTTAAAAACCTGAAGAAGCTCAGACTTTCTGTTGGAACACCAGCGAGGAGCTGGATCACGTTCAGTTCAGTGTTTCTCAGGTTGAAGGTTCAGTTACAACATGTTCTTAAGAATTAAACACAAAAGTCTCTGCAACACTGAACAATTTTCTCCAATAAAATCCAACAAACAAACTAAAAAAGGGCTCAACTGAGTGAAACGTAAGAAATTGTTAGTTCCAGTTTTATATTTTAATTTCATCTCAGCACCGGGCCGTTATCTTTTCATGAAACGTTTGTGAGTAAATGTGTAGAAATAAAAAGATGAATCTCTTCATCTTGGAAACAGAAACAGAGTCTAATTGGGTTCTTGACACAAAAAGCATGAAGTCAGCAGCTGGAAGGAACGAGAGCGTCGCCTCGTCTCTAATGACAGCCGAGAGTGTGGCAGCAGGTGACTTCGTCACATCGAGGTGTCGGAGTCTTCTCGTTAAACACCGGCATGTCTTCACACCCTACGCACACACGCACGCACACACCTGCCTCACCTGCAGGCGCTGCTGCACGTGAGAAGACCAATTAGGAGCAGTGAGTCACCTCAGAGCGCCCCTCTTCCTCCCACCTCACCTGAACCCTCTCACCTGCAGGACGCCTTGACGCCTCATGTTTGGCTCAACGTGGACGTTTCTTTGCAAAGAAAACTGAAGGACTTTTTTTTCCCTGCAGGTCAGCAAAGATCACAAATCACGCTCCATGGAGTGTTCAGGGCCTGTGGTCTTCAAACGTGGCCCTCTGGGGTCACCGTCCATCTTCTGCTTCATCACTCCTGGCTTGTTAATGACAGCTGAGGAGGGCATGGTTTGTTTGAATGATTTACGTCAGGTGTGTTGGAGCAAGAAGACATCGAAAACCTGCAGGACATGGACCCCGTTTGAGGACCAGGTTCAGGGACCTCCAGACCTGTTAGCTTTAGCTGCGACACTAAGTGAGTGGCGTTCGGACGTAACACACCTGTTTGAGGATTTCTCTCTTCAGATTTTCTTGTTTTTACTTAAAGGAAATAATAACATTGAAAATACAGTTTTAGTTTCTGTAGCGTCGCAGAGAACTGGGAGGAGGACAGAAGGTGAACAGAAGGTTTGGAATCAGACAGAAAGAGATGTTTCTGTTTCAGGGCCAGATAATGGCCGGACCACTGGTGTTTTAGTCAAAGAACAGGTGAGGCAGGTCGTTCAGAGTCATACCTGAGGTGTCACCGGGTCAGGTGGAGGAGACACCAGCTCGACGCTCGTGTGTCGTGCCAAATGGCTTTCAGGAATCCACCAGTACGAGCTTGTCTAAAACCAACAAACGGTGATCACAAAGCGGAGGTTTGTTGATGGCTGTGAACTGTGTTGCACCTGTTCCATCGGTCAGAACACCTGTAATCTGAGGTTTCTCAGTTCACAACCTACAACAAACTACAGCGGGATGAAACACCAGACTTGGTGATGAACTCAGTGCTAATGACGACCTTCTTCCCTTTATTTTGGCAGCACAATGGCTCAGCGGTTAGCACTGTTGCCTCACAGCTAGAAGGTTCTGGGTACAATCCCCGACTGGACCTGGAGTCTTTCTGTTTTGCATGTTCTTCTCGTGCTTGCGTGGGTTTTAGCTGGCTACTCCGGTTTCCTACCACAAGCCAAAAACATGCACGTTAGTCTGTCTTCAGGCCCAGGCCTCCCTTGCAAAAGAGATCTGTGATCTCATTAGGATTTGACTGGTTAAACAAAACTTAATAATAATAATATTCCGTCTATCCTCATCTGAAGAACATTAAACTCGTGTTCTGAACTCCGTCTGTCAAACACCAAGAAAACCTCAAACATCTGTCACATCAAATAAACTCACCAGTTCCCACTTTTAGAATAAACAGTCAGCTGAAGGTTTTTTCACAGACAGAGACATCTAAAAGTTGAGAGGCATATCGTTCATAAATGGCAACATAGACATTAGATAAAGGGCTTTCAATGGTTTAAAGTCTACCTGCTGCATAGCCTGGTCCTGAGTGTCACTGACTGATCTGTTCCGGGACCAAAAATATATATTAAAAAAATAGTTCCAGGACTGGAAGCAGGATCCAGACCATGCGACCGTGCACCTGTATTCTGGGCGCAGGAGTGGTGCGCCCAGAATCTCATATCTTGTAATGAAGAGGAGCTTCTGCGCATATACAACTTTTAACGAGAGTCTATGGGCAAAGATTCTCGCGCCATCAGGATGGAATTACATCGTCAGTCAGACAATATTTTAGAAATTTTCATTTTAATTTAAAAAAATTTAAGTCTTCAATATGATGAGTGGTATGTGTGTGGTAAGGTGGCACCCTACAGTGCCCTCTATTGATCAGACACCACTGCCCCACATGGACTTGTTGGAACAGTTCTGTCAACACAAACTGGATCCACTCCAAGTGTGGAATTAATTTCCAACAAATTATGTTTCTCCAGCATGTGTTTCATTTCTGTTTTACATTGAGTTTTTTTATCCAAGGGATTAACAGGTGGTAGTTGGTCAATTAGTTGCAGTTGGATGTTCAGTTAGACAGGATGTTTAGTTGAATGGTTGGATGTTCAGTTAGACAGGAGGTTTAGTTGGACGGTTGGATGTTCAGTTGAACAGGATGTTTAGTTGAATGGTTGGATGTTCAGTTAGACAGGAGGTTTAGTTGGACGGTTGGATGTTCAGTTAAACAGGATGTTTAGTTGGATGGTTGTATGTTCAGTTAGACAGGAGGTTTAGTTGGATGCTTGGATGTTCAGTTAGACAGGATGTTTAGTTGGATGGTTGGATGTTCAGTTAGACAGGAGGTTTAGTTGGATGCTTGGATGTTCAGTTAGACAGGAGGTTTAGTTGGTTGTATGTTCAGTTAGACAGGATGTTTAGTTGGATGCTTGGATGTTCAGTTAGACAGGACGTTTAGTTGGATGGTTGGATGTTCAGTTAGACAGGATGTTTAGTTGGATGGTTGTATGATCAGTTAGACAGGAGGTTTAGTTGGATGCTTGGATGTTCAGTTAGACAGGATGTTTAGTTGGATGGTTGTATGTTCAGTTAGACAGGATGTTTAGTTTGATGCTTGGATGTTCAGTTAGACAGGAGGTTTAGTTGGTTTTATGTTCAGTTAGACAGGATGTTTAGTTGGATGGTTGGATGTTCAGTTAGACAGGAGGTTTAGTTGGTTGTATGTTCAGTTAGACAGGATGTTTAGTTGGATGCTTGGATG
>JARVGV010000002.1:6847848-6859184 GCA_031762435.1 Hypsolebias longignatus
CCAGTGGTTCAACTGGACCTTTATCTGTTTGTCTGCAGTGAACCAGTGGTTCAACTGGACCTTTATCTGTCTGTCTGCAGTGAACCAGTGGTTCAAGTGGACCTTTATCTGTCTGTCTGCAGTGAAGTGGTTCAACTGGACATGTATCTGTCTGTCTGCAGTGAACCAGTGGTTCAACTGGACCTTTATCTGTTTGTCTGCAGTGAACCAGTGGTTCAACTGGACCTTTATCTGTCTGTCTGGAGGGAACCAGTGGTTCAACGGGACCTTTATCTGTCTGCAGTGAACCAGTGGTTCAACTGGACCTTTATCTGTCTGTCTGCTGTGAACCAGTGGTTCAATTGGACTTTTATCTGTCTGTCTGCAGTGAACCAGTGGTTCAACTGGACCTTTATCTGTTTGTCTGCAGTGAACCAGTGGTCCAACTGGACCTTTATCTGTCTGTCTGCTGTGAACCAGTGGTTCAACAGCATTTTAAGTTAAATAAAAGAACTGTCAGGTTGTGTAGATTTGTTGGTTTTTGGAACCACCTTCATCCTGGAGGCGAGAGGTTTAAGTTTATTACAGCTGAGCTGAAAGGGACATCTGTGATCCACTGCTTTAATCATCAATATCTCGTTCATTATTTTTACTTTTGCTGCCTTCATCTTAGAACCTTTTCACTTTAAAACTCTTTGTTTTATTTCATGTTATTTTTTTTTCTTGTTCATTTTTTTCCACGCTCTCATTTCTCACTTTCTTCATTTTCTGTGGCTTTCTTCACTCGTGTAAAGGTTTGATTTTAATAGAAACAAATTGTTTATGAACTGAGGATGATAATCAGATTTCTTCTCCTCTCTCTGACCTCATTAGTATTGACCTGTCTCTCAGTGATGATGTCACAGGCGGCTGCTGTACGGACGCCGGTGATATGAAGGTAAAATTGAGTTTTGTCTTAACAAAGTCTTGAAATGACAAACTCTCACATTTTGTCACCGAGTTGTTTTATTTTATCTAATTGATTTCTTCTCTAATATAAAATGTTTGGTTTATTTACTCAACCTGAGCTGGTTTATGACAAGAAAATATGTGTTTGGACAAAAACAGTAAATCTAAATGAAAGGTTTCAATTTATAAAATATAATTTGATTATTTCAGTGTTTACATTAAGTCTGTGTGCTGACAGGATGAATAGCAAAAGATGCCGCTGAATATATTTTAAACTGCATTCAAGCAGTCAATCTGCCTAAAACACAGGAAGACGCCACTGATACACAGCTCTGAGATGGTGAACAGCAATGGAAACTCCTATTACACATGAACGCACCATAAGTGTGAAACAATGCAGAGCAGAGTGTTAGCATAGCGTTAGCAAATGTTAAAACAAAAGTGAAAAGGATGCTGTGCAGGACCGTGTCATTTGCTTGAATAGTTGCTAAACTAGATGGTTTCAGATGCAGAAACTGTTCTGTAGCTCAGAGCATCAGCTCATTTGGATTCCTTCTTGATTTTCCAAACAAAGATAGTGGAGATGCACAATATTATCGGCATGGTATTGGTATCAAGCGATATAAGCAATAAAGTTAAATACTGTATTGGACATCAACCATTCCATCAAAATCACTCATCGATATAAAAGGTGCTGCTTTATTTTAATATACGTTTTATATTTATATAGTGTTACATAATTTTCAGCCCACTTTTTAGCATCTGCATTTGGTAGCAGGCCAAACTGACAAAGACCATGCAGAATAATATAGTAATTTAATTCCACAGCAGAGAAAGCAGTTTCTTCCAGCCGAGGACCCTTGCAACGATAAAACCTTCCCTTCCTCGACCTGATCTAGAGAGGGCTATCCACGCATTTATTACTTTGTACATCGCATTTGGATTATTGTAATTCTTTGTATTTAGGGTTGGACCAGAGCTCCCTGCAGCGATTGCAGAGCATCCAAAATGCTGCAGCCCGTCTCTTGACAAACACAAGGAGGCGTGAATCTATTACTCCCATTTTACACTCCCTTCACTGGCTCCCTGTTGCTTTTCGGGTGAAATTTAAAGTTTTATTGATTGTTTTTAAGTGTTTGAACTCCATGGGCCCATCTTAACTAAGTGAGCTGTTGCAGCCCTACACTCCATCCAAAGCCCTGGAGCCGACCAACTCTTGTTGGCTGTCCCTAAAGCGACGTTGAAGACCAGAGGTGACAGAGCCCAGACTGTGCAACCGCCTCCCTCTGTCTGTGAAGCTCTCTCTGTCAGTAGATCAGTTTAAGTCCAGACTGAAATCACATCTACTCCCTGGCCTTCAATCAAATTAGTACCTGATTGACTCAAGTTTGGGGGAAATTGCAGCAAATATGCAATAGTTGTCTTGATTTTTATTAGTATTATTGTTTTGTTGGTATTTTACAGCAAATTTGATCATACTTTTATTTTATTAAACTCAGTTTTATTTCTTTTATCATATTTTATCATAATTATCTATTATGTTGTAATTCTTGTGAAGCACTTTGGACAGCTGTGGTTGTTTTTAAATGTGCTATATACATAAACTTTGGATTGAATTTTAAAAAAGCTATGTAGAAGGAAAAGATTATCATATTGGTATCTGTTATCAGCCAAATAAGTTTTAACTTATCAACATATCAGACATCGGCCAAAAGTCCAATATCGTGCATCCCTAAAAGAAAGTTTAGTTTGGTCTCCGCTGTGAGCTAAAACAATGACATCACAAACTTTCTTTAAGCAGAAGAATGTTTTTAAATATTTTCATCGTTCCAACAGATTTGTTTCATAAACCGCAGCTGATTTGACCCACGTTTCAAGGACGGATCCTGGATGTAAGTTTATCATTTACAGCCTGTTTTTTTTTTTTTTTTTTTTTCTCTGTCTTGGTACACAAATAGATGCGTGAACAAATGTGTGCAGTGTGCATCGTTCTGTGGCTCACTGACTGTGCTAGCTGTGATGTATGCGTGCCAGAGGGCCGCCACCAGCTCGCTTCAGCCTCATTCATTAGGAAGAAATGCAGAAAAATAATATGTCGGATATAAAACAGGAGCAGCAGAACATGAATCTGAACAAAACCAGTTTGGATCTGAACATCTGAAGAATCAACTTTTAAATCATCTTTAAAGAATTAGAAAGCAAAAGCAGATCTGTTTCCAGCTGTGCGGTCGACTCGGTAAGTCCCATTACCACCCTGTCATACAGACTCACATCTGCTCAGGATACACACACACACACACTTACACTCCCTCAGGTTCGGTTTGATCTAGCTCATTCTTTCAAAGGTCATTAACCACTTTTTGTACACACACACACACAGACTGTTTGAAAGCAGCCAAGAGGACGTGTCTGCTGTTTATTTACAGACCAAACTTTTGCTGTCTTTGGATCAGTGATGGAGATTTTTTATTTATTTATTTAAAACATTCTTACATTTCTGGTTTTCATATGCCAAACTCACCTAAAGGATGGTTTAGTGTTTGTATTGAAAGCTCACAGCCTTCTCCATCTGCAGAGCGCACGCGACATCATCCAGACGGATTTTTGCCTCAGTTCTGAGTCCTGGAAACACGGACCTCCTGTTCAGTTTGGACCTTATTTCACACAAAGCTGCTCTCAACTCGTGGTGGAGAGATTCAGTCATTGCCATGGTAAGATCAGCCTTGGCTGGAAGAGAGGACGCTGCAGTGTTGGGCAGGAACACAGAAGGTGTTAGGATCATTTGATGTTCTCATCGGAGGTCCCTCCGTGACCTCCCTTTGTCGACATATGCTGGTGAAGATTCTCAGTCATCCAGGACATGATAAAATCAAAAAAGGTTCAATACAGAATCAACTGGACTTTATTTGTTGGAACAAATAAAGTCCAGTTGATTCTGTATTGAACCTTTTTTGATTTTACTTTGTCGACATTCTCAAACAAACAGAGACAAATAGGTCTAATGATCATTCGAGACCCTGGACCTCCCTAAAACAATAAACATGTTGAACCAAACTTACTAGGATCACAAATCCTCCATAACATCTAATCAACAATGTTTTGGACCACAGATCCTTCAAATATGATAAACATAATCTTCTCACCTCGTCCGTGCGTGGCTGCATTCAAACCTCGTCTGGCTGCAAAGCGATTTAACCTGGAGGTCTTTCAAAAGGGAGGTCTGGTCTCCCCTCGTGCACAATTCAGCTCTTCCTGGTGGATCCGAGATCAGATGTTGAGGACGGCTTTCGAAGGACCAAAATGTAGGATCGTTTAATGTTATCCTTTGTGCTGATTAAAATAAGCCACACGGGAACGAGTAGACACTTTTCTTATCCTAGTTTAATCTTGCAAGATGGGACAGAGTTGAAACACAAGCAGGCAAGATGTTTACATGGAGCTTCATCTCCAGTCTGCTCACAAAGAACATTAAAAAGTGTATTTTTATAAAGTTATCAGAGGCGCTGCAGCTTCTCCATGCGTCTGCAACACTCAATAGCTCTTAACACACACACGGTTCATATATTGTACATGTGACATTAATACGTGAAAAACATCTGTGACCTTTCACATCTCCATCAGTGTCTGTCATCCAGGTGAGCTCACCTGGCTCAACCTGAGCTCATCAAACAGAGATGAACCCACAACGCTGCTGAGCACAAAAGACAACATTATTGACCTCGGCTGGAGGAAAAGTTCAACAACGTTCTGGCCTGTGTTTGTGTTAATGTGTCGCTTGTGTTAGCAAAATGTCTGTTGGACCACTGGACAGATATTGTACTGAAACTTCCTGGATGTACAGACAGATAAATCTGTTCTACAATGGTCACAAGAAGCAGATGATGCGACTGGAGCATGAAGTTCTCTACAACTTCCTGGTAGAGAGCTGCGTTGACCTTGGACCTCAGAAAACACAGTGGACCAACACCTGCAGATGACCTGGCACCCCCAAACCATCACTGACTAGAAACTTGACACTGGACCTCAAGCAACATGGATTCTGTGTCTCTCCTCTCTTCCTCCAGACTCTGGGACTTTGATTTCCAAAGGAATATAAAATGTGCTTTCATCAGAGAACATCACTTTGGACCACTCAGCAGCAGTCCCAGGCGAGACGCTTCTGACACTGTCTCTTGTTCAAGAGTGGCTTGACACAAGGAATGCAACAACTGTAACCCAGGTCTTGCATACGTCTGTGCATGGTGGTTCTTGAAGCACTGACTCCAGCTGCAGTCCACTCTTTGTGAATCTCTCCCACATTTTGGAATGTGTTTTGTTTCACCATCTTCTCCATGGTGCAGTTATCCCTGTTGCTTGCACACTTTTTTCTACCACATCTTTTCCTTCTCTTCACTTCTCTATTAATGAGTTTGGACACAGAGCTCAGTGAACAGCCAGCCTCTTTAGCAGTGACCTTTTGTGTCTTGTCCTCCTTGTGCAAGGTGTCAATGGTCGTCTTTTGGACAACTGTCAATTCAGCAGTCTTCCCCATGACTGTGTAGCCTACAGAACAACTTTGTAGACGGAGAGACCATTTAAAGACCTTTGCAGGTGTTTTGAGTTAATTAGCTGATTAGTGTGTGGCACCAGGTGTCTTCAATATTGAACCTTTTTACAATAATCTAATTTTCTGAGGTACTGAATTTGTGGTTCTCATTAGTTGTCAGTTATAATCAACATTAAAAGAAATAAACATTTGAAATATATCAGTCTGTGTGTAATGAATAAATATAATATACAAGTTTCACTTTTTGAATGGAATTACTTAAATAAATCAACTATTTCATGACATTTTAATTTTATGACCAGCACCTGTAAGTGTAAGAGACAGAAGAGGCAGCAGGCGACAGGCGTTTCAACAAAAACTGATTGGCTGCTCCGGTTTACACGATCGCCCACAGCCAGAACTCCTGAGCTGGTGAGACAGAAGACAAGACAGACTGAAACAAATCAGTGCCAGAACTCGAGAATAAAGAGGATAAAGCTGAGTCCTAACGTCACATGAAGAACATCAGCAGAGGTGTTTTTGGTGGAAGCTGTGATAGACTCCACCTGTTCACTGTTCACATGTTCAGGAGATTTTTGGTCAAGGTTTATGGACTAATGTTAAATAAATGTTGGACCACGTATGTGAGTTACCAGAGAGTTTTATTTTTCCTCTGGTTTGATCCTGCATGTACAACTTGGAGTCTGAGGTCATCAGTCTGTGAGCTGTGATAGCTCAGAAGTGTATACAGGTAGTCCCCGGTTTACGTCCGAGTTCCATTATAACGGCCCGGCCGTATACCGATTTAGACTTAAACCGAAACTGCTCACACGTGGCGGCTGTGAATGCGGATTTTAGATTTAAACCGAAACTGAAACTAAACGGCGATCGGTAACATCTTTTTAAACACGTTTTTTTCAATGTAAAACAACTAAGAACGCCCGTTTTAATGTGTTTGAATGTGTTTCCAAGCAGTTAGCTAACAAAACACCCTAAAAAAATAGGGGGGAAAAAAAACATAAAATTCTGCATAAAAAAGTCCGTGAGGTGTGACGACGTCACTGGGGGAGGCGGCCGTAAACGCGAAATGCCGTAAACCGATGACGCCGTAAACCGGGGACTACCTGTATATAAATAATTCTCACACACTACCCAGTGTAGGTTCTCGCGACCGGGCTCCAGTGGTGTAGACCTTTTATGCATCTGTGTAATCTTTTGAGTGAAAGTCTGCCCTTGCATGTAAAAACTAATTAAATATTTTATTTTGTCCTCGAGTGTGGCTTCTTTCACTCAGATGAATAGAGAGTATTTTTATCCTACAGTTTCTGATCCAAAATGATTGAGGAAATCCAAGCCTTCAGAAACAGCCAGGACAGAACTCTCTGTTTTTCAAATCCAGAGTTTAAACCCCTTTGTCAGCGAGGGATCCTGGAACTGGACCGGTGTCAAAGACTAACAAGGCAGCAGGATCAGGTCCTGGTCTTGTAAAAACCAAAAACCCAAAGTGAGGATTGAACGTCTGTTTGAGCACAGAAAGTTCAGTTCCTACTGACGACGAGTGGAAGCTGCAGTTAGACGTGAAAAATGAGACAGAAAACGAGTTTCAGGACGGAGACGAGCATGAAGGGAGGAGACGCAGAGACAAAGGCATTATCTCCCATTTTCCTCAGCAGATGACAAGGCTAAAATAATTATGATCACACAAACAATAATCCGTCTTTCCTGCGCCGTGGCTCCAGGCACATAATATACTGGACTGCCTGAGACGCATTTGAATATTTCTTTGGCAGGAAATCACATTACCGCCTATTAAAAAGTAATTATTTGTACATAAATTCCTGCAAGTTTGAGCTGAAACTTGGCAGATGCCTGTGTACGTGCACGCCTGTGTGTGCACGTGTGTGTGTGTGAGATTCGATGCTAAGGCAGTTAGCGTGTAGGGCATTGTAGTGTTGTGTTTATTAAAATCACAGACAGCCTCTCCATCATCAGCTGCACACACACACACACACACACACACACTGCGTGTCACACAGACTATATTTCAAAGGCTCATGATAATATAATTACCAACAGTTAGCACGGAGGAAACGAAGGACGGTTTCACTCAGAGAGGAGAGAAAGACGGAGGAAAGTTTGAAATGAAACGTCTCGTTGAAGAATCTGAACTTGGATCAAAAACTGTAGAAGAATCCAAACGTTAAATCTTCTCAGATGAAGATCCACCTGAAACCAGGTCCTGGTGTCAGGACCAGGTTTATAATCAGTCTGAGCCCAGACTGACAGAGACAAAAACTCTGAGGAGAGACGAGGTTCTTATCAGAGACCGTCACTTTTTATCAATTACACCTTCAGGAAAAGTGGACACATAAAACAAACAAACAAACAAACAAACATGAAATACTCAAGACAGAGGACCAGCAGGACTGAAGACAGAGGACCAGCAGGACTGAAGACAGAGGACCAGCAGGACTGAAGACAGACTGAAGACAGAGGACCAGCAGGACTGAAGACAGAGGACCAGCAGGACTGTAGACAGAGGATCTGAAAGACTGAAGACAGAGGATCTGCAGGACTGAAGACAGAGGATCCGAAGGACTGAAGACAGGGGATCTGGAGGACTGAAGACAGAGGATCCGAAGGACTGAAGACAGGGGATCTGGAGGACTGAAGACAGAGGATCTGAAAGACTGAAGACAGAGGATCTGCAGGACTGAAGACAGAGGATCTGCAGGACTGAAGACAGAGGATCTGGAGGACTGAAGACAGAGGACCTGCAGGACTGAAGACAGAGGATCTGCAGGACTGAAGACAGAGGATCTGGAAGACTGAAGACAGAGGACCTGCAGGACTGAGTACAAGGTCTGGGTCCTCGTCCTTAGACAGATGGTGGGTCTGAGCGGTTCTGGAGACAATCAAAGATCTGAGAGGAGGAGCAGGATAAAGTCCAGCATTTCAGTAAATCTTCTTTCTGACTTGTGATGGAAAAGACACCGACTTCCTTCTCCCTGAAGAACGTCTCTCACGTGTTCTCCTGTAGAACTTTTTTACGTGTTCTCCTGCAGAACGTATCTTATGTCTTCTCCTGTAGAACATTTCGCTTGTGTTCTTCTGCAAAACATCTCATATGTTCTCCTGCAGAACATCTCACCTGCTCTACTTCAGAACGTCTCTTACATGTTCTCCTGCATAACATTTCTCACGTGTTCTCTCGCAGAAATCTTCTCTCATGTTCTTCTTCAAAATATTTCTCATGCATTCTCCTGGAGAACATCTCTCGTGTTCTCCTATAGAATGTTTCTCATGTGTTCTCCTGTAGAATGTCTCATATGTTCGGCAGAACGTCTCTTATGTGTTCTCCTTCAGAACTTTTCTCATGCGTTCTCCTGCAGAATGTCTCTCATGTCTTCTCCTGTAGAACTCTTATGTTCTGCAGATAATCTCAAATGTTCTCCTGCAGAACGACTCACCTGCTCTACTTCAGAATGTCTCTTACATGTTATCCTGCACAACATTTCTCACGTGTGCTCCTGCAGAACGTTTTTTGTGTTCTCCAGTAGAATGTTCTTCTGGTGTTTTCCTGCAGAATGCCTCATATCTTTGGCAGAACATCTCTCATGTGTCCTCCTTCAGAACATCTCTCACGTGTTCTCCTTCAGAACATCTCTCACGTGTTCTCCTTCAGAACATCTCTCACGTGTTCTCCTTCAGAACATCTCTCATGTGTCCTCCTGCAGAACATTTCTCATGTGTCCTCCTGCAGAACATTTCTCATGTGTCCTCCTACAGAACATTTCTCATGTGTCCTCCTGCAGAACATTTCTCATATGTTCTCCTGCAAAAACGTCTCTTGTATGTTCTCCTGCATGACGTTTCTCACGTTCTCCCGCAAAAATCTTCTCCCAAGTTCTTATGCAGAATATTTCTCATGTGTTCTCCTGCAGAACATCTCATGTTCTCCTGTAGAAGGTTTCTCTGGCGTTCTCCTGCAGAACATCTTATATGTTTTGCAGAACGTCTCTCACATGTTCTCCTTCAGAACATCTCTTACGTGTTCTCCTGCAGAACGTTTCCCACATGTTCTCCTCCAGAATGTCTCATGTGTTCTCTTGCAGGATGTTTCTCATGTACTCTCCTGCAGAACATCTCTCGTGTTCTCCTGCAGATCGTCCTCCTATGACACTCATGGACAGTTTTAATGTTTTTAAATGCCTTTTTATTAGAAAAACTTTTATTTTCAAAGGTTCCAGTGATTTAAAAAAATAAAAGCCTGCAGAACCTGAGCCTGGACTGTTCGGTGACAACGACATCACCTCCCAAAGACAAAAACCTCCAGCGTTCTGAGAAGACCTGCTGCCAATTATGAGATGGCAGCTGGTACCTGCTGCTCCACTGACTGACGGGTCAGAACCACTGATTGGACACAGGGGACGAGGGGTTACACAGGCATAGGCGCAGGGGCAGACGGACAGATGGATGGCTGTCTGAGGACAGGAGCTGTGAGAGAACAGAGGAGAACCAGGAGGACACGGAGACCATCTCGGTCCTGAAGTGGAGCTCCAGTCCTCAGTCCTGGACTCTGTCCAGCCAGTCCTGGTTTATTGTTCAGATTTAAAGTTGGGTTTGTCTTCAGTTTGGGTGTTTCAGATGAATTCTGATCTTCCCCTCGTTGTCACCATGTCCCCAGATATCTCCAGATATAACCAGACATCAAAGGCCTCACCTTCAAAGTGCACGTGTGCACAAAAACGCGGCGTACGCCCTTTTTTCACACATTTCAGTTGCATCAAGAACGAAAGGGGGCGTGGAAATGTGCGCAGCCTCACTCCAACTTCATGGCTGGCGTTTGCACGTTTCCATGGTTACTGGTCCATTGGCAACACTGAGCGGTGATGCTGGGAAACTGTTAATGACGAGAAAACTATTATTGTCCACACCGGACACACATGATGAACAATTAATCCATCCACATGAATGAAATTAGATGAGTGGATATAAAAGTGGGGCAGAAAACACTTTTAACAACAACGGCTTTAGTTTTATTAGAAGATGAAGCAGATGGTGCAACACGCAGAGAGCGTGTGTTTAGAGACACGAGAGGATTTTCTGGACCACGATGACGACTGGCTCATGAGATGTTTTAGGCTTCAAACCTTTTGGAACCTACTTCCACCTTCAGATGTATCATCACCATTGTGTGATGTCACGTGCGCAGCAACATGGCCACTTTGACTCAATCGTTTTTGTTCCTGTTCGTATTTTAATCTTTATTTATTTATTTTTTTTGCACCAACAGTGCACACCCACGGCGCGGGTATGACCTCGACACACTTTTGAAGTTTTCTGTGTCGCTGCCTTGCCACTGCGCCATCGTGGTTCCGTTCCCGGTCACCCTCCATCCAGCCTTGGGCTCAGGTTCCGTCCTGTCATGGCAGCCGTCTCTCCATGATCAGTTCAAAAGACTTTCGATACAAAAACAACTGGACTTTATTTGTAACAGAAGACGTTTCGCTCCTCACCCGAGGAGCTTTCTCACTTCAAAGAGCAGTGAGTGTGGGGTTCAGGTTATAAAGGCTGAGTGTGATAAGACACACGCATACATACGTAGATCTCCATGATCCTCCATCTGCCTGCACGGACTGAACTCTACGGACCCGTTCGGCTCCGTGGGGAAACCTTGGATGTTCTCTGTCAGCCGGACCCAGTTCTGGAGGGCAGCTGCTGCGATCGTTATTATCATCAAGCTGCTGACAGGACCTGCTAACACTGCTAACAAGACCACTCCGCTAACAGAACCATGCTGCTGAAAGAACATCTCCGCTAACTGAACCACACCGTAGATGTACAGGTAGTCCCCGGTTAACGGCCGAGATCCGTTCCTCCG
>JARVGV010000002.1:6990234-7002442 GCA_031762435.1 Hypsolebias longignatus
AGTCTTGGGCCTGCTACAGAGAAGGCCCTGTCACCTCTGTGCTTAAGACGAGTTCCTGGAACTGTGAGAAGTAACTGGTCTAGATGTAATGAATGCGAAACATGATCTTTTGTTTCATTGCCAAGCTGATGATTGTCAGATTTATCTGTCCTTAAAACTCAATAGTTCTTTCTCCATTCACCATCTGTTAAAATGTCTTGATGACATCAAGGCATTTAGGCTTCGAATGTTTTAAGTTTCAACCATCAGAAAACTGAAGTCATTGTGTTTAGCCCCAGCTCTACTGCTGTTTCTGTTCCTGTAAACCTTGACTCTCTTGAGCCTTATCTTAAGCAGTCTGTTACAAATCTCAGGATCGTTTTAGACTCTGACTTTAAGTTTAATAAACAGATTAACTCTGTTTTACAAAAAACTTTATTCCAGTTAAGGCAGACAGTTAAGCTTCAAGTCTGTGTTGACCAGATCAGACCTTGAAAAAATAGTTCCTGCATTCGTTGCTACTCGACTAGACTACTATAACACACTTTATGTTGGAGTGAGTCAGGTCTCTCTTTCACATCTTCAGCTCGTCCAAAATGCTGCAGCTCAGCTCTTAACGCGAACTCATAGGTTTGAGCATATTTCACCAGTTTTGTCCTCCCTTCACTGGCTCCCTGTACATACCAGAATTTATTTTAAAATCCTCCTGTTGACCTTTAAGTGCATTAATGACCTTGCACCCTCATATCTCTCTGACTTACTTCAACCATATGTTCCTTCTTGGTTGCTGAGATCATCATACCAGCTGTTTTTGGCTGTACCAAAAAACAGGTTGAAGCTCAGAGATCTGGCTTTTTCAGTCGTGGGCCCTAAACTCTGGAACCATCCCCCCCCCCCGGCCCACCAACATTAGACAGGCCACTTCACTCTGCTTTTAAATATCTCCTAAAAATACCTGTTTTCACTGTTTGTTCGTTTTTTTGCGAATTTGCTATATTGCGTTTTTTCAAAGTAAGATTGGACATGACACAATTTGCTAATTGATGGATGCTCCCTGTGCGGACTAGAATAGTCTTTAAGATTCTTCTGTTGACCTTCAAATGCTTAAATGGCCTTGCACCCCTTTATCTCTGCGAGCTACTGGAACCATACGCTCCCTCCCGGGCCTTGAGATCATCTGATCAGCGCTTTTGGCTGTTCCTAAAACAAGACTGAAGCTCAGAGGAGATCAGGCTTTTTCAATCATGGACCCCAAACTCTGGAACAACCTGCCCCCCAACATCAGACAGGCCACCTCCCTTCCTGTGTTTAAATCTCTGCTAAAAACTCGTCTGTTCTCGCAGGAATTTCACACAGTTTGAGTTGATTTAGTTTTTTTTTTTTTTGCTCTGTGTTCCTATGTTCTTAATGCTTTTTTAATTCTTCAGTATTATCATTAGCGTTTGGTACTTTTTCATTATTTTTACTCCCATTGTTGTTGTTAAGCGCTTTGATAACACTTTCTGTTTTAATTGTGCTTTATAAATGAATTTGACTTGACTTGGTGGACTGTCATGCCGTGCACCTTTGAAACGAGGGCTTCATTCTGTTTTGCTCTTTGCTGAGATCCTGACCAGCTTATGTTCACTGGTTTTTAGGCACCTCAGCACTCCTTCAGCAGGCTGGGTGTATTTCAGCTGCTAACGTGCTGACTCTCGTAGCTTGGTGCAAACATTTGTGCAAAAACGGTGTTGCGGTGAAAAGAGAAACTGGTGTTGGTCTTCTGGTGGACGAGCCATAGCTGACTGAGTTCTCATACCGATGGCATGTTTTTAAATGAGCCAAACAGTTTGGGGGAATTTCCCCTCAGCTGCCGTACACGACTGAAGGCTCAGAGCAACAGGTCAGGTCACGTGTCTCTGTTATCTTGATTCAGTGGTTTTAAAGCTTAAAAGTTCTGAAGGAGGAATGTAAATGTTTTAAACACGGGGGGTATATTTTCAAACTGGTTTTCAGCACAGCCCTGAAAAGCACATTTGTTTACTACACCTGAGTTATTCGCTACATCCACATGTTCTTGAAGGAGAAACCTAATGTTAATAACAGTTACTTTTATTAAGAACTATCTGCAGCAGCCTGAACGTTGCCAGGGAATCTGTAGGAACCAGGATCTGACCTTGATCCTCACAGAAGCTGTTTTAGAGATTTTCAGCTCCGCTCTCAGATCGTGATCCCCTTCATCAGATCACGCTTTAGAGACTCCCTGTTCTCATCATTACTCCTCTTTCCTTCTGTTTCAGCAGGAACGTCCTGCATTTACATGTTGTCCCCGAGATAAAACCGTCCTGCTCGGTGGTTGACGTGCACTGCGTGTTGTCAAGTCAGGGCGGCGAAAGTGAAACAGCCATATTTTGTATTTCCCCCACTTGTTAACAGATCAGTATCTTCACCATCAGATAGATGAATTCAGGTCAGAGTTTCAGCAGACTTCAGGTTTTCCTCTGTTTTTTTGGAGTCTGCTTTTATTTAAAATGAAACTGTTTGGAAGATGATGTCATGTTTACCACCTGCAGTGTTCCTGCTGGAGCTTCAACCAGTTCCCTCATCCTACAGGTCCAACAAACTAATCACGCCTTGCTTTAGGTTTGTCAGACTGACTTCCGTTATAGGAAATGTTCTGTCCTCTTACTGAGCATGCATCAGGACATTCTGTCCTCTTAGTGTGCTCACCTAAAGACTCAGCTTGACTCACCTGTAGATCAACAGTTTCTGAAGAGAACTCAGCACACAGACAGACATTACAGCCACATGACACAAAAGAAAATAAATAAAAAATATTCATTTATTTTAAGGTAAAAACATTTACAGAGTCAAATAAATTCTGATCCTCAAAGGTGGTCTCAGACAAACAAAGAGAGAGGACACAAGTTCTGTGGACATTAGCTGGTCTTAGACAGATGGGGGCGGGGCCACAGTGTCTGTCTGACCTGCAGGTAAGTTTTTCTCCAGCAGGATGATGTTCTGTTCAAACACAGAGTGAGCCGGACTGGACCACTTGCTAAATGTTAGGAGCTTCATGCAGAGGAGAATCAGGACCAGATGAGCTGCTGACATCTGCCCGTCGGACAGAACAAACCCAGACTCAAATGAAAATTGCATCAAACAACTTTTTATGAGTTTGTTCTGCATCACATTCTAGATTTCGTTGAACTTCCTGCGTGGAGTTGATCAGTGAAGAAGTTATTTTTTAAACTTGCTGTTAAATTCCACTACGTTTTCTGAAATGTGGTTTGCAGCAGGTAAAGCAGGTGTTTTCTGTCATGATGTCAGTTTTTCTGATGTAACTTATCCTGATTTTGAGGCTGAAGGTCCGTTCCCTCGCATGCTGCAGAGCTGGATCGAACCAGCCGCCGCTGGTTCTGCAGGAACGTGGACTCAGATCAGCTCTGACGCTGCGCTGGGTCCTGCAGCTTCCTGCAGCTGGCGGGGAGTTTCTTCTCTGCTGTTTGTTTTGTGGTTTCTCTGCCCTGCCTTGCAGTGTGTTGTGCTACAGCTGTGTGACGTGCGCGGCCTGGCAGTGCACGTCAGCTGATGTTTGCCTTGTGTTTCTGGAAGTTCTGTTGAGACTAATTAAAGCTCGAGCCTCTGAAGGTGTTTTATTTTGGCGTTGTTCTCACATCATCGTTTCCCCTGATGTTTGTGTTGATTTCGGTTGCATCAGGGTCGCAGACTCTTCTACGTGTTTGTGGTGGATTTCTGCTCCACAGTCCTCACACTTCAGTGCCAAAGTTTCTGTCTGGTTTTGGTTCTGCAAGCCGCACACGGAGTCACTCAGCTGGAGGGTTTCATCATTTATTCACTTAACTCTTCTGATGTTTTTACTAAATAAACTTTAATATTCTCCAGTTTATTCATCTCACTGCGTCCCTTTGCTTCCTCTTCCCTGCAGCCATGGTCTTCATCGGTTCTTCTCGTGCCGCGGCATCGCGCTGGCTGTGGAGACATTCTGGAGGCGGGGCCACAGGGAGATTACAGTGTTCGTCCCTCAGTGGCGTCAGAAGAGAGACCGGCTGGCGACAGGTACCCACAGAATTCATCTGACCTCTGGACACCAACACACAGACCAGATTTAGTTTCTGTAAAACTTGAAGCAAATCTTTTATTATTAAACTCAAAGGAATGCATATCGCCCACCGCCTTGCACACCACAGTTTGAAATAATGTTGTGAAAATGTCTCTGAACGCGTCCGGAGGCGAGTTCTTGTGACCATCACACAATGAGTTTTATTTCACGTTATGTTTAATATCTAAAACATTTGTGTTAGTAAAACCTCCCAACGTTATATCTGAGCGCTACGATGGCACACTGAACCTTCCTGGAGAACACAGAACCCGTCTCCTTCCTGAGTGTCGTCCAGTTCACTCTGAATTAGTCATTTAACCAATCAGAACCTTCTTCAGTCAGGTCATCTGGACGGTTTCTTTTGTTGCTGAGACGTTTCGTCCTTCATCCAAAGGACTTCTTCAATCTGATGAGCCACCAAGCAAACTGATTCCCACAAACAGCACACTCCATACTGGAATAAACCAGTGACCAGTGGAATGACCAGAGTGAACATTGTTGGATTTATACCTGGATTATTGAGCATGAACTTTGGTGCAATCAGGACTTTCCATAGCCATGACCCCATCATCATCTTGGATTGTTTAGAGGCAGGATTTGTGGTGTATCTAACCTTGGGTCTTTGAAAAATATATAATAATTATTTTTTGTTTGGGAGTTTACCAAAAACAAGTAATGGTGGGTGTTAGAAACAAGGTTGAGACAGCTCCTCTGGATGGATTCTTCTTTTGGATTAAAGATGGAACGTCACAAACAAAGAAGAGTCTGTCCAGAGGACCTGACTCAACCTTGTTAGATTGATCTACCTGGATTATTGAGCATCATCTGCGCCATGCTGGGTGGTGGTAATTTCTTCTGGATTATGACCCAGTCTGGGAATCCTCCATATAAATTGTGCAGCTGATTGTCGTTTCTCAACTATCATAAAGTTCAGGGAAATCCCTCCTCGGCTGCTGTACACAGCTGAAAGATGGTTGCAGCAACAGGTCCTGTACCAGAGGGCGGAGTTAAAAAATACACCCTGTCTCTGTCATCTTGTTCTAAGGTCTTTAAATTGAAGGAAACACTGATTGTGGTTTGACCACCATGAAACACGTAACTGGTCCATTTTTACCAACTAGTTCTCCAAATGGTTTTTATTCCAGAGCAACACTTTCTGAACCAGCTGGAGGACCTGAGGCTTCTGTCCTTCACTCCTTCCAGAGAAGTCTGTGGTCAGAGGATTTGCTCACACGACGACAGGTAAAAACACCTGACACCTTTGACCTTTAACCTTTGCTTATCCCACCCGAGTGGGAGCAGCTGAAGCTGCTGGATTAACCGATTTGTTTTATAATAAACTCTCACAATCAAAGCTCAGCGTTACACCATCTTTAAATGTTTCCGGACCGGATTTTATAAAGTCTTCAACAAAACCTGAATCTCTGCTCCATCTAGGAACTAATTATTTAAAACACACTTCTACTTCGTTACCTAATGTGTCCTAAGGCCTAAACCATTTTTACTTTAGGTTTTAATTCTTAACGTCAAAACACAACTTTATTCTCTTCAAAGGACCATTTCAGTTTACAAACAGGAGTTTACAAAGACACAACACGATATACGATACATAACACGATACACAACATGATATATGACACACAACACGATACACAACATGATATATGACACACAACACGATACACAACACGATATACGACACACAACACGATATATGACACACAACACGATACACAACATGATATATGACACACAACACGATAGACAACATGATATATGACACACAACACGATATGACACACAACACGATATACGACACACAACACGATATACGATACATAACATGATACACAACATGATATATGACACACAACACGATACACAACATGATATACTATACATAACACAACATACAACACACAACATGATATACGATGCATAACACAACATACAACACACAACACGATATATGACACAACAACATGATATACGATGAACAACACAACATACGACACAACATGACATACGATACATAACACAACATACAACACACAACACGATATACAACACACAACATGATATACGATGCATAATACAACACACAACACGATATATGACACAACAACATGATATATGATGAACAACACAACATACGACACACAACATGACATACGATACATAACACAACATACAACACGATATACAACACACAACATGATATACGATGTACAACACAACATACGACACACAACATGACATACGATACATAGCACAACATACAACACACAACACGATATACAACACACAACATGATATACGATGTATAACACAACATAAAGTTTGTTTTTTCAGTCATCCAGGAATAAAACAACAAAAAAGGTTGAATCAGGACAACAAAAAAATGAAGTCCAGATGACATGATTCAACCTTTTTTGTTATAACACAACATACAACACACAACACGATATATGACACAACAACATGACATAAGATGAACAACACAACATACGACACACAACATGACATACATCACACAACATGATATACAACGCACAACATGACATACAACATACAATACACAACACAATACATGTATATGACACACAACAACATGACATAAGACATACAGCAACACAACATATGACACACACATGACATAGGACACAACACTACATATGAAATAAAACACAACATACAATACACAACAAGATATATGACACATAACATGACAAGACAAACAATATGACAACATACGACACACATGACACATCACACAACATGACATACATCACACAACACGATGTACGACACAACATGACACACAGCACGATATACAGCACACAACAACATGACATAAGACGCACAACAACACAGCATACGACGCACAACATGACATTGGACAAGATGTGACAGAACGCGTGACAACACGACATAGGACACAACAGTGTACACGGCTCCATGCGGTTACGAGCCTCTGACCTTTGACCTTTGTGAGTGTCCAATCAAAGACAGCGTGTGGCTCCTCCTCCATCAGGTTCCTGCTCCACCTGGCAGAGAAAACAGACGGGATCATCGTAACCAATGACAACCTGAGGGACTTTGTGGAAACGTCTGACACCTGGCGCTGGATCATTCAGGAGAGGTGAGTTCTGCTGGTCCACCTCGGACATGACTGAAACTGTTGTTGTTGTTGTTGTTGTTGTACTGGGTACAGCGACCCACCAGAACCTCGCCTGAGGTTCAGAGGCAGATTTGTAGCTAAACGCTAACAGTAGCGCAAGACAGAAAGAGAGGCAGCAGCTAAAGATGTCAGAGAACAAAGTTTTTGAAAGAACTGAAGAGTTGTAGTTTTTTTGTCAGCTGCTTCAGTTTGTTTATTTTTGTTTGTTTGCTAACAATTTGACCTGTTTGTTGTCGTTAGGCTGCTTCAATTTATTTGTTTTAGTTGTTTAATAATTTAACCTGTTGTTTTTTGTTGGACTGCTTCAGGTTTTTTGTTGTTTAATAGTTTGACCTGTTTGTTGTTGTTGTTTTGTCAGCAGTTTCAGTTTGTTTATTTTTGTTTGTTTGCTAACAATTTGACCTGTTTGTTGTCGTTTGTTAGGCTGCTTCAATTTATTAGTTGTTTAATAATTTAACCTGTTGTTTTTTGTTGGACTACTTCAGGTTTTTTGTTGTTTAATAGTTTGACCTGTTTGTTGTTGTTATTTTGTCAGCAGTTTCAGTTTGTTTATTTTTGTTTGTTTGTTGATTATTTGACCTGTTTGTTGTTGTTTTGTTTTTCAGGCTGCTCCAGTTCACGTTTGTGGAGGATCTCTTCATGATTCCCGACGACCCTCTGGGGAAAGACGGACCGCACGTAGACGTGTTTCTGCGTAAAACCACCAGGTGTGTTTCTCTGAGTGTTTCGTTCCAGTAAATATCCTGTACCGTCCCGTTTGTCTCACCTGCTGCTGCTGTTCTCCAGGTGGACTTCGACCACGCCCCCACCACTGAGACCCCCAGACTTCAGGCCTTCTTCTGAGCAGCAGCAACCCGTTAACTTTCAGACCCCCTGGGCCCCCGCCGCGCACTGGCCCCATTCTGGTCCCCCACAATGGCACCCACCTCGCCGCTCTCCCTCCCCTTCCCCCTCCCCCTCCCCTCCCCCGCAGCGGACAGCCGGGGAGACATCGGAGCTGAAGAGGAAGCTGTACGACATCTTCCCGGACCAGAAGCAGCGAATCGACCGGATCCTGAGCGACAACCCGTACATGAGAGACCTGAACGCGCTGTCGGGGCTGCTGCTGGGATGAACACTCCCCCCCACACACACACACCTCCCCCCACCAGGAAGATGGTTTATTCTTTTACAGAAAGACTTCATTAAACCAGCTGCTATCTTAACACAGTTGTTGGGATGTTTACCTTTAAACCTGACCGAGGTGACAAACACTGCTGTCCACAGAACCGAACCGTTCAGTGTGATCATGGAGGAAGTTCTGCCTCCTGTGGGAGCAGAAACTGAACGTCAGCAGCTTCGTGCTCCTCCACGTCCGACGGCCATCAGACTTCTCCTCTTCAGACTCTGAACCTTTTCAAAGTGGCACGTTTAAACCCGCCCAGCTCAGGGTGAGTTCAGGCTCCTTCACGGTAAACAGGGTAAACAACCTGCAAACCTTTCATCGTCCCGCAGTCAAAATAATCCCTGAAGTCAACGTCCAAGTGTGTCAGAGGAACATTTCGAGGCCGGAAACACGACCTGTACTTCCTGTCTAACGGAAACATCTAAAAACCGAATCCTCCTGAATAAATTAATTTATCAAATAATAAGAATCTGCTCATTTCTCTCTCTCCCCAAAACGTCTAGATTCTGATTGAGCAGAATCCACGTAAAGCTGGAAAATGCTGCTGTGGGATGTGCTGTTAAGAAAACATGGCTGCCGTGTCGCCCTCCTCATCTTTCCACTGTTTTCCTTCAGGAGCAGGAACAAACAATCTGCCCTTCAGTTTTCAGACCAAACAACGAAAATGTTAAAATATCTCAATAAATAAAAACATATTTTCGGGGGTTTTGTGTAAAATAAATGGAGTGGCCAAACTTTTAAATGACACCCTGCCTCAAAGGTTTGTCCCTGCTGGGCTCCTGTAGTCACATGATGCACGAGGAGGAGGAGATGTACTCCAATGTCTTTATGACACAAATCAACAATCAGATTTAATATTTTTATTAACACCCCCTGTGTTCTTACATCAAATCATTCCTTCACTGGATAATTCCCACAGTGAACTGGGATTTACTGCTTTGATCATTGAGGTGTGGTCCAGTTTTCTACATTCAAGAAGTTCTGAGACAGTTTTGGACCTCGAGTGGAAGTGAAACACTACAGCTGTTTGGATTTGTCTCGTGTCGGTTGAGTTGTAAAGATTTTCATATGAGACCACAGATTTTCTGTTTTGTTTGTACCTAAACTAAAATGCACTGAGCAGAAACGTTGGAAACTCAAACCCAGCGCACGGCTGCAGCTTTCACATTTCATTTAAAATATTAAAAAAAAACATTTTTTTTTTAGTCAGAAAACATGTTAGAACAAATTCTGCACAGAAACGCTTGAGTTTTGTTTGGACTCTTATTGTTGGTAGATGTACTGAAGGATTTTTTTCCTTGTATCATAATTCTTCTGTGTATATTGATATTTTTATTTTATTTTTATTTTTTTGTAAATATTCACATTTTTGGCTACAGTGCACGTTTGGTGTGTGTGAAAACGAAATAAATGCCGCATTCCCTAGGAATGTTTTTGTCATGTTTTGAGACCACAGCTGTAGAAAACAGGAACATTTAATTTTGAAGCATCAACATTTAAACTGCAGTGAAACGTTTAGGAACCAACAGAAACCTCAGTTCTGGAAACTGCATCGGAACAATCGAGCTGCAGCTTCTCGGTCTCAGAAACCAGAACAGAACCGGTGTTTTCACTGCGTTTTGTTTTGATTCTTGCAGGATTGCTTCTGATCCGGTCATTGTTGGCGAGTGGTTCAGAGAAACACAAACCAAAAGATGAAACTCATCTCACATGTCGTCACTTGTTCTACGATGGAGGAAATTGTTTTCAAATATATTTAACAGAACATCTGAACAGAGGCCTCAAGGCAGGTGGATGAGATCCGCCCTGTGATACTGACGGTTCTGGATTGGGGTTGTGGTTAATGCATCTCTTCAGTGTCGCATGGAGGACTGGGACAACACTTACACTGTGGCAGACGTGTGGTGGTTCCCATTTTAAAAAGGGGAGTCAGGGAGTGTGTTCCAACTATTGTGGAATCACGATTTTCGTCCTCCCCAGGAAAGTTTACTCCAGGGTGTTGGAAATGAGGCTAAGGGGATCGTGAGCGTTTGCCTCTCCAGTCTACATGTTTTGTGGACCTGGACCCCAAGGTGTTCTGTGGGGGGTACTGCTGGAGTATGGCAGGGTTGCGTTTAAAGGCAATCCGGTCCATGCACGGTATAAGCAGGAGGTGTGTTTGCATACTTGGGACAAAGTCGAGCTCTTTTTGAGTTGGTCTCCTCCAGGGCTGACGCTGCTCTCTGATCAAGTTTGTGTCTGAGACATGGAGTGCAGGGTATCTGATTTGGCCACTTTTATTTCCTTGTAATCTCAAAGTAACGTTACTGCCCTCTAGTGTTCTTCGGGGGAAATCTCACCACATTCGTTATTCATTCAACCTTTATATGTATAAAATGCTTTTTGATTCCATGTTTAGCATATCATAAAATAGTGCATTCCTTACAGTAATTTATTTTTTAACTCTATTCCTTCAGTTCAATTCAATATTTCTATGGCTCCAAGTTCCAGCAGAAGTCCTCTCAGGGCACTGTACAAAATCATTCACAATGTAAAAGACAATTAGTCAAAGCTCTCTGTCTAAGGAAGCAACAGATTGTGTTGAATCTTCACTTCATCACAGTCTCCCATCCTGAGCAAGCACAAAGGAGACAGTGGAAAGGAAAAACTCTTAACAGGAAGAAACCCCCCAGAAGAACCAGACTTGGGACGAGTGGCCATCTGCTTCAAATGGCTCAGTTTGAGAGGACAAGAATGAGGAACAAACAGAACGACAGGTCCAGGTGTACCTCCTATTGGAGGAAAAAGAAAAACATGTTAAGGATAGAAATACTGTAATTAATGCAAACAGGTAGAGTAGAGCAAGTAAAGACAGCAGCAGAGTCAGCAAGTGTCAGCATCGCTGACAGAAACTGGAAGTTGGTTCCACAACAGAGGAGCCTGAGAACTGAAGGCTCTGTCTTCCATTCTACTTTTGGAAACTCTAGGAACCACAAGTAAACCTGCAGTCTGAGAACGAAGTGCTCTGCTAGGAAAGTATGGAACAATAAAATATGTAACATAAGATGGAGCTAGGTTGTTGAGAGCTGTTTGTGTGTCCGTGTTCAAAACTGATTTAGTTTGGTCTGGTTTTTCGTGCGCACACAAACAGCACAACAGAACTCGGCAAGGCTATTTTAGTCAACTTTATGATTGTTAAATACATGTGAACAAAACAAAAACAGTTTTTATCTGCTAAACTGAATGTGTTCATTCATTCATTCAACCTTTATTTATTACCAACCTTTGTTTTGTTTTGTTTTTTGAATGTCCAGAGGACCAGACTTAGCTTTTTTAGATTGATTTATAAAGGTTAGTCTCAATGAGCTGCGAGGACTCATTTACAAGAGGGACCTGTTCCAGACAACAATAACAATATGTCAATGTCAATTTATTTATATAGCACGTAAAAACAACAAAAGCTGACCAAGGTGCTTTACAGTTAAGACAGATAAGAGTAAAAATGCATGTACCGGTAGTGCCACTCAAAAACATAAGAAAGTTAACAGTAAATACAAAACAACAATAAAATCAGCTCAACATTTGTTCTCAGACTCTACTTGGATGAAATGCCAAGGAAAACAGATGAGTCTTGAGCAAATATTTAAAAGTCGCAACAGTCTGAGCAGTTTTTAAATTCTCAGGTAAACTGTTCCACAGCTTTGGAGCAGCAACCACAAAAGCCAGATCACCTCTGGATTTCATTCTGGATCTGGAGACATCTAAGAGGAACTGGTTGGTAGACCGGAGTGCTCTTACTGGA
>JARVGV010000002.1:7015941-7032379 GCA_031762435.1 Hypsolebias longignatus
GTGTACATAATTTCGTTTCATCACATGTACCACATGTGGTGCAAATGACAATAAAGACTCTCTGACTCTGACTCTCTAAACTAGGATGGAGGATTCATGTAACGCTAACTTTAAGATATTAGTGTGTAGCTTTATGCTATGTAGCTAGCTAAAATCAAAATCTAACTAAAAATTGACAGTAGCAGATAAAACGTAGTTTGTAAAAATGTGCTCATCCATCTGGTCAGCTGGTTAAACAGTTCACGTAATGCTCACTGTTTCTCCTGGAAGCCACAGGACAGTCACAAACTTTGTTGTTAAATGTTTTCTGCCTCTTTCTACAGTGGAGGCTGCATGATGGAGTTAAGTAAGTAAAGGATATTATTGACCAGTCAGACTTTTTTCTCTCAGCCTGGAAATTGTTTTTTGAGCAATAATAACACAATAATGTTATTGTTGACGTTTTTTGTTCTAATATCAATTAGGGAGATGATAAGAGCCCTAAGAGAACCACAGAGAAGATTCAGGAAGAAATACAGAGGTACAGAAGTCTGCCATCAACCCTAACCTCAGTGAATCCAGTTTCCTGCTGGTGGAATTTGAGGGACACTATGCCATTGCTGTCAAACTTGTCAACCAGGTATCTGTGCAACAAGCATCATCCACACTCTCAGAGCCAACATTTTCTACTGCTGGAGACCATCAGCCAGCAGTGGGCTTGTTTGTCCAGAGAAAGCAGACATGTTGATGTTTCTAAAGAAAAACTGTTAAGTGAAAATTTCCTCAATGTGCAGCAGTGAGTAATAGACACCAATGTGTCACTGGTTTGCAACTGTTCTTTTGACCTGGAAATTATTTATTTTTATGTAAGAAAACTGTTTGGAATGGAAAAATACCAAAGTTAAAAAACAAAAGTCAAGATTTGTACTGTAATGTGTAACAATTTTCTTCTTGTTAGAATTGAATTGATGTTTAAACTTTGGTACCGAAAAAAAGTCCTGTTCAGGAGCCGATATCAAAGTGAAGGTACCGGTATCTTTCACGTTTGTCTTATGGAGCTACTGTCTGGTCACAGGCTCACTAAACTACACATAAACCACTGGAAAGTCTCTACAATCGGGCCTTGAAGGTTTCATACCAAAAGCCAATCAGTTTTCATCACTGTAATATTTTAGCTAAGTTCAATATTCTAGAATTTTCCGATTTTATAAATTACAATGTTTTTTTAAATTGATCTTCAAATGCTTAAATGGACTTGCACCCAAACCATTAAGCATGCAATTATACAGAAACTGCAGAGCTAGAGCAGATCTACCAGAGCGACTTTAAATGTAAGGTTCCTTTTCATAGAACCACTTTTGTTCAAAGTGCTCTCTCTGTGAGAGGAACCACAATTTACAACTCACTCCTTGTCATTTTAAAGTCTGTAACCAGATTCATTGTTTAAGAAACAAACTAATCTCTGGCTGTGTCAAAAAAAAGCATTGCATTCATGCTTAATGTATTTTATTATGTTTTAATCCATTTGTTTTATGTCTATGACTCATCTAGTTTAGAAAAATCCTTTAGTTTTGAGATATGATTTTCATTTTGTCTTAACAAATTTAAATGAGTGTATTGTTTGCTTCAGCCCTGCCCCTCTGCGTGACAGAAGAATGCAGAGACTGCACCTGCTTCATTGTCCCTAAGGGGCAGCACTGTCCCCTGTCGGTGCAGCAAGGTGTATTCTGCTGCACCACTCATGTTTTTCTGCGTTCATTATGACCAATTAGAAAGCAGAAATATGTCACACACATTCATTCAGTATATTAGACAGACTGTAGAACATCAACATGTGCAACACATGTGTAATCAAACATGTATATTAGCGATATAAAGAGAGACAGCAATGGGTATGCGCCAACCACCTACTTCATATATTGTATTATGACACATCACCCCCAGAGGTGAACCAGAGCACTACACTGCCTCACCCTGCATTGTTTGAACATGTTTAAATTCTGTGATTTTGACCAGTGAAGTGTTGAAATAATTCAGAAAACACTTTTACAGAACAGGCAAGTGGTCAAATGTATTTTCTCTTATCATTAGTATTTAACTTGTCATGATGACAGGAGAGCCACTGCCTCACTTGCCTCCCCTGACTGCACGTCTCTGCGTGAAGCGCCATAACATTTTTGAGCCTGGAGTTGCTTTAAGACGGCAGCAATCAACTTTGTTCTTGAATCTTCTCAAACTAGATAACTTCATCCAGTCAGAAATAAAACATGTCTCTCCGAACTGGGGTCATTTAAAGAGCTATTTATCTACATCAGATAAGATACTATTGGTTCATAAACTTCCCACAGAACCCAGCTTTAAAAGAAGCTAGTTACAAAATGGGTTTAGGGAAAAGTGTTATCTTGTACAACTTGGAAACCACTCCGCACATTTCCATTGTTGACCTCTATTAGCCTATAAAATAGAAAGCGCTTGAGGGAAGAGGAGAGATTCTGAGCTTTGAAAGACAGCATTTTGACAGAGGACACACTCTATTCTGGGGGGGAGTCATTATTTATGCATTAGCAATGTGAAACTAATTGCATTCATCATCAGCTCACAGGAGTCTAGAGAGCTGACATGTAATTTCTGTTTAACATACGGTCATTTACACATACCTGCCAAAATTAAACAAAACAAACAAACAAACAAACAAAAAAAACTATGAATCAAAGCTATAAGAGAGTTGGACCAGGGGAATTAGAGTACTCATTTTAAAGTTTTAAAACTTTTATTTGGGGTCCTATTTGCAGAGTTCTGGTGATCATAGCCTAATGAAAACCTTTACAGGTAACACATATACATATAGCATCACATAATCCAGGTATTTGTCCAAAAGTAAAACCAAAAGGCACACCGTTTTCTTGTTATCATTCTGCTGTTATGTTGGCCTTTGCAGTGGCAGAAATAATAATCCTGTGGAACAATCCAAGGTGGAAGTCGTTGCCCTTGCTCGTTCAAACAACATTGAACCAGCACATTAAAACAGTGGCAATTTTGGCAAAGTGAGTATCAGAAGCTTGGCAGACGGGTGTGTGGAGTGGCCTCACATGTCATCCAGACTAGCGGCCCGGTGCTCCATCTGGACTGCAGACTGTGTTTGGCCATGCTCGTTAGAAGCAAAAAGACAATGGGATGAAGTGTGCTGGCATCAGAAAGGAATGAGTTTGGCACTCATTTTCCACCCCCTCCGCTCCAGCACCCTCCCCACATCCCCCTGTCTTCTTACCCATGCCTCCCTTCTTCACCCTAATGCCTTTTTGCCACTTTCCCCTGCTCCCGTCCAGCAGCACAATCTATTCCGAGCAGCTCCAGCTCCTTTCAACCACATCACAATGGTGCAAAGAGGGAGTTGTGCCCCTGCTGCACTGTAGTCACCACCACTCTGCTCTGCTGGAGAGTGACTTTGATCCTTTAAAGGGTTGAGCAGAGCAAATGGAGGCTCCAGATATAACCTCAAAGCCCTGAGGTTTGGTGACAAGCACATCATTTTACATATTAGCCCTTTAAAAAAAATTATGACAAAAAGTATTACGCTAAATTAGCCTCAAAAGTAGTAACACAAGATTACAAGTTTTATGAATGTGTACTACAAGTATCACAAATACGTAACAAGTTTTTTCAAACGTACACAGTTCACATTGCATAGGAATATTCTGCACAATCAAATCATCAGATATATATGCACAGATCACCTGCTGCAGATGATTCAGTCAACACACGGGTCAGATTGACTCTGAATGCGGCTTTTGAGACTTTCTTTCTGCTCCAGATTTACAAAGATAATGCTGCATTCAAGTACTGGTGAAAAGATGGGATATCTGACCTTGAAATATTCGCTGAGTTATTGGGAGAATATACATTTCTAACTTGACACAAAAGCTCAAAATCCAATGGTGTTAGAAGCATTTGTAAGGGGAAAGGGTGGTGGTGGTGGTGGTGGTGGTGGGGGGGGTTGGGGGGGTTAGGGTGTCCTCGTCCAGAAAATTATGAATAAAGTAGATGCCATTTTCTGCATTCTGGTGTATTTTAATGGGTTGTTAAACATATATGTTTACCTACATAAGTAAACACTTGATTCAGTAACTATTTTAGAGAGAATGGCACAGTCCAAACAGCCGACACTTCTGTGGCACAGAAATCCAATGAATTCTTCATATCTTCAATCTCGTTGGCTGATGGTTGTTTTTTTTTTTTCTGCCTCATATCCTGTTTGGTGTCAAGTCCACGTGCTCAGCCATGCATGTCTGCAACAAATGTTCTCAGTGAGTGTTGAATCCTGTCACACAGCTGCTACAGTTTTAGCACAAGTGTTTTACAGCTGATGTCCTTCCTGACACAACCCTCACCATTGTCCCAGGCTTGGGACAGGCACAAGAGATACACTGACATGTACACACAGTCCACAAAGTTAACATTCTTCTTTTGGGAAAAAAAAATACCAAAAACTATATACTGTATGTTTGATATTTATTTTGTGAGTGAACTGTACATTTGAAATTAACTACTGTACTTAAAACGGTTAGGTTATTTGTCCTTTGTAAAACGTATCAGAAAAATATATAATTTTCAGTATCCAACAAAGGTCATCTGGACAATTTCTATTTTTTGTTGTTGAAACGTTTCGTCCTTCATCCAAAGGACTTATTCAGTCTGAGGAGCCACAACAAGCTTAGTCCCACAATCAGCACACTCACAAAGTGGACCAAACAGTTTGCAGATGATACGATGGTTTCTGGGGCCCGCCCTCTCCCCCGTCGACTGCTCTGAGGCAGCCATAGCCAAAGTGGTTCAAAACATCAAAGTTCTTGTGGGACTGAGTTTGTTGTCACTCCTCGGACTGAAGAAGTCCTTTGAATGAAAGGTGAAATGTTTCAACAACAACAAACAAAAAGAAACCATCCAGAAGACCTGACTTAACTTTGTTAGATTTTTTTACCTGAATTACTGAGCATGAACTTTGATAATTTTTTGTATTTTCATCTGCTGCTAAAAAAAAAAAAAACCTTAAAAAATGTATTTTCCAATAATTATAGCAGAAAAAGAAAATACAGGTAAATGTGTATTAAAGTACGTATCAGTTTTAATATAGGGGTTGTACCAAGTTAGAAATGCGTCTGGCAAGGATCAGATGCCCCACCTTTTTTTTGAGTCTTGAACGCAGCATTACCTTTGTGTATCTGGAGCAGTAAGAATGTTTCAAAAGTCACAGTTACAAGCAAACAGATCCAGGCACTCATAATGACTGATCCGTCCATAGCAGGTGAATTGTGTACATTTATTTGACAATTTTCATGCGCAGAATATTCCTACTTATGCAAATTGAAATGTGTACAGTTAAACTGTTCATACATTTGTAAAACATTTGGTATGCTTGCCGATCTTATTGTACGCATAATCTTCTTATACACTTGTGTAACTACTTTAGAGACTAATATGTCTTCACAAAAAGGAGACTAAACAAATCACACAGCATCAACATTTTTAATATTTATTTTTTCAAGGGGAGTTCAATTGACACAAACTGTAATCTAACACTGCGTGACAGTCAGTGGCAGGATAGGCTGGATTAGGTGAGTGTGGATGGAGAACCATGTAAACTCTGCTTTAACAGCATCCTTTGAAGATGAGAGTGTCTGGTGAGCATAGTAAATTGCTCTCCCCATGTTTCTTGGTGGCGCAGACAGTTGTGGCACATACATCAATGACCTCTTTGACAGTGCAATGTTAGGCTTTATTTTGTGGGGGAAAAAAACTGAAGCCTGTTCACATTTTTACTTCTAGCAATAACCTGCTGAAAGTGTCTTATTGGGATCCAATGCTAAAATAGAATTCTTGTGGGACAGGACAAAAACCTCAGTGCGAAACAAGGACTTAATGAGTTCAACGTTAAATTGAATATTGCTGTATTTCTGTTTTACTTCTCCTTTTTATTTATTTATTTATTACAATTTTTCGACCAAGCAGAAGAATGCAAGTAATTTATGTGAAATGCGGGATAGAGAAAACCAACATTTTAAACTAGCCATGATACTGAGTTTTGGTCCACACTGAACTGAGAATTTCTCTCCTCCTGAGTATTTTTTTTATTTTTAATTTTGATTTATTACATTTAACTCCTTAATAAATTGACACTGACATTGAGTAGTTTGGGCAGCACGGTGGTGCAACTGGTAGAGCTGCTGCCTCTCAGCGAGCAGATCCCTGGTTCAAATCCTGGACCAGAGCCCTTTCTGGGTGGAGTTTGCATGTTCTCTCCGTGCATGTGTGGGTTTCCTCTTGGTACTCCAGTTTCCTCCCACAGACCAAAAACATGCATGTTAGGCTGATTGGTGACTCTAAATTGTCCCTAGGTGTGAGTGACAGAGAGAGTAAATGGTTGTTTGTCTCTGCGTCCCTGTGATGGACTTGCGACCCGTCCAGGGTGTACTCCGCCCCTCGCACAGTGACTGCTGGACATGGGCACCGGCGACCCCCGTGACCCAAAATGGAAGAAGCGGTTAAAGATAATGGATGTTCTCTCTGATGAGGGGTTTTGTTTTGAACTTTAATGCAATAATAAATGGACGTGTGTTTGAACTCAGTGCTGAGGAGAAGCAGAAAGAAAAGTGACAGACAAGATGAATGAAGATTTTTTGTTGATAAAATATGGATGAATGGTGCTGACAGAGGCAGCAGGACTCAGTTTCCAGGTGATGAAGGCTGCCTGAGCAGGATGTGACTGTTTCAGATACATCTCTGTGTTTAACCACATGATGACATCACACTTTGATCAGACGGTTCTGAAAGCATTCAGTCTGTCTCTACCTGTGGACGGTCAGACACCTGTTCAGGTGGTTTCTGCTTTGTTTTTGTCTTTCAGAGGTCCCCACATTTCAGGATCAGACCAAGGCCTAATTTGGAAATCTTATGGACGAAGGTGAGTGTTGGTATCCACCCCCCCCCCTCCACCCCTTGACTCTGAGCTGACTTGTCTCATTTCCGTCCTCCTCCTCTGTCCTCCGCCCTCTACCTCCTATGTCCTCTTGCTCCATCAACCTTCTCTGTCGTCAGCCTCCTCTGTCCTCCACCTCCTTCATGCTCCATCCTTTTCCCCTGTCATCGTCCTCCATCCTCCTCGGTACCTCCTCCACCTCCTCCATTCTTCACTGTCCTTCTCTGTCATCCACCTCTGTCCTTCACCTTCTCTGTCCTCCTCCTTCCTCCCTCCTCCTCCACCTCTGCTCTCCTCCTCTGTCCTCCACCTCCTCCATCCTCCCATCAGTCTGAAACGCACCAACTGTTGTGTTGACGTCTAAATACTCAGAATAAGTTGTTGGTCGGGGTCGTGCGCTCCGTTGAACAATGATTTGAGTCATTTTGATAAACCAGATGATCTGAGACACTTCAGTGTTTGATCAAGAAGACGACAGCTTCGGTTTAACTTTGTGACATGATGGTACTTTATAGTGCAAATTAATAAACTCGTCTTGTTCGTTCTGCGAGGCCCTAATCTTCTGTTGGAAACTACATCTAGACTTCCTCCCATCATGAAGTCTGTTTTTATGAAATCAAAACCAAAACCACCAGCAGCTGGATCGTCTCAAACCAGAATCAGACTCGGCTACCTGAAGCTGCAAGAAGAACTGGACCATGACTGTCGTGCACGCTAACTGTGACTCTCAGCCCAGCTAACGTAGTCCTGTTAGCATGCTAGCTGTAATTTTAGCTGCGTTAGAGGTGTTTTTATTCAGCAGCTGGAACAAGCCAACATCTGCAGCAGAGCAGCTTCATCTTTAAAGACCTGCCAGCTGACAGACACAAACTGTTGTAGGTTGTTGTTGTTGTTGTGCTTAATAACCCTGAATTTATTCTTCCGTCTTATTGATTTGACTTCCTGACTGAAATCTAAACCTATTAATGATGAAACTAACAAGACGTACTCGGATGAAGCCGCACGTTTCCCCACACACGGTCGTCAACACACGTTTTCTAAATTTTAGCAATTGTAATTAAAAGTATAAAATCTTGTTTTCCACCTCTGTGTTTGTCAGAAATGAGTCGTCAGACCGCCACCGCGCTGCCCACAGGAACATCCAAGTGCCCCCCCTCTCAGCGCGTGCCCACCCTGTCGGGCACCACCGCCTCCAACAGCGACCTGGCCAGCCTGTTCGAGTGTCCCGTCTGCTTCGACTATGTCCTTCCCCCCATCCTGCAGTGTCAGTCAGGGCACCTGGTACGTACCATCCAGAAAAGCTACAGAATGACTCTTTCTCTGGGGGGTCGATATGGAACCCTCTTCTTCCTGAAGCACTGAGGAATTTGGATCTCCTGGTTTTGTCTCAGGTGTGTTCCAACTGCCGGCCCAAGCTCACGTGCTGCCCCACCTGCAGAGGCCCCCTGGGCTCCATCAGGAACCTGGCCATGGAGAAGGTGGCCAACTCCGTCCTCTTCCCCTGCAAATACGCCTCGTCGGGCTGCGAGGTCACGCTGCCGCACACCGACAAGACGGAGCACGAGGAGCTGTGTGAGTTCAGGCCGTACTCCTGCCCCTGCCCAGGGGCCTCCTGCAAGTGGCAGGGCTCCCTGGACGCCGTCATGCCGCACCTGATGCACCAACACAAGTCCATCACCACACTGCAGGTCAGTCCCTCTCACGGCAGGTCTTCTGTTCATCTGTCTCAGGGCGGGTCCCAAAATGCCCCCCGGGCACCCCCAGCAGCCGCCCACCGCACCACCCGGTGGTGGATGGGTTAAATGCAGAGACTAATTTCACCATCGTATGGAAACATACAGTGATGACATTGTGTGACATTATTATTATTATTATTATTATTATTATTATTATTAATAATAAAAAGTGACAGCAAATAAAAATAATGCAGAATAAAATTTTACTTTCTTGGATTTATCAGTTAATTTTATAGCAGTTATTGTCTGTTCCAGGTTAAATCTGCTTCATTAGGATTAAGACTGAAGTTTTAGTTGAAACTGAAATAAAATAAATTTCATGTTTCAGGTAAATCAACAGGTTCATAAGATAATTATTAATCATTCTAAATGAATCGTGTGTTTTAGAAAATCTGCTTCCTGTTGCTGTAAGAACTGAACAAACTGGTCTGTGTGCGTTCAGGGCGAGGACATCGTGTTCCTGGCCACGGACATCAACCTGCCTGGCGCCGTGGACTGGGTCATGATGCAGTCCTGCTTCGGTTTCCACTTCATGCTGGTCCTGGAGAAGCAGGAGAAGTATGATGGACACCAGCAGTTCTTCGCCATCGTGCAGCTCATCGGCACCCGCAAGCAGGCCGAGAACTTCGCCTACCGGCTGGAGCTGAATGGCCACCGGCGCCGCCTGACCTGGGAGGCCACGCCCCGTTCCATCCACGAGGGCATCGCCACGGCCATCATGAACAGCGACTGCCTGGTGTTTGACACGTCCATCGCACAGCTGTTCGCCGAGAACGGCAACCTGGGCATCAATGTCACCATCTCCATGTGCTGAGGGCGGCGAGGACCCAGGTCCGAGTCAAAGACCCCACTGACCCCCCAACACGAGGAACTGGACTGTGATTGGGCAGCAACGACGGCCGGGGGGGTGAGGGGGGTGAGTGAAAGACAAACAGCGTGTGAGGCTCATGCATGTCTCAGAACCCGGACTCAGACTGAGGAGGCGTTCAGGCTCACGCCACGCTCCGTTCAGCGCTCCGTCTTCGTCTCGGAGCCCGTTCTGTTTCCTCTGCGGTTGGTTTCCTGTCTCGTTTTGTTTCTCCTCGGTCCTCTTCACGTCTCCATGTCCTCACTTCTCTGCGTCCTCACAGCTGCAAGACCACGTGGACGCCCCTAAAGCTCTCGGAAACTAGCTTTTGTTTTGTTCAGCTCTAAAGCCGGAGCAGGACTGGGACTGTCTGAGATGGACCCTGGTTCTGGTTCTTCACGTGTAACGCCCTTTTTCAGAACCGCGAGGAAAACGTTCATCAGAACTTCGAAGAGGAACAACACTACATTTCATGGCTCTGTTGCGGCATTATTTGATCAGTTTGTTTCTTTTTAACCATTTTAGTTTGTTTTTGTATGAAAGGAGCCGAAACTCCTCGTTTGTCAGGAAATCAACTTTTCTTTTTGCTTCTCTTTCCTGTCGGTTCTGCGTCGTCTGCCCCTCTTAACCTCTGACCCGACACCCAACCTGGAACCGAACAGTTCTACGGTTTAAACGATAAGATTATTACTAAATAGAGATTTACTGATCACTTTTTTTGTATTAAATAAAAAAATAAATAAAAGGCAGATGTAAAACTTGTGGCTAAACTTCAGTGTTTGTAGTTCAAAAAGCTAAAAGGCCAAGTTGTCGTTCTTCTGAAGGTTTTTTCTCCGGAGTTGGGTTGTTATTGTTGTCCTTCTGTGTGAAACTCTGTTCTTTTGTCTGTCGAGGGTCAAAGGTCATCTGTCACTCTTCAGATGGAGTCTCATTAATGTTGCTACTCTCCCTCGAACACCACGACTTCTTCGTTTTAATTTGTCGTGAAATAAATTTATCTTTTTTATACCTGCAGCTTTTTGTTCACTTCTTCACTCGTTTCCATGACTTTCAGGACCCAAGGGAGGGGGTCTCGGCAGCGCTGGTGTGAGTTTTGCTTCAGAAGTAGCAGCGTGGGAACTTCTTATCGTTCTTCATCTAATAGTTGTCAAAGAACGTTTCAACCCTCAGACCTCTCAGACCACAGGAACCTTTATATTCTGCTACAAAGGTTAAATTCTACCTGGGGAGATGAACCTGCAGGTTTGTACGAATGTGAAAGAAAATTTCAGCCGAGTCGACGGATGAGACGCAAAAAAAGTGGTAATTTTTCAAAATAAAAGCCCCTGCAGATCAACGTAAAACATTTTTACATGTATTACCAGTGGTGTGCCCAGTCAATCAAAAAGTTATCTTGGATAACTGGTAAAAAAAAAAAAAAGTGGAAGCCAACTGTTAGGCGATCGTCACTGCATCTCCTTCGACCAGTCTGTTTCTACTGGTTGAAGGTGGGTGGAGTCGTTTGTGGCAGTTCAGCCAATTCCCACCAGCTGACCCACCACTGGATATTTCTAAGCAAACTTAATTTCTGTGGCCTGGTACCAAATGATCCACAGACTGGTCCTGATCCTCGGCTGATGGTAAATGTGACAGAGCCTGGAATTGTCTGTGACCTTTGACCCCTGCTGTTTCCACTAAAAAACTGATTCTCTGGTTTTTGAACTATCTGCAACAGGTAAGATATTTATGACCTTTACGGATGCCCACCCTTCAGAATGCCCAAACTGTCCCTTTAACTGAATACCAGGAACTTGAACTGTGATGGTTCTGGTGATGTCCTCTGGGTCATGGTAAGTCCAAAGAAGGTTAAAAAAACAACAATCTGGGTTTTGTTCTGTGGCTGAAGATGTTTCACTTCCTGTCTGATTCCAGAACTGGACCTCCACACACTCCGGATATGTTCTGAGCTGATAACGCCTCCAGGATGGGAACAACATAAGTCCACTTGTTGGTTTTTAAATTTCTTTTGGATTCTGGCGGAGCTGCTGCCTCTCAACGAGAAGGTTGCCGGATTGAATCCTGGCCGGAGACTTTTCTGGAGTTTATGTTCTCCGTGCTGTGGGTTTTCTCTGGTTTCCTCCCACAGACCAAAAACCTCCAAGTTAGGTTCCTGGTAACTAAACTGTCCCTAGGTGTGAACGGTCATTGTCTGGTTTGTCTCTACGCAGGGACCACTTGAGGACATTGTCCAGCAGACAACTTGGAGAAACACAGGTTGTCTCATGTTGACCCCTGCTGTGTGGAGACCTGTCCAGGGTGTCGTCCCCCTCCCTCAGTCCAATGACTGCTGCCGGACATGGACACCAGTGATGGTTTCTGCAGGCTGGGTCCACTTGGGGGTGTGAACGGTGCCCCCTGCTGGCTGAGCCACTAACTACAACCCAAAATTAACACTGACATGATCAATCCTGATTAATGAATCCAGGTTAATGAAACCTGAATAATGAATCCTGATTAATGAATCCAGGTTAATGAAACCTGATTAATGAAACTTGGTTAATGAATCCTGATTAATGAAACCTGAATAATAAATCCTGGTTAATGAATCCCGATTAATGAAACCTGAATAATGAATCCTGATTAATGAATCCTGATTAATGAAACATGATTAATGAAACCTGATTAATGAATCCAGGTTAATGAAACCTGGTTAATTAATCCTGATTAAATCCTGGTTAATGAATCCTGATTAATGAAACCTGAATAACGAATCCTGATTAATGAATCCTGATTAATGAAACCTGATCAATGAATCCCGATTAATGAAACCTGAACAATAAATCCTGATTATTGAAACCTGATTAATGAATCCTAATTAATGAAACCTGAATAACGAATCCTGATTAATGAATCCTGATTCTCAGAGCACAGAGTTTTAAAAATGTTTGATAAATTAAAACCTCTTTATTTAAACACAGAGGAGGAAGCTGTTCAGAAATCACAGCTGGATGAATGATTATATCCTTCAGTCAATTACAGATCAATATTAAACACATTAACGAGACGACTTCTGTTCTGACTCGGCGCTATAAGAATAAACTGAAGTGAATACAGATTAATGTGAAAACGGCACATTTAAACGGACTCTGTTCAAGATTTGATCTAAAACACGACGCGAGTCTTCGGGTGTTCATGAGCAAATAAAGGGGCCACCACTCAGGCAGCCAGACCAGAACCGGGTCTGATTCTTCAGGAGTCTGGTTAGGATTTTGTTGTCGTTTGGACCTTGGCCCGTCTCTCTGGCCTCCTTCATAGTTTGCTGCTGAGCTGAGGGTCCGATCGTCTCCCGCTTGTCCCTGGAAACCCACCGTCAAAGGAGGCGTTCAGAACCTCCTCCAGGTTTCTGGTCAGAACAAAGTCCAGGTTAGATCGAACGTTAGTGGGAAGCTCCTCCAGGTCCTTCTCGTTGCGTTTGGGGAGGATGACCCGTTTGACTCCGGCTCGATGCGCCGCCAGAACCTTGTCTTTGATCCCGCCCACCTGCAGAAGAACATTTTTAGATCAGGTCAATGACCCAAGCAGCACACGGTCCTGCCTCCACCCGAGTCAACGAAGAGCCTATGGATGTGATGTCACTGCTGAGGCCACACCCTCTGGGTGTTAATGACCTCCAACCCCTGACCCGTACTGAATCCAACAGAACTCTGGCTGCAGAACTCACCGGCAGAACCAGCCCTCGTAGCGTGATCTCTCCCGTCATGGCCACGTCAGATCGAACCAATCGGCCACTGAACAGAGAGGCCAGGCACGTTACTATGGTGACGCCAGCGGAGGGGCCGTCCTTGGTGACGGCTCCGGCGGGGAAGTGGAGGTGGATGTCCGTCCCTTCCAGCGGATCAGAACCGCCCACCACTGCTCAAAGACAAACATGTTTAGGGTAAATCGTACGCTCCGGGTTTTCTCCCCGAGCACTCGGGCAGAACTCACTGTTGGTGAGTCGGTAGGTTCTGGCGTTGGCTCGGAGCCAGCTGATGGCGAGGTGAGCTGATTCCTTCATCACGTCGCCCAGCTGACCCGTCAGAGTCAGCTGACCCTCCCCCTCTGTCCGACTGGCTTCCACGAACATGATCTCCCCCCCGAGCGGGGTCCAGGCCAAACCCAGAACCACGCCGGGCAGCGTGAGCCGCTCTGAGACCTGCACACATACAAAACCACCGGAAAGACTGGTTTGGACCGAGTTCATCATCATCATCATCAGAGAAAGAGGAGGCAACGAGGGGAAAACAAACAGAAGCTCCGAGACGGTTCCTGTGTCTGACTCTGATCTGAAGACCTCTGGAGGTCCATCAGAACTCTTGCTGATGTTACCTCCATCTCAAACAACGGCGGTCCCAGGATGTCCTTCAGGGCGACGTGATCGATGACGATGGGCATCTCAGGCGGCGCCGCTTTATCTGAAAAACAAACCGCGTCCGATCATCTGCACAAAACAAACCCGACGATTCAGAACATTTCATTCACGACCAGAGCTCCTGAAGGAATGCTTATCGCCCGCCTCCTTCCAACATTCAGTTCTGTTGCTTGGCTCGACATCACCATCATTTAGCTGATAGAACCCACTGAGATCAAGATCTCTGGTCCACAGGTGACGTGCACGTCACAAAAGAAGAATCAAAACAACGGTACGGAGTAGTACAACCACTTCAGTGGCTTCAAAGTGCACGGCAGTGCACAGTTGTGATCTGAACAGTGACTATAACACAACGATCAAAGTGCAAGAAATAATTAAAGACACAGAAAACAGTTAAAACATCTCAGACGTCTTCCTAACACCGTCTTTCAGGATGGAACTGAAGGAGTCCTGGCAGGTTCAGATCAGTCTGTAGGGGTTCTACGCCGAGGGGGCAGCAAAGCCGAACACCCCAATTCAGTTCTGACACGAGCAACCAACAGAAGGACAGAGTTGTTAGAGCGTAAGGCGTAGCTGCTGTTAGATCTTTGAAGAAAGGTGCCTGAATTTATTCGAGCCGACCTCCGTGTGAATCTGAGAAGAGCAGCCAGATTTAGAGTGCAGCTCGAAGGGAAGAGCGAGGCGACTGTAACCAGTGATGAGCCTCAGAGCACAGTGTCCACAGACTGCAGGGGTTTGGATGGAGCACTCATGAACATCAACATATAACAGTAAGGGCATGAAGGTTGCAGCTACTGTTCTGTCTGGATGGCGGGACAATTGAGTTTTGTCTTCATTTAAAACCAGTTCAAGTTTTAGCAGACGAGTCTGAATAATATTAAACGTGTCCTAAAAACCCTGAATAAGTGTGGATGAGCAGCAATAAATAATGGCGTCATCGGCATAAAAGTTATACGAAGCATTTGACAAACTGTTAAACAGATCACTGATAGAAACTGAAAATAAAATTGGACCCACAATAGAACCTTGGGGCACCCCTTTGGCAACATCCAAGAAGGAAGAGGTGCATCCTGCCACCTGACCACATTGTGTTCTGCTGGTCGGATCATTTGTGAACCAGGAAACTGCGCCTTTTCATAAACCGGTGTGTTCTAGGTTATTTATCAGGAGGAGATTGTGACGTCCGCATCAAATGCTGTGGACAAGTGAATAAAAAGTGCAACACAATATGATCCAGATTCTAAAATATCATTTCAAACTTTAAGAACCAACACCCGACTGAAATCGTGATAAAATGTTATTCTCTAAAAATTCAGTTAATTCATCACAAGCAGGCCATCCATCCATCCATCCATCCATCCATCCATCCATCCATCCATCATCTTTAACCGCCTTTTCCTTTTCGGGTCATGGGGGTCAATGATGCCCCTATCAAACTGTGCAAAAAGCGGGGGACACCCTGGACACGTCTCCTGTCCATCACAGGGACACACAAGAGAAAAAAAAAGACAAATCATTCACTCTCTCACTCTCACCTAGGGACGTTACCACTCAGTCTAACATACGTTTTTGGTCTGTCAAAAAGCCCACGCGTGCACGGAGAGCACATGCAAACTCCACCCAGAAAGGCCCCCGGACCGGGATTCAACCCAACGAACTTCTCGCTGAGCAGCGGCAGCTCTACCATCTGCGCCACCGTGGTGCCCGTCTTTCAAACCATTTGGCTAAAATACATAATTTGGAAATCAGTGTAATTATTTGTTGGACGGAGGGAGAACATTGGCTGATTTTCAGACTTCAGGTATTTTATTGGTGTTGAGACACATATATAAAAATGTGAGAGGTTCAGCAATAAAATCTTCAGCCAGTCTTAGAAAAAAAGTCTGGATTTGATGGTGCCCAGCTGCTTTGCATGTGTCCAGCCTCGTTAGAGCATTCTGAACCTGGAAGTCCGACACAAACTCAGAAGGACAGGTGACAGTTTTACTCACCGCCTGTGGAGCTGAGAAGGAATTCACACCAACCAAGTCAACGTTAGCTCAGGGCGCAAGGATTCAAACGAGGAACGAGCGGATAGAAAATGTTCATTAAAATATTTAAGTTCTATCAGACGCCTGTTCGGTCCCTGCACATGCGAGAGTCTGGTTCGCATTGCCGGTCATGTCAGACCCCTTCAAGGTGGGACCTGGACTCCACCAGGGCTGCCCGTTGTCACAGATTCTGTTCATAACGTTCATGGACAGAATTTCTCGGTGCAGCCGGGGGACGCAGGAAGTCCGGTTCGGTGGCCTCAGGATTCCATCTCTGCTCTTTGTAGATGATGTGGTCCTGTTGGCGTCAACGTGCAGTGATCTCCAGCTCTCACTGGAGCGGTTCGCAGCCGAGTGTGAAGCGGCTGGGAGGAGAATCAGCACCTCCAAATCTGAGGCCATGGTCCTCAGTCAGAAAAGAGTGGATCGATGTCTTTGAGGCGAGGGTTCTGCCTCAAGTGGAGGAGGTCAAGTATGTGGGGG
>JARVGV010000002.1:7078888-7090516 GCA_031762435.1 Hypsolebias longignatus
CACGCACGGTAGGACTCGCTGTTTCAGTTCTTTTAAATTTAAAGTGTCATTAAAAAATTGTGTCATCATCTCGATCTTCACCATCCTGATCATCATGTTCACCGTCATTGTCAACATCATGTTCATCATCATCCTTAATGTTGACCACAGAGTTCTGATCTCCAGGCTGGAACAATGCGATATCAAAGGTTCTGCTCTGGAATGGTTCAGGTCTTACCCGTCTGACAGGAGTTTCTCTGGAAGTCCCGGATAATCTGTCTCCTCCTCTGCCTCCCTATGTGGAGTACACTAAGGCTCTATTCTTGGACCCATATTATTTTCCATTTAAAATTTCCCTTTAGGCTCCATTTGTAAAAAACTCAACATTTATTTTCATTCTTATGCAGATGACACTCAGGTCTACTTTTAGCTGTAGCTAAATCTCAAAACGTGCTCAGAGTCGGACTGCGCAGGAACGTTTTACAAAAACAACAAAAAAAAAAAATTCACCTGATTTATATTTGGACGTTTATTGTTTTGAAAACTAGCACAAACTGGTTAATTTAATTTAAATTTTTAATGAAAACAAATAGACGTTAGTGAGTGCAGGCGTCAGAAATCTCCGCCTCCTTCATTGTTTTTAACGAGAACAGACGTTAGTGAGTGCAGGCGTCAGAAAGTTCTCTGCCTCCCTCACTCGTTTTTTAGCGTTCTAAGTCAAAACCGTGAGACCGTCTCCTCCCTGAACCACCAGCAGTGACTCAGCTCAGCAGAACTGCAGAGTCAGAACCAGGAAAGGTTCTGTGGTTGCGGCGGGTTCTGCCTCTAGGTCAGTCATACCAGGTCTAATCCTGATCCATCAGGTCTGAGACGGGGCGGGTCGTCAGGACGCAGCAGGTCTGGGATCTGCTCAGATTCTGCAGCTTTGACCCATTTGCTGTTGGACCCAAGCTGAACATCCTGTTCGGGTCGGAAAAGATTTTCTGTACAAGTGTCATCTTTACACCCAGGCGGCTGGGGCTGAGTGGTTAGAGCAGTCCTCTTCCAATGCAAGAGTTGGGGTTTGATTCCACCAGCAGTCACATGTCGAAGGGTTCCTGGTCCTGATCCCCTCATTGCTTCCAATGTGTCCCATCAGTGTATGAATGTGATAAAGCTCTGATTATGCTTTTTAGATATAGAGTGCTGTATGAATGGAGAGTGTTGTAAAGAGCTTTGAGCATCTTGATAAGATAAAAAGGTGCTGTATAAGTACAGACCATTTACCCACTGGAGACATGGTGCTGTCTCCTGGACCCATCAGAACTGCCTTAGACCAGCTGAGAGACAAATCTTCTGTTTCTTCATCTTTCAAAAGTTTCACTGGATCTTCCAGATCTTTCTGTAGGTCCACTTTGTTTCATGGGGACCAACAAAACCCAGTCCAGATACGGTGGAATGTTGTTGGGTCAAGGGAGGACACGAGGACATCTGTCCTCACTCTTGTGGTTAAGGGACGACCATATAAGTTCTGTTTGACCCTCTCTCTAAGTTTAGAACTGTGCGAGAACAAACTCGTTGCAACTGCGACATCGAGAACAGTCTGGTGGTTCCTAAAGATGCAACCAAGCCGAATCGAGCTGCCACGTTGGTTTAAGAGAGAAGAGGTCGTGACCTTTGACCTGCTGACCGAGGCCTAGGGAATCTGCAGAAGCACCAAATGAAACTACCAAGAAATAAGTTGGGATGTTGAATCAAGGCCCAGAACGACTGACCTGCAGAAAGGAATGAACTTTGACCCCGCATGTTTTGGTTCCTGTATGCTGTAAACATCTGGAGTTCTTTTGGATTTAAACTGGTTTAGTCCGGTTCACCTGAGAGCTGCCGTTTGACTCAAAATGTTCCCGTTTCCATTTTCAGCTCAGAGGCTGATTCTCAGAAAATAAAAACCTTTCTGGGGACAAATGAGGTGAAATGGGTTGACTGTCCTGCAGCATCAGAGCCTAAACATCACATTGAAGGTTACGACAGCCAAACGAGCAGGAATGAGACTTTTCATTTGAAACAATAAAATGACCAAAGAGCAATTACACGACTAAAATTAGACACAATACATGAAAACCTGGTGTAAACACGCAACAGTCTGACTCCAACAACTGCAGCTTTTTTACAAAGACAAGGCCACAAACAGAACCCAACAAAACTCAAACTGTCTCAGGGTCAGGGACTAAAAGGACTGAGGGTCAAGAACAGAACAAACTGAGGGCCAGGGGCTGAACAAACCAAAGGTCAGGGATCAAATAAATCAAAGGTCAGGACCTGACACAAGGGTCAAGACTAGAACGGGCTGAGAGTCAAGGATCGAGCGGACCGAGGGTCAGTGACCAAAAGGATAGAGGGTCAGAAACAGAACAAACCAAGGGGCAATGACAGATCGAAGGTCAGGAACAGAATGAACCAAAGGTCAAGGATTGAATGGGCCGAGGGTAAGTGGCTGAATGAACCAAAGATCAGGGACCGAAGGGACTGAACCAGAATCAACAAAAGGTCAGGGACCAAAGGATCAAGGGTCAGGAACAGAACAAACCAAGTGTTTGGGATCGAATGGAGCGAGGGTCAGAGAGTGACAAACTGAGGGTCAGGAACAGAACGAACTGAGGGCCAAGGGCTGAATGAACCAAAGGTCAGGAACTGACACAAAGGGTCAAGAATAGAACAGACTGAGAGTCAAGGATTGAATGGACCGAGGGTAAGTGGCTGAATGAACCAAAGATCAGGGACCAAAATGATCGAGGGTCAGAAACAGAACATACCGAGGGTCAGGGGCTAAATGAACCAAAGGCCAGGGACCAAAGGGACCGGGGGGCTGAACCAGAACTTACCAAAGGTCAGAGACCAAAAGGATCAAAGGTCAGGAACAGAACAAAACAAGTGTCAGGGACCGAATGGACCGAGGGTCAGAAAGTGACAAACTGAGGGTCAGGAACTGAGAGCCGAGGACTGAACCAAAGGTCAGGGACAGAATGAACTGAGAGTCAGAGGCTGAATGAACCAAAGGTCAGAGACCAAAAGGATGAAGGTTCAATAACAGAACGAACCAAGAATCAGGGACAGAATGGACCGAGGGTCAGGGACTGGAAGGACCGAGAGACAGAAGCAGAACAAACCAAAGGTCAGGGACCAAAAGGACTGTGGGCCAGTAACAAAACGGACCGGGGGTCAGGGACTTTCTGAGTTACAACACAAGAGAAATTAATACCACAATCCAAAGAAAAAAAAAAAAAAAACTGGACAATCACTGTAAATACAGTTCTGTGCGGCTCTGATTCTCCTGAAAAGAGAATGGGTGGAGCAGGTCTACAGGTGATCAGGCAGGAAGAGGGAGAAGAGTGGCTGTCCTGTTTGAGTACGATGTCCACTAGAATAAAGAGAAATGCATCCAAGATGATGAAGGCCCATTTTTTTTATAGTAGTTGGAACAACGGGAGGCCTAAAGAGAACCATTTTAAATTTGTACACCCCAAACGAAGTCTGCTGCTCTGCTTGCAGATATGTCAGACCTGAGCTTCGTAGATGTCTGGAGGCATCTTCACCCTAAAGAGCACAAACTTTGATCTAAGGAGAGAGACTTTACATTCTGGTCCAATCTCTATGCAGTTTATCTGACCACAGCCCAGCTGTTCTGAAGCGTCCATAAAGAAACAAAACTCAGAGAAAAAATACATTTTCAGGGTTATTTTACTGACGGCCAAGAAAACGATAACGATGAGGTGGAAGCAAACAGAACCATCAACCATCACCGGGTCCATGTTACAGAACAAATGACTGCAGGTCTGCAACTGAAAAACTTTTGGACAGAAGTGGACATGTTTGACTGTGAGGGACATGGACATCTGCAGGTCTGTAAACGACCCTGAACCGAGCCAAACTCCTTCTGGATGTAACTCTTATCTCATTACAGGTGACTTTATGAGGTCCTATGTCAAAGAATGTTGAGTTCTGTAAATAAATCAAAGTTTTAAATTAATCTCTTTATATGACAGATTTAAAGGAGGGGGGTTCAATGATCTAGTCAAAGCTCAACCTTTTTGAAATTTCTTCCTAATCTGAAAAGACAAACAGGAATAAACAACTGAATCCTTGCAGTTCTTTATCTTATGGAGGCAAAGTGAGATGTTTGATGCCAGTTAGGATTAATCTTCTTTAAACTTTAAAAACATGACGCAACCAGCTAAAGGCAACAGAACTCCAACCACTTCACTGTATGACTCCAGTAAACCCAACTAGCTGGTCCAACGGGCCAGAAGCTTGTTGCATCAAAACCTGGAGGAGAAACAAACACCAGGCGTGTTGGTGAGCTCTGCCTCAGAACCAGCAGCCATCACAACCCGGGAAAGGGGGTATTTAAAATAAATGAGAGGAATGCAGCATTGTAAACATTCTCAGAAATGCTGGCAGGATAAATGGATCTGGTTCTGTTGGGTTTGACAGAGCTGCTTGTGGTTGTGTTTCTGAGCCCGGTCCATTGTTCTGATCCAGAGAGTTTAGTCTGAGAGCGTCTGTTTCTCTCCCTGAAAGACAGATCCATCTGAGCTTTAAAAAAAAAAAAAAACTCTATACAGCTGCAGAGTCCGAGAACTGATCCCTGAGGGACGACCAAAGACCGAGAACTGATCCCAGATGCCCAGAGACGGAGAAGTGATGTCGAGACCGAGAACTGATCCCAGAGGGAGGCCCAGAGACCTGATCCCAGATGCCCAGAGACGGAGAAGTGATGTCGAGACCGAGAACTGATCCCAGAGGGATGTCCAGAAATAACTGATCTGAGGGGGACGGCCAGAGACCAAGAAGTGACGCAGAGGGACAGACTGAGGACGTCCAGCTGCAGGAACCAGCAGCGTCATGTTTCAGACTGGACTTTATTGAAAGTTTGTTGGAAATTGAACCAAAATCTGAAAAACAAAACGACGACATCCGATGGAACCTCGGAGTAAAGCTGCTTTGTGAAATTGTAAAAACTTGTGTAAACGTTTAATGATGAAGCCTGTTATTTATTTAGGATTAAAGCATCTTTGAATTAAAATATTGAATTTTTAGTCCCGGACTTTTGACATAAATGAGATTTTACATCCAAACATGCGGAGCAGGGAGCATGCGCCCACTCTTGGCAGCTGAAATGCAGAGAAAAAGAACCCCAAAAAACAATGGAGCTCAACAGGACTGTGGTGAGACCCGGCCCTGGTTGGATCTCCAGCTCCAACTTTGCAGCAGAATCATCATTCAGTTTAAACGGGTCAGTTTCCACAACTTTAACCCTTTTAAAACAATCGCAGCTGAACATGGAGTTTACCTGACAGGTGATGACATCACTGTTTGGAGCCATCAGAACCTTCTCACAACTCTTTAGAAATTTCTGTCTTCTTCCACCAGCATCTCTGCTGTAGGACTGACGGTTCTTTCTGAGGTCACAGCCTCAGCTCAGTTTTCTCCTCCAAACAGGAAGTGAGGTTCTGTTTGAACTCAGATCTCCTCTATGAAACCCACGTGTGACATCAGAACCTTCTGATGGTTCTGAATTGTAATTTTCATGCAGCGGCTGCTTGTCTGAGGCTTACTTTTCAGTCTGCCTCTCATTAACTAGGGTGTTAGGGAGTGAGACACTGGTGTGTGGTTACCATGGTGACCATGATGGCAGCAGCTTTAGCATCATCTCTGATCTTCAGTTCAGACATCAACATGTCAGGGTTTTTCCAGAGATTAGATTTTTCTAAGTTCTGTTGGTGTTTCGGGTCACATCAGAACCAATAAGTCTCTTTGCAGACAGATTTTAGTCTTGAGTTTCATGTCCTGTGAACATGCAGCTGAAAATGGACCGAACGGTGAGAACCAGGCCTTCAGGCAGAACCTTGATTAAAACCAGACCCGGTTCTGAGGTGGAACTCTGAGCAGGAAGAAAACAGCTGTCAGATCAGCTTCACGAAAACGTCAACATCCTGGAGCGCCGCAGGACCGCTCCAACACGTCGACCAGGGGTCCGGCACTAAATCAGACCCTGAAAACCCAGAACCTGAGCAGCAGAACCGTTCTGCTGCTCCGTCGCGGTGTGGAACGTTCTCAGGGTTCCTGCAGCTTTCAGGGTCTGGATCCAAACTTTTCCAAAGAATCAAAAACGGATGGATTTAAAAAAAAAAAAAACACACCTGAACTTCCTGGATTTTTTTTTTTTGTAAATTCATAGTAAAAATATGAAGAAACTTTTAGTTTTATTAAATTAAATTAGTTTTTAGTGAAACACGTGCAGAAGTTCTGTTGTAAACTGTACGAAACCATTAAAACAAGGAACGACTCAGCGGTCACAGGGTCCGGACCGACCCGTCAGCACCACAGACCTGAAGACACCTCATTCTTAAAAGTCCAGCAGTTCGTCCCACAGCTTCGAGGAATGCTCCTGTGGATCAGAACATGTCACAGTAAACCCAAAAACCTGCTGAACGGCTGTGTTCTGGCCCAGGTTCTGACCCAAAAACAGCCTAATGAGTGGATGTTAATGAGAAGCTGGAAGGAGGACGTAAACACTTGGTTTTATAAAAACAACTTTATTTACAGGAGCAGACCACCGGCCCGGCCCACAAACCCCAGAGTCCAGTGGGTTCTGAGGAATGCCGTCTGTGGTCGAGTCGGGACTTTTACAGCGGACCTTCTGGACCTTTTCAGACATTTATTTAGTCTGACTTTCCCGCCGTTTAACGAGCTTCTGTTTGCTCAGAGCGACAGGTGGAGGGGGCGTCGGCCTGAGTCCGATTCGTACAAAACAATCACAACTAACAAAAACACGACCCGGTTCTGCTCGGCCCGCCTTCACCTCCTGCCAGACTGAACCTGCACAGGGGTCCAGACGGGAGGACCGGGCTGCTCAGACACGACAGATGAACAGAAGCGTGGGAGTTCCGTCCACAGCTGTTTGCGCAGCTGGATGCGTGAAGATCCCATGAGCAGCAGCTTTACGGGTCGGCGCCGCCGGGTTCTAATAAGAGTTCGAGCTGCTGCTCGTGGGGTTTGTGCTGACAGACGACCTGTGAGGTGTGAAACCTGACCATGAATTCTGAGGGAAGAAGTCCAAGGACGTGTGTGTGTGTGTGTGTGTGTGTGAGGAGGAGCTCGGTACTTCTTCTGTTTCCAGGCGACCCGCTTCCAATCAGTTCTTTTAAACAGCTGAGGACACCTGAAGAGGACGCACGTCTCCTCAGAGGACAGTCTCCATGGGGACTAGAAGGCGTAGCGAGTGCGAATGTCCTCCAACTTCTTGGAGACTTCTGGTGGGGTCCGGTCCAGTTCCTCCGCCACACTTTTCTGTTTGTGTGGATCCATGCTGTTGAACTGCTCACAGAGGTCTCCGTCGATCACGTTCTGCAGGAAAACACAACACACGCAGGCTTACAGTCCTGATCCGGAACCCCTGACCCAGAACCCCTGACCCAGTCCTCTGGTCTTTCTCTTAAGTCTTCCAAGGATCCAGAGCCCCCTGGAAGCCTTACAGTGGCCTGGATCAACAGATCTCCAGACAACATTAAGAACTGAAGTTGAGAAAAACTGAGTTAGCTTCTGAAAGTCTGGAGAACCGTGGGTCCAGAACCACCAACGGCTCACAGGAAGTCTGGATCAGTTCTGAAGCACCCTGCCCCTTCACCAGAACCACCAACCTTCACTGGGAAGTAGTAGGACCTGAAGCTGAGATGATCTCTGCCACACAGCGGAGGGAACTCTGAGCGCATGTGCATCTCCAGATGTTGGAAGAAGTCGTGATCCTGTAGGAAACGGAGGAGATGAAAACCCAGAACAAGTCCATCGGGTTCAGGATCATCCACCTGAAAACACTCTGAACTGTTTTACCTCGTGGGACGTGAAGGGGACCAGGATCCCGATGCCCCCGGACAGGGTGGTGTAGACCAGAGACTCGGAGCCCCCGGGGATCAGCGTGGTCTTCTGGAGAGACAAGACTGTCTCCCCTACATGGTAGTTCATGACAACTTCAGCCTGAAACACAAAGGGGACAGGGACGGGGACGGGGACAGGGACGGGGGACACCTCTGTGTTACTGAGCCCGCAGCAGGAAGACAAACTCTCTGGTTCATAAAGACACAAACGGACCTGGGCTGAACAGAAACACGAGAGTCCCTCGCTACTTCACGACTCGACTGTCGTGGACTCGCTCTTTCACAGATTTTCAAAGTAATCTTGTACACGAGAAAAAATAAACAAACAAAATAAATAAATAAATAGTGCACGACACGATTGTCAACTTTAATATGAATCACATGATTGGGACAGTGCGGGATACAGTAAAAAGTTAACGAAAAAAAAAAAACTTTGGACAAGAGCTGCCATTTTGTAGTTTTCTCTCGATGAGACTACACTGTCTTGTAGAGGTGGCACGTCTGTGCACGGGCCCAGAATTCAGACCGGGTTGGGACATAATTATGTCTTGATGGGCGGGTCGGTGTCGGGCTTTTGATGCGGCTTTACGAACCACACAGCACAAATAAAACTAAATAAGAATGCACAATATATAATTGTGTTAATCTACTTGTTGAGGAGGCGGCGGGTCCGACCGTCCGGTTGAAAGAGGTAAAAAAAAAAAAACAACGTCCAGTTAAGCTCAGATGGATCAGCTGATCTGCGCGTCTCCACACCTGCTCTCATCTGCGGTGAAGTATCTGAAGCTGCAAACGTCGACGCGAGCAGCGCATTCAATTAAAATAACCTTGTTCTAGTTTTCCAAATGATTTTGCTCTAAAAATATTTTTGTTCATCTGTATAATAAACTATGTTTAGAGCCGTTTTTTTTTTAGGCTATTTGTTTTGTAATATCCATTTGGTGAAACAAGAAACCTTTAAAATATCATGTCAAACTGATTTGCTTACAAAAGCAGTAAAAGCTTAATTAAAAATAAATTTAAAAAGAGTTCATGTGTTTATTTTTACAAAAACTGAATTCAAACGTTGAACCGGTCCATTTTAGGTCCAGCTTTGCTGCTGCCACAGGACCTCAGAGGTTCTGATGAACCGGTCCTCATTGGGACCAGCTCTGGAGAAGCAGCAGGTTCTGCAGGAGGTGTGGAGCAGACAAGTGAAGTCCAGACCTCAGCTTAAAAACCAGTAGCTAAAAGTGGCTTAAGACAAAAACAAGGTTTGAGGGAATTATTTACGATCTTCATGTATTTTATTTATTTTCATCTTTTTGGTTTCAAGTACGAGTTCGTCCAAGCAAACTTGATGAAGCTTCCAGATGAAGCCCAAACATTTTGATCTACGAACGGTTAAACAGAACAAAGATGTTTGGTTAGGGGAATGATGACTTGGCATCCTGACTGTCGAATAAAATAAAATGTCAAAACAAAAGAGGAACGCTTCGGTTTTAATCCAAGACGGTTCCGAGCCGTCAGGATGATCCGAGTTCCTTGGCTGGATGGGGCCGACCACACTCCAGTGGGGCGGTCACAGGAAAGTTCTCCTCCAAATGAATCAAAGTGTTTGGAGGTTAAAAATAGCCGAGGAACGCCGCGTCACTAAGAATCCAGGACTTTCCCGGTGTGTGCGCCACCTCAGCAGTTTGCAACGCCGAGCGCCCGGCTGCATCTGCTGGAGGTTAAAGCTGTGGTTGATGAAGATGAGGCAGAGGTGGTCAGAAACCATCAGAACATCAGGTCTGACTCCTCTCGTACTTCAGCCCAGGCTCAGACTCAAACTGAACCCACGTTTCTCTCAGGTCCTGGTTGGACCTCCTTAGTCCCTTCTAACGGCCCGGGGTGAGACGTGACACGTGCGTGTGTTCCCACTCTTGAGAAACAGGCGCGCGCCACAGAATAACTAAACGTCTTGAACGGGTCAGGAGAGCTTTCTGTAAGAAGGCTGAATGAAGTTTTACCTTCTGTGAGGCTCCGTTGAGGAGACCTCTGTCCCACAAGGCTTTGTTCCCTGTGGGGTCTTCATCCACATCATCACTGGTGTTGGGAGGAAGACGCACCTGAGAAAACAGAGTTAAAACCCATTTATCTCCTCAATGCCCCACAGCTCTCCAGATGGTTCAGAAGTCCTCCAAGAGGGGCACGAGCGTCAACCTACGATGCTGATGTTGCCGAACTTGTCAGCAGAAGCCATGGTGTCGTAGTCGAGCAGGCAGGCCGTCGTCACCCAGCGGGGGTACGTGTCGTCCGCGAAGATGATGAGCTGGTTCTCGTTCCGGCGGTACCGAACCCAGAAGAGACTCTCTTGGACGTCGGAGATGATGACCCGTTGGCCGATGGTGTAGATCCCCGTCACCAGGTTGGGAATGTGCTGCAGAGGGAGGGGAGAGCCGGGCACCAGATTTTACTGCGATTAATAAATGTGCACGTTCACGGAGTTTAAACGCTGACCAGAGAACATGAACTGGTTCAGAGTCTGAGGCCACGAGGGGTTGAATCCACCAGTCCACTAGTTGATTCTAGGAGGTCTCGCGTGTTGAATTTCACGTCGACTAGTCGCAGTCACCACCAGAGCGAGGCGGGCGGTGGTTAGATTTATAATTTCTAACCCAGACCCGCGCCCGGCCCAAGCCGAGCCAAAGTAACGTGCTGGATGGGCGGGCCGGGTCGGGCTTTTGATTGCACCAGTGGACGCTAGGACTGGGCGATATGGACCAAAATTAATATCTCGATGTTTTAAGATAGTGATATACGATATGTATCTCAATATATTTTTCTTTCCATAAAGTAGTAAATTAAACATATTTCTGAGTCAAAGCTTTGTCCCAGTTGTCACGCAGCTTAACAAAGCTGCAACTGGTTGGTCTGGTTGTTAAAGGTGGAAGAAGAATTAAAAATATTAAAACCAGAGGGAAACTGATGATTCATCAGCGCCTTAATGTACAAGTTTAATTCACTCGACCACCTAAATGTTTTACTCCAGAGCTGCTTCTACTCTGCCTTCATGCTTTTCTTGCATTTTATTTTTATTATTCAGCGCGCAGCACTTTGGACATAGAGCAGCGTGCACCACCTCTCTGGGAGATGAACCCTGAACACAGTAAAAAGCGGGTCGTCTGCTCTCACCTTGTTTTCACATTTACGCAGCAGCTTCTTTTTGCCGAGGTCGTAGATCCTCAGCAGCTTCCCGACTCCGACCAGGATGCGTCCCTGGAACGGGGCGATGGCCAGTGGGACGTCCTCCACGGGGGTCTGGAGACAAAGGATCCAGAGAAACCTGATGTCAGAAGAACTTCAACAAAACCAGCTTGTCTTTGTTATTTACACACAAGGTCCAGATCTGTTCAAACGTTTGTGGTTTTGGAGACGAGTGTTTTTCTGGACTGGACTTGAACAGAGAATGAAGTAAACCTAAATGTTTTTGATGAAAGACGCTCAAGTGGAGGAGTTGCACTGTGGAGAAGAACAGAGGTTGTTCTCTGTACAGAGATCCTGGAGAGGAGGGAGCAGTTTTATCACCACCAGATGCAATGGAGGAGCCAGTGCGGCCCCAGTGGTGGCCTTGACCCCCAATAGGTTAAATCTTTGGCCACCCATCTCATTTGAGGAAACTATACAGGTAGCCCCCAGTTTACGGCCGAGATCCGTTCTAACGGCCGAGCCGTAAACCGATACGGCCGTAAACCGATACCGGCCGTAAAAGCGG
>JARVGV010000002.1:7101395-7112532 GCA_031762435.1 Hypsolebias longignatus
AATTCCCCATACCTATGTGTTGCACCTTGTTCCCCTCCTTCAGGGAACATTGGTTATGGTGCATAACCTCCAGTTTTGTGTCTTCGGGTTTACTCCGGTTGCTCCCACAAAAAAAAAAAAGGGGATAGTTGGAGGCTGTCTGTGGGTTTTCTCCGGTTGCTCCCACCCCCATCCCAAAAAAGTGGGATTATTGGAGTCTCTAAATGCAGATAGGGTTTTCTCCGGGTTCTCCGGTTTCTCCCAATGTCTAAAACCAACGTTAGACAACAAAAACAGGATGATTCAATTCAACAGCTGTAAAGAGCTGTGTCAAATTAAAAAAAAAACAAAAAAAAAAACAGTTTTATTCAGAAAGGTGAAATCATCTCTGAAAACAACCAGGTCCCCCAAAAAATTTTAGGTTAACTTTTTATTTTCTTGCAAATTTATGTTTGCTTACAGGGCTTTATGAAAAATTGTTTTTCCCCCATAGTTAAAAAAAATCTGAACTCAAACAGCTCCAGTTTATGGACGCTGGAAATAATTCAGTTGACATGAATTAAAATTTTAAAAACAAAATGATTCACTTAGTTGAGTATCTACACCAGTGGACAAACTGGACAATAAGCGAGTATCAACTACAGAAAAAGCAGAAAAAAGCTAATTAGCATTGCTATGGTCTTCATATGCAACCTGTGAATTTCAGTGTGAAATCTGGTTAATCTGGTCTGAGTCAGAAACAGGAAACAAGCTGACATCTGAAACGTAACAAATTTGATTCAGGATGTTTTGTTCCTGAACACAATCATTAAGTTAAATGACTCGAAGATAAGTGATAATAGTCTTTGAACCGTTTAGCATGAGAAGTAAAAAAAAATGTTGGCAGCTCTTGTACAAAACAAAGTTGACCAATAAGAACTCTGATGATTCTGTACTCCAGCAACGCGATGGTGATTTATAGTGGATGATACTTTTTGTATTATATTAAACTAAAAAGATTTATTTGTCAAATAAACCTCATGGTTCTTGCTCAGATCCCTAACGTACACAACAAAAACCCCTTAATTCCATTAAAACAGCCAGAGAACATGTTTTCATCACTGCAGCACATCCACATTATGTACACATAGCAACTATAATACACCACTATATCAGAGCTTTTGCATAAACCAGTTTTTTTTTTTTTTTTTTTAAACATTCACAAGTTTAGCTGCTTTGAAATCTTAAAAATATACTCTCGCATAATCGTCTGTCGGATCCCTTTAACAGCACAAAACAAAATCAAACATAAGAGAACAACTTTCAATACAGTATTTACATACAAATATGATACACTTTTTATAAAATAACTTGGCAGCCGCTTTCAACAACCTGTCACACTGGGTGTGTGATGGAGGGCAGGAGGATGACAGTTAAGGCAATCTTGCAGAACGAAGAATAATAATCTGGCTGAGGTTAAAGGGTTTATCAGGTAAACAATTACAGAAAAATCACCAACACTAGTTTGTAAGGACACAGGATGGCTTTCAGTGGGAAAGACGGTTGTATTTCTCCAGCTCATCTCACTTGTTGAGAAGCATCTTGGCAAAGTCTGAATTCGACAGAGACCTCGAATCTCCAGCTGCGTGCTCTGCCGTGTTGACTGACGCCGACGCTTGCTCAGCTGAGGTCCCGTTCTCGACTTTGCCTGCGGATGGCGTTTGACGGTGCAGGGAACGAGGAAGCAAAGACAGCTGAGTACGACCTTTTCCTCTCCTGGGGAAAGAAAATGAGGGGAAAATTAGAATTTTATTACTGTTGTAATAAAACTTATTAGTACAGAAGTAATGACAGTAAACTTACGCTCCATAAACCTGGCGAGGCATCAAGTCTGCCATGGGCCTGCTGGAACCAGCCTTATCCATCAGGTTTCTACGTGGTGGGTTACTTATAGCAACAGAGATTTTGTTGCCTTCCACTTCGATGCCGTCCATCTTCAGCACAGCCTGAGACGCCTGAGTTTCATCTGCAAACTCCACATATGCCAGACCCTGCAGAGACACACACAAAGAGACGGCTACAGCAAACGTCTGTACCTCATTAAGCATCTCATACCTTCTGTTGGAAGGTATCAGGTAGAGCTGGGCAATATATCAATATTTTACAATACAAATATTGATATAATGTTTTTTGTGATACAAGTTGAAAATATATCAATATAAAACGATATAGATTTATACTTGGAAATCCTCCAGCTGTCTTTCTCCCACGTGGCCCCACTCCTTGAACACAAACGCACACCCTCAGCTGCGCTCCCCTCCTTCCTGCTTCTCCAGGAAGTGGGCGGGCGGGAGAGGAGACGTTTAGCACAAGTAAACATGAAAGATAATATGAAGAGCAGCTTAGCTGCTGAACAAAATGAAAAACAATGGCTGTTCTTTTGGAGATGGTTTGGATTTAAATTGTCAGACGAGGGGCAGAAAAGATGATTTCTGTAGAAAATGCTGAAAACAAATCCTGATGAAAGATCTGAACCACGAATCGTTTTCACCATTTAAAACGGAGGAGTGGAATATGAGCGTGTGTGAGGCTGCAGGTCAGACAGACCACAACCTCCTTCCCTAAAAAAAACATGGGTCAGAACTCATTTAGTCCTGCTGTGCCTTTTGGGAGGCCAAGAGAAGTGGCAACATTTAAAAAATCAGCAGTTTATCATATCACTAAGACACAGTCCAAAGCGGCTCCTTAGCGGCTAACAAGACGGCTAACGCTTTAGCCGTCTTGTTCCACAGCTGAGGACCATGTCTTAGTGATATGATAAACTGCTAAATGAGTTCTGACCCATGTTATTTTCAGGGAAGGAGGCTGAGGTCTGTCGGACCTGCAGTTTCACACACGCTTACTAACATGTAGGCGGCGCAGCTGAACAGCACCTTTCTATCTTATCAAGACACTCAAAGCTCTTTACAAGACAATCTGTGCCCTCATTTATCCATTCATACAGCACTCTACTAGATCTGTACATAGAATAATCAGTGTTTTATCACATTCATGTGTGGGACACACTTCAGAGGCAATGAGGGGTTCAATGTCTTGCTCAGGGACACTTCAGCATGTGACTGCTGGTGGAATCGAACCCCCCAGCTCTCCCATTGGAGGAGACTGCTCTGGCCGCTCAACCACAACTGCCCCCAGCTGAAGAGGATTATTATTTAATATATGTAAATAGATGTCTAAAAAAATAAACTAATGTATATAGTTTATTTTAGGTATTTATTTTGAACAGTTACAGCTGTTAATTTATGTGCCTGTGTGACAATTGAGACAAAACTTTGACTCAAATATATTTTTGTTATTACTTTATGGAAGGAAAGAAAAAAATATTGAGATATACTGTATATCGTATATTGCGATTTTTGTAAATAAATAAATTTTTTTTAAAATTCGATATTAATTTTGGTCCATATCACCCAGCCCTACTAGGAATGTGCGATATATATACGGTAAACGGTAAAAACGATAAGACATTTAGCCTATGATGGAGATCTGTATTCTACCGGCTAACCACAGTAACGCTGTGTCTGATGTAAAATCAGAGTTGTCAGATTTAATCGTTACTTTTGAGTTGAAAACTGTGTGTAAGTGGTGTTAAAGTATTTTCTTCAAGAGCTAAGTAGCGAAGCTACAAGCTAACTACGGTCGGCTTGTCATAGCGTTGCCATATTGGGACGCATGCGCAAAATGCTGTGTTCCATCAAAAGTTTTTTTTTTCCCCCGTCAAAAGTTAAAGTAATCGTTGGTCAGCTTTAGAGAAACCTGCTCTCTGATCTGTAAAAGAGCTCTGTGTTGTGAGATTTTACTGCGAGACCCTCTGGTCAAAGCCACAGAGGAAACTTGTCGCCATTTTGTGTCAGCTCTCCTTAAAGCAGAAGAAGGCGCCCACTAGAGGGTTGGAGGGTGAAGTGTTTTCAGTGTAAAATGCTGCTCTGTTACTTCATTTAAGTAAGAATACTGGAAACTGTTAAGAGTTAACAACATATTATTTTGTTTAAAATATAAGGCTAAAACTGCATTTGATATACGCACTGTTTTGCACTAAAAGAAAGAACCCCAATACTTGATTTGTTTATTATTTAAAAACTCTGGACCTAGTAGGGGAATTTTCTTAATTGAGATTATTTTGCGGTATAGCAGTTTTCAAAATAAATGATTGCAAAATGACACCCTATGCTTTTTTTCCCCCCATTTCTATTGCAAGTTTTATACAAAAAACATATTGCGATATATATCGTTATCGCCACCCTTCACAAAACATATCGTGATGAATTTTATGCCATATAGCACATCCCTAAACAGCACTTCTTCAGAACCGTGGACTGTTCATTGTAGAGTCTGATGAAGTCCAACAATATTCAGTCAAGTCATCCGGACAGTTTTTTTTTAGACAAAATAATGCTGGAGGTCATATTTAAATTGGAATCTGAACAACCACAGAAATATCAGAGCTGAGCATTAAGACCAGCAGGTGAACTAGATTATTTACCATGTGGAAACATAAACTTCATATTTAAAGAGGATGAAGATGATTTTTGTCCTCCATCTGTCTGTCTGTGTGTCCATCAGGTGTTTGGGTTCGCCCCAGACTAAATATGATCAGACTTCAGCAGGTACCTCTGCCTGATCCTGAACTTATAAAACACAAGTTTTGGAACATCTGTGTCTGAATTCCTACCAGTGATGAGGAAATTCCCATGTTCCTCCAAAGCTTCGCTGTACTTTCGGACCACGTGGTTCAGGCCCAGATCCAGCTCGTAAAAGGTGAGAGTTTGTTGTGTGTTTGCAGCAGCTTCTCCTGTTGGGTCGCTGTCAGCTTCCTGGAAACCACAGCAACCTTTTTATCAGAGTGATCAGAGGTGATTAAAGTGTGCTGAACACGTTCAGGACGATTCGTGAAGATTAAGATCAGAGGTGTTGAACCTTTCTCCAGACACAGTCAGAGAAGAGACATGATGAACTCATCACTTCATATAAAAATAAACTCTTCAGCGGTTTAACTTGTCCTACACATCCAACCTCAGTTTTTTTATGAACTCACCTCGTAATCCATTTCCAAGCAGGCAAACATTGGATTTTCAAAGCCGACATCGACTCCCACCACGTGATAGACGAGCGTGTTTGCTTTGTGAGCTTCCAGAGGAGAGGAGATGGTCAGCCTGGCAGCAGCATCTCTGTTCAGAATATAAACCAGCTTCTGCTTCTCTATCGCTCCTAGAGGAGAGGAGAACACATTTCTTTCACTTGTCTCAGTGTTTTATGAATCTTCCCTTCAGCGATTCGGAGCAGGAGATGGAATTTGACAAATATTTCTTATAAACGCTCACCGATCATAACAGCTCGGCCTTTAGGGTCGACAGCCAGGAACTGCCCGGGAACGATGCGCCGGCAGCCGCTCTTCCCAAACGTTTCCTGGTGGATCTTCTCAAACTGGTTTTTAGACGGATGATACTCCAGAATGACGATTCGACCACTGTCACTTCCCACAACGATGTAATCTAGAAAAGCATGAGTAAACAAGAAGAAACAGCTTAAATCTCTGTCTGCAGGTTTACAGACGAACACCAGGTAGACTAACGGACCTTTGGTTCCTCCCGTGAGTCTGAACGCCATCAGGGATCTGATGATGCCAAACACTTCCATCGTGAGAAGAGTGTGCACCTTCCCTGTGTTGGCATCTGGACGCAGCAACTCCAGGATCTTTCCCCTGGAAACCGCAATCTCCTGCAGCTTGGTTCCTACCCAAACACAAACATGGTGTTAGATGGTTCTGGTAAAACATAAAAGATGAGCTTCTGAGATCAATTAGAGTCATACAGATTATAAAAAGGGATTTCTACAACATGCACAAAAACCACCAGTGAGGTTGAATTTAGTTAGTCTGAGCTTAGTTTGTGTGTGTGCTGCTCTGAGCCGTCAGTTCAAATGGGGTCAGTTCACCCTTTTTTGTCCCCTCTCTGTCTCAAAGAAGAAGACAGACACTCGTTCCCTCTCCTGTCTCCCCTCTTGCTTTTGCTCTTTGTTTTTATTAACCTTTTTCAGAGCCCCTTTTTCCATACCTTCCCAATTGTAAACTATGGATTTGTTCAGTTGGTCTCGCAACGCAAGTGATCAAATTATCTCACAAGAAGACAGGGTGAAGAAGAGCCCTCTTTTCAGAAACGTAACTGGATTTATGATAACTGGATTCTTCTTTTTGGAGTTGGTGTAAATCTGGATTGTCAACAAATTTGGAAACATCAACAGCTGTTTGAGCTGTCTGGAATGTGCATGCTGGGCTTGGCAACATTCACACTGTGTGCGAACGATCTGTGGACCTGTATCAGAGCTGAGCAGGCAGGACTGTGGAACTTTGTGGCAGTGTTCACGGACGGTTGGAAGGAAGAGATATTGGAGAAGTTGGAAGCCTGACTTTGGTGTAAGTAATCACAATTCGGCTGCTTGGAGCCGCCATGAGATGTACTAGCGATAGCGAGACTGTAAAAGGCAGACGTGGAAATAAAGAGCTCAGCCTGACCCAAACAATGTTGGAATCTGAATTTGGCTTTGGAAGGCTGACTATCTCAATTTCTCCTTGGATGCTATGGGGAAAAAAAGACGCTCTGACCCCCTCCTACAACCCCACTCAACCCAAGAACATCTGTAGACCCTTATCAGACTGTAACATCTTTATCAGGACTATGGAACCTATCTGGAAGAGTTTATGGACAATCTCACCATCTTGTTGCCCCCCGCAAATGCAAAATGTATTATGTCTCTCATGTTGCTGGCTGACGTAGATTTTTTTTACTACCTTACACCATGCTCTGTGTCAAGGACAAAGTGTGAGAGATCTTTTTTTTATACCTTGTCTCCTCACGTTTTCTTCCCCTTTTCTTGTCTAAGCGATAAGGGCAGCGCTCATAGGGAGCCGCAGCCCCGGTACACTTGCGTCTATCTTTCAGACGGCTGTACGGAATGAAGTTTCGCTGTACTTAACTGTATACCCACGTCCAAAATATAGACGCACACTTTTTGATAAGAGCTCTGAAAATAAAACTGAAACCCAAATTAACAGAAACTAAAAGAAGGGTGGCAGGTAGTTCACCTGAGAAGTTCCCATGGATGGCATGGCTGATGCCGGTGGCCCGCTGCAGGGTGATGTTGTAGAGAAACATGGTTCTGGTTCAGGGTGGACCTGGGCAGCAAACTGAGTGCTCAGCCCGACTCAGAGCTGCAAACAAACAAGAAGAGGATATAATCCAATTTTAAAGTCCGTTGCTGATGACGAGACAGAACCGTGGGACAAATATCTACTTCTGGAAAACGTACACGTCCAACAAAGAGATGAACTTTCTGACACGAACAGGCGACATTCGGTTTCTAATCAGCCGGTTAAAAAGTTTTTAATTCAGAAATCTGCACCAAACTGTCCTTCACACAAGACAAGTTTTATTCATTCGACCTTTATTTAGGCAGGTTAATCCCATTGAGCCTCGAGGACTCATTTACAAGAGAGACCTGGTTACAAACAAAGAATATACCGGTATATATATTTAGTTAATTTGAAATCAGACTGATTTAATGCACACATACATCTATAAAATTATTTTAAAAGTTTGTACTTAAAAAGAAAAACAACAAAGTGATCAAACTCCTAAATTAGTTTTTATCTGGACATGGTCTATTATACGTGTTTCTGATCATACAAATCAAGTGAAATCAACAATTTTATTGTTAAAAGAATAAAGGCTTAAGATGTGTTTGATTATATATGTGGGTTAATCCAATCCGGAACATGGTAGTTTTTATGATGGACCTGCTTGTTGTTGGTCCAGATGCTTAAAATCAGATAAATTCATATTTTTCTTTTATCGTCTCGTCGCAGCAATTTTAAGATTTTACTTCTTTAACCTTCTACGTTTCACACAGCTAATAAGAAACGAGTTTTCACTACAAACGAACACTTTCTCATTAAACTCTGTGTGGTTGATGGGAATTATTCGGCTCTACAAAGTATTTAAACATAAACACGGCCTTTTACAGAATGTTCATACGAAGCGCCACTTTTCGTCTGACGCCTTTATCTGTTGTTTCCAGCTTCAACTCAAAACAGTTTAACATTTTACTACAATATAATGTCCATTCGGGTGCATTGAGGTTGAAAGATTATAAAATAAAATATTTACCGGTGAGTTTATTGAGATGACTATGATTTCAGACGGATTTAGAGTTTAATCCATTCAAAGAATACGAACAGGAAGCTACACGGAGCGGACGTTTGGGTCCTACTCCTTCTGCAAGCAGCAAAAGACGTTTGTGTAGGTGGCCCAAAGAGCGCCTGACTGAAAAAAAAAAAAAAAAACCCACAGCAGTAGCGCACATTGTCCATTAGATGGAGGCAAAAACGCTATAAAGTATGGAACATTATAATAAAGGGTCATTTAAGATAGTCAAACTAACCATCATTTATCCATCCAACCAAAATTATCTATCTATTCAACCATTATCCATCCATCCATTAATTCAACCATCATCCATCCAACCAACCATCATCTAACCATCATCCAACTATCAATCATCCATAACCATCATCCATCCAATCAACCATAATCCAGCCAAGATCCATCGATCCAACATTATCCATCATCCATCCAACAAAACTATCCATCCATTCAACCATCATCCATCCATCCATTCATTCAACCATCATTCATCCAACCAACCATCATCTAACCATCATCCAACTATCAATCATCCAAATCATTAGCATCCATCATCCTCCAACCATCATCCATCCAACCAACCATCATCTGTCCAACATTCATCCATCCAACATCATCCATCCAACCAACATCCAGTCACCATCCAACATCATACATTTATCACCCAACCATCATCCATCTAACCAACTATTAATCCATCTATCCATCCATCATCAAGCCATTATTCCACATCACCATCCATCCAACCATCATCCAGCTATCATCATCTATCATCAAAGCATCATCCATCCATCCAACTATCATCCATCCAACCATCATCTAATTGTCATCCAACATCATCCATCTAACCAATCATCATCTAACCATCATCCATGCAGCATCCATCATCCATCCGTCTATCCAACCATCATCTAAGAATCCATCATCCATCCTTCCATCCATCATCCATCCAACCATCAATCCATTATCCACACACATACCACAAGAATGCTTATCACCCACTGGGTTTTGTCTTCTTAATGGATCACAGGATAACTGCATGGATGCTGGGGACGACTCTCAGTTACTACTACAAAAAATGTTTTATCTCAGTATATGTTAACCCGAAGGAGAGGAACTGTCTTTGTGTTTTCTAATGTAGATTATACAGTATAGATTAGATTAAATAGATATGGCAGCCATCTAAATTTGGGTTAATCTGTAGATTTTCATCCCGTGAACATTTTTCTAAAAACGTAATTATAATCTGTCATTGGTTCATTTTGCTAACATACACAGTTAAAACTCAAAACATTATAAACACTTCTACTGAAACAAATCAATACAGTATATTTAATATTAAATTTAAATATGTGAAAATACATTTTTATTCAAATTTTAAATAAAAAAATTACTTTATTTTACATTTTGGAGTTATGTCTAGGTGTACTGTATTGTGAAAGGGTAAAACCGGAAACAGTGCGTTCCGTCCCTTTCCTCCTGGTGCTGAGGAGGAGTACTTCACGGTCCTCCTACTGTGTCGGACATCTGACGGCTCAGAACACGGGTTTTATTCTCCTCCTTTATTCAGAGCCGCGCGTGAATCTGTGCGCGTGCGCTCAGAAACACGCTCGCATTTGTATTCAGACAACGTGAGGGCTGCACGAGCCCAGAGCCTGGACCCTCCGCGGCTCTGACGGGGAGGATCGGATCCACCGAACCGGTACCGAGAGGTGAGATTCAAAGCGTTTGTGTTCCGGTCCGGTCCGGATTGTTGGGTCGAGATGAAGCTAGTACTGATGAAGAGGCGCATCCTCCTCCTCCTCCTCAGCAGCAGCAGCTGCTGGAGGCCCTGAGGTTCGGTTCGGTTCGGATCTAGGTTCAGGTGTTTGCCTTGCAGTGATTCAGCTCAGTGGGTTCGGTTCCGGTAAAGACCGGGACTTTCAGTGGAAAAGGTTTTATAAAAGGCAGAATTTAGCACATTTCAGGGTAAACTGTGCACATATCCTGTCTTTGTCCCTGTCCTCGGGATTTATTGGACACCCTCCCCCTGTCTTCCCCTCCTGTCTCTGTTCCTGTCTCGGTCTGTCCTGTATGGACTTGTCCGCTGTGTTGATAAGGGACAGCAGCTGGATGGGGGCTAAGAGGTGGATCAAGATGTGTCCATGTCTGTTCCTGGACCTGAATGGAGACCAGGTCCATCACCTGAAATCATCTCAACATGTCTCATGAAAGGTTTTTAATCTGCATCCTCTTCCAGCGTGGGACATTTGACCCATCTCTGTCTGTCCAGCGAGAGACATTTGATACATATGTGTCTGTCCAGCGAGAGACATTTGACCCATCTCTGTCTGTCCAGCGAGAGACATTTGACCCACACTTGTCTGTCTACAAAGACATTTGACGGATGTGTATTTCCAACAAGGGACTTCTGACCCAAATGTGTCTGTCCACCAAAGGACATTCGACCCACACATCTGTCCTGTGTGGGACATTTGATCCATGTGTGTCTGTCCAGCATGGGACATTTGACGGGTGTGTATTTCCAGCAAGAGACATTTGACCTACACATGTCTAGCCAGCTTCGGACATTTGAACCATGTGTGTCTGTCCAGCAAGGGACATTTGACCCATGTGTGTCTGTCCAGCAAGGGACATTTGATCCATGCATGTCTGTCCAGCAAGGGACATTTGATCCATGTGTGTCTGTCCAGTAAGGGAATTTTGACCCACATGTGTCTGTACAGCAAGGGACATTTGATTCATGTACATCTGTCTAGCATGGGACATTTGAACCGGTGTGTCAGTCCAGCACGGGACATTTGACGGATGTGTATTTCCAGCAAGGGACATTTGACCTACCGGTACACATGTCTAGCCAGCTTCGGACATTTGAACCATGTGTGTCTGTCCAGCAAGGGACATTTGACCCATGTGTGTCT
>JARVGV010000002.1:7137050-7171709 GCA_031762435.1 Hypsolebias longignatus
ATTTGTTAATATTGAATAGTTTTAATACTATTTCTATCTTAGCACATGATTCTTGACCTGCCATTGTGTATCTGTTCCTACCAAACCCAACCGGTTGAAGCAGATGGCTGCTCGTCCTGAGCCTGTTTCTGCTAAATGCTTCTTCCTCATGAGGGAGTTTTTCCTTCCCACTGTTGCTGTCATGCTTGTTCAAGATGAGAGTTCTGTGACGGAGTTAAACTCAAAGCTGCTAGCCTCAAATAAATAATGTTAATTTTTGTTATTTTTTATGAATGTTTCTGTTCAGTGCCCTGAGACGACTTCTGTTGTGACTTGGTGCTTTATAAATAAACTGAACTGAACCGATTGAAGTTGAACACACCTGACTGGCAGCCCTGACACTTCCCACCCTGCAGATGCCAGAACTGGATCTTTTGGTTTCTTGTGAAACAATGACTCACATTTTTGAAGTGTTAGTCAAAAAGATAAAATAATAACGCTTAAGAATAAGAATGCTTTTATTTTAGGCTTTGATATTTTCATCGGAAAAGTACTTTTGTCGTCACTTCTGCACAAAACTTACATTATCTTCATTTATCTGTATCCATGCTGCTTTCTGTTTGCTAAATAAGTTGCACTTGAAGGATGCACAGTCTGCTCAATGCGTTTCAGAATGTGTTGAAACAGCTACACTTCCACACCGTTTGTTCATAAAATGATAACGTTTGAACATTTTGGAAAAATGGAGACAAAAGCACATCCAAACAAATATTTTTCACTACACGTCCTCAAACTGGCTGCCTTTTCTGCAGATTAATAACTTGACAATTATTAAGAACCTGATCTAAATGTCTAATAAAATATAGCGCAGCACCAGCAGCCCTCAGCCATGGGATTTATTTACCTGGATGAATTTACCTGCTTGTCTCGTTAGGACATCATGAGATGGAGCATGGTGTTGCACTGGACTGCATCCATCTTACAGAGCAACAGAATTAACAGCACAGAGCTCACACTGTACCTGATTAATGTAGAGCGCTTTTGCTGGATCAATACTGCCTCTACAAAGAATCACATTTATCCATCATGGCCCTTCACATTAACTGGCCCGGCACAGAAAAACCCACAGCTCGGCTAAAATACTTCTTAATAAATGCTTCATTTTCTTTGTAACTTCCTGCAGCACTAATGGTGTTGGACTGTGTCTTAAGACAGTAAAAATTATTACATCAAGGGGGCTGTTAGGATTAGAGCAATTTTGCAGCGTTTCTGTTTTTATATTCTTCACTCTATTTCCTTCCAGCTCATTTTTTGAGCATGTGGGTCATGCACACTGGGCTGGAGGGCAATTGTGCAATAGGAGTAATTAATGGGATGATGCAACACCCTTAGCTGTTGCATCCTAGACCCCTTTTACCACACATAAACATATACTTAAAGCCACTTATTTAGTAATTTATTACCTGGAAATCGTGTAGGTTTTGTACACCTGTAGTCACAGGTGCTCCAGCTAAGCTTGAGAGACATAGATGACGTTTACGTCTGCCTGTGTGTTGCACACTGCCGAGACATTTGGAGAATTCTGAACAATATTTGCCTCCCAGTGGACTCCTGCACAAAAGCAATCCATAAATCTCTGGAACTGTTTGGAAATCCAACTGTGGTATATAACGGCAGGATACTGAATTTCTACCGAGGCCAACTCAACCCCTTTACCCCCCGAGTCAGTAGGTTCCTACCACACAGCTAAATGCAGATGACATTTATCACATTGAATACAAACGACAAAAATAGAAGACAGAAGAGCAAATAAACAAACACAGATACACATATATACATATACTGTAACACATATACACATATATACATATACTGTACATATATATAAAGTTTATATATTTATTTAGTTTATACATAGTGGGGGGAAACTGGTGCCATCCAATAGGATGGAGTCATGTGAATGGTCAAAAAATATGATGTTTAGAAAATGTGTTGTGATTTTGATGAAATCTATAGATTTGTTTAGGACTGATAATTCTCAATTCCTCACTCTGAAAGCACATCTTCAGAACAAAGTCACCTTCTGAAAGCAAAATGTGTGAACAGCTCTTTTTAACAAAAAGACTTTATGTGTGAAAGCACCTTTATCAGTATGTGGGATGTTTTAGCCACCATGATCAACAAATCAGTAAAACACCATTGTTTGAGTAAACTCCAGATTTCTGTGTGTCTTGGTAATTGAGCTTGCCCTGTGTGTGTCCATTGGTGTGTACACACACACTGAGGTATATTTGCCCAGTGCTTTGTCTGAAAGCTTGAGCACATACGTTTCTAAAGTTCCTACAAAGGCCTGATTACATATTCAACAGGCTGCAAACACACAAAAGAGCTATGAGTGTATCTGCTATATGAATGGATTATATGCAAGAGCCACAAACATCACAAACAATTTTATGGGGAAAAAAATGCTAAACACGCTACAATATTTAAATTAACCAACAATCTGGGAAATATGCTGCATTAAAATATTGGACGCAAAGCAAATAATTTCTGTATTTTATTAATATAACAGAAAAAAAGAGTCAAAGTTTTGATTTGCCTGCTGGAAGTTTAATAAATTTACATTCCCAGAAAGTCCAGAATTCACTGAACTAAGGTTTGAATTCTACAAATAGAACAACTCAGGTGCTTAGGGTTAGGATAATGTAAATCAAGGTTCAAGATGCTTTATTGTCATTCACATCAAGTGTGGTACATGAGGTGGAACAGCATTGTGTACTCAAGGTCCCAGTTACACCCAAGACAGCAAAATACATATAAACGATGCAGAATACAAGGATCGAAGGTACACGCTAAACACTAATAATTTAATAATAAGGCGTATTAAACAGCAGCCTGAACATGAGTCTGTAGTGAGCAGATGGATATGAAAATGAAATAAATCCAACAATACCAACTCTGAATCATGAGACATTCTTCAAAAAATGTTTGTGTTCGGTGGCGTGTATCAGTGATTAAAATTAAAATGTACACGTGTTCAAAGAAGTTTGTTGATGAACGACACTTGAGCCATCATGGGTCTGGTTCCTTGTCAGTAAAATATCAGATATAGTAGATATATTTTCCTGTTTCTTTTGTTGTAAAGTAAACTAACATACATCATCACTGTACAATATCAAACTATGAATATTAACGTGTCACATTGCTCATAAGTTGTGCAACGTTTACATTACTTTTTGGCACGCACATGGACAAACAAATCATTAATGCACATTTGAAGCCCAATTAGGGTTTTTATGACCTCTCCTGCACATAATTTATTTTTACTTTTATTTTATGTGTGTTGTTTCTTTTTGTGCAAACAATAAAACAAACAAACAAACAATTACTAAATACCCTGATGTTAGATAAATATTAGACCCTTTGAAAATTATATATTCCAGATCATTGATAAAAGATTCACGATTTCATTATTATTACTATTTTCACGTCAGTTTACTCACATTAGAAGCAAACAAAGGAACTTCTACCTCCACAAGACATGATAAGCCGGGGACCTTTCTGGGTGGAGTTTGCATATTCTCTGTGCACGTGTGGCTGTTCTCTGGGCACAAAAACATGCATGTTAGGCTGATTGGTAAATCAAAATTTACCTAGGTGGGAGTGTGGATGGTTGTTTGTCTTCATGAGTCTCTGATGGACTGGAGACATGTCCAGGGTGTCCCCGTCTCTCACACAGTGACTGCTGGACATGGGCACCAGTGACCTACAAAGGAAGAAGCGGGTAAAAATAATGGATGAAGGAATACTTTTTTGGCTGTGCAGTTAATATTTATTAAAAAAAAAAAAAAAAAAACGTTTTCAGACAGTTTTAGCCATTCAAGTAATTTTATAATGATCCTGTGCATCGTCACATTCTGTTACTTTTCGAATATTTCAAACAAATGAGCTGTAAATGATAAATCCTAAAATCTTTTGCATGCATGTGTAAGTGACACGTTCTGAATTTCACCAACAAATTGACAGGTGTGTTAAGAGAGCAGATTGGTTATGTGTGCATTTTGAGCTTGTAGTGAATCTTTCTTACTGCTACTAAAATATTTTCATTTTGCTAGCACCACAAACCCAGTTACAATAATGTGATTGTCTCAAACGATGGCAGCCTCATCAGTCAAAGCGCTGACTCAAGAAAGGCAATGGAGTTGTGAACATTACCATGACAATTAGCCAACTACCCTTCATTTGGTGGCATTCAGAAGGCAGCTGACAGATGGTCAAGCTGTCACAACTTTCTGCCCGTTTTACTAATTCATTGTGGATTTATTATTACAAATATTTTGTTAAAAAAGGATATTCCAAACCATAAATTGTGTCCGGACAGATGACTTAGTGGGAGCTCATAGTAATTTGTACTCACATTTTTACTTTCCCAGTATCTAGAGGCTTTACTAAAGCACTTCATTTAGTATTTGTCAGCAATGTGAAGTCCGTTGTTAATTTAATTCTCTACGTCTTAACATTTCTTTATAATCTAGTCTGAAGATACCAAAAAAAAAAAAAAAAAAAAAAAAAGTTAAATCACGACACCTGGACAAATTATTCTTGGAAGAAACGTTTTGCATTCGAAAGACTTTGTCAGTCTGAGGCCTGCCACCAAAATCTGCCGCATAAATAGCGCCTGACATGTTTCAAGCCAGCCTTCTGTGGGATTCACAGAAATTGGCTTTACACATGAAAAAGGGGACCATCAGTTAATCGATCATCAGTGCATAACAATTAAAAGTTATACCAAACCAGCCTGAGGACCCTGGCCCAAACTATTAAAAAGAAATCTTATTGGAAGAAATGTTTCAAAGTCTCAAGATACATGATTTTATTATTTATTTATTTTTTACACATTTAATATTTAATCCCTTTTTAAACTTGGTTAAGGAGACTGTGGATACCTTAGTGGGTAAGTACCTAAAGATTATCTATAGAGCATTTATCACAGACATAAAATCACAAAGTGCTGTGCAATAAAATCAACGCTAAAATTAAAAACAGAATAAAAGAAACATAAGAACTTCAAGAAGCGCAATAAAATCATGACATACTAAAAAAAAAAGTTAATTTGAAACAAACACAGAAAACGTCCAATAATATTGCTTACAGTTGAGTTCAGTTATTGATTTTGCTTCTGTTGCTATGATCCCCCCCCCCCACCCACACACACACACACACACACACACACACATACACACACATCAAAAGGTTGAATCTGGCTTCTGCTCAGTAAAATACTTTATGAAGAACTGATTATATTATTAAAGAAGCAAACCACAAGCTAGAAACCTTAGACTTGCTTTCATAGTTATTTATATAATATTAAGTAATTAATAACATCTTTAAAATGAGTTTTTATGATGATCAAGTGTGTTCAGTACTCATTGCTTTGTTTTATAACATAATTACTTGAATGTGTAACGTGTGATCATTCTGCTGTCTAGCAGTGATGGATATGTTGCGTCACCAGAGAAAAATGTTGGTAACATTTTTTACAGCTTTAATGAAACGACTGATAAAAAGCCTGTTTTGAAAATTTCTTGTAACTTGCTTCTCTGTGTTTCTGAGAAAACGATTGAATTCTGAACAACCATGGAGAGAAATCTGATACGCTTCGCCCTCCTGCTGCCTTTGGGTCAAAATGACCTACAGGGCCTCGGTTAGCCTCGTGAGTCATTTTAACTCAAGGGCAAATAATATTTAACAAGGGAGAAAATGTGCACAAAACTCTAAAAGCTTTCATGTGTTTGGTAGAACAGGCTTGACGGCTTGCTTTACTTCTGTCCAAGTGCAAATAAAGCGGTCCCTTCATTGCAACTTTAAGTCACTGCTTGTAAAACTTCCCCTGCTTGTATTTGTGGTTTTACAGAAAAAACAAACAAACAAACAAACAAACAAACAAACAAACAAACAAACAAACAAACAAAAAACGGTTGTTAAATTTAGTTGTTTAAAGCCTCTTTTGTTGAGCGGTACATTTCTGCTGATCCGTTCTTGAAAGACAGTGATAATTCTGGGTCAGACTCTTTTAAAGCGACATGCTGGAAGAATGAAGCTGAGAGGGCCAGAAGAGGCTTGTTATTGTGGCCTGATTTCTCCAAACTCTGCTATGGAATGAAAATAAAAATGTCACATCCCTCCAAACCCACAGAGGTCAAAACATATTTTTTAAGATATGCATTTTCTTTTAGAGTTAACGATGTTGAAGATTAAGCATTCACATCAGAATGGAAAATTATGCAAATATATCAAGTCTCCTTAATAAAAGGCTTTGGATTATTATTTTAATATTTAACAGTACACAATTTATGTACAGTGAATTAATCAGTATGTAAGGTAATCAGTAAAGTAATCAGTGCTTAAGCAGTATTAAGTACATAGCACAACTAGTACCAGGCACATACCTATCATGTACCTGTAAATACAGAGCAATAAGTCACTTCATAATACAACTCAGTCCATGTAGGTACAAGGTATAAACCAAGTATGGCCTGTGAGCATAGGGTAAGAAGTCTGTTCATAACTGTACCAGATGCATAAAGTTACAGATACAGTATTTAAATACTTGACATGTTGCAGATACCTAATGAATGAGTACTTGGTATGTTTGTGGTATGGGCTGAATTATGTAATGCTACAATCTAAAAAAAGGTGAGTCTGGTCCTCTGGACGGGTTCAAAAAACAAAACAATTTAGAAACGTTTTGGCTTTCATCCAAAAGACTTCTTCAGTCTGAGGAGCTGAATTCAGCTTAGCCTTGACCTGACTCAACTTTTTTTAGATTTGTCTACCCGGATTATCGAGCAGGCATCAGGATGTACTACAACATTTACATTCATAAAAATAAACATTTCCAATGGAACACCTATCCTCTATGCATGACCAAATGGTTTTATTACACTAAGTTCCCATTGTTCTATCTATCTATCTGTCCGTCCGTCCGTCCGTCCGTCCATCTATCTATCTATCTATCTATCTATCTATCTATCTATCTATCTATCTATCTATCTATCTATCATTACTTTATATGTTGACTGACTAAAACAGGTCTCTCTTCTAAATGAGTCCTTGTGACCCAGTGAGACTAACTTGTATAAATAAAGGTTGAATGAGCGATGGCTCGTGGGATGAAACTGTTGCAGAACCTGGTGGTTCTGGTCCTCAGGCTGCGGTACCTCCTGCCAGAGGTCAACAGAGTAAACAAACACATGTGAGCTCTTAACTCCACCTAATGTTGAACCCTGGTGATTCTGGAGCAGCACAGCTAGTTTTGATTAAAGTCTCGCTCCTGGTGTCTGGACCATTAGAACCTGAGAGGTTCTGGATGTTTGTAAGAACAAGTTCAAAACCAACCAAACCAGGAGCATTTGTGTTTAAAGGAGACGTTGAGACTCTGACCTTTGCTGAGGCTCCAGTCTCCATCGCCATGACGAGCAGCGGCTGGTTGGGACTGTTCTCGATCACCTCCTTCGTCTTCTCCAAAACCCTCTTCTGAATGTCGGCCTTGTAGCTGCGGTCCAGGTCGTCCATGGTCTTCTTCAGACCCTTCAGGGTGTCCCTCATCTCGTCCTTCTGCCACTGAGAGATCACGGCGGTGCCCAGCGACTGCAGAGAACAGAAAATGGGTTCAGACCTGGGCTCGGAGCAGCTCTGGAGGTCCTGCAGCCGCGGGATGGTTTTTACCTCGGTCAGGTCTGCGATCTCCTTCTGCAGGTCTTTGTTCGGAACCGTCTGCTGCTTCACCTTGTCTCCCAGAGCGGACAGAGCCTGGAGCAGGGTGTCGGCTTTCCTCTGGGCCTGGAGTTCAACAAACACAGGAGGATGAGGAGGACCCAACAGAAGCTTTTATCTTCAGTCATGTGTTCAACTCATGCAACATCTCAACCCAACGTCCTGCAGTTATCGACTGACAAGCAGTCGTGCGTTCTCTGACCTTCTGGGCTTCTGCTCCCGTCACGGCCACGATGCGGCGGATGCCCTTAGCGATGGCCTCCTCCGAGACGATGACGAACGGCGCGGCGTGGCTCGAGTTCTGCAGATGGCTGCAGATAAAGGACAACAGCACGTTAGTAACAGCCGGAGCAGAGAGGAGGAACCAGGACCGTTTACTGAAACCTGCAGCAGTTGCTTTAATCACTTCAGACAAAATCACCAACGTTTCTGAAGAGAAGCTTCGTACAAAGTTACAAACATTCTGTTTTAAACAGTTCTGAATGAGACGAGCTCAAAGTAAACATGTTTTTTAAATAGACTGCAGCGTTGTGGTTCAGGAATGTTGGACAGATTTTAAATTTCTGTTCAATCACAAAGTTTACCTCCATGCAGCTGAAGACAAGCAGATAATTTAACTCAAATAACTTAAATTTAATTTAACGTTAACTCAGCAACAAAACAAAACAAGCAGAAATAATGGAGGAGTAAAAAAAATAAACTTTTGATTAAATCATAAAAACATGAAGAGCGCCCCCTGCTGGTCATAAATTGATTATTTCTCAGATGAAGGTGAATAAACTGTTTTCTGGACCTTTGAGTCTGTACTCACGTTCCACCACAGAACTCGATGGAGGTCTGGGACCCTGCAGGACTGTTGGGGTCTTCCAGCAGCTCCTGGACCGGGATCCCGATGGAAACCACCCGAACCGGGTCGGGGTAGGTCTCGTCGAACACGGCTCGCAGACCCTGGATGGCCTTGGCCTCTGCTAGAGGAGCATCCATGGCGTAAACCGGCTGGAAGGTTGGGGATCATCACATGAAAACGTCAAAAACAACTAATTAATTAGTTTGTGTCAAAAGTTCTTGAAGTTCTACTGAAGGAGATCAAGATTTAATGACCGATCAGGCGTAAAAGTTCTGATCCAGTCCTTATTTCTTAAGAGGTCACCACTTAAAACAGACTTCCTTATAAAAACCAAACAAATATTAAAACAGAGAAAATAAACTAAAGTAAAAAGGAGCTTCAGAAAGTCCAACGACACGGATCCTTGGAGGAGAACTTAAAGAAGGGTGGAGGTTCTAATCAGAACATGGTGGTTCTGAGAGTAAGAAGGCATCTCTTCTGGTTCCGTCTCTGACCTTTGCGTCTCTGATCAGGGCGCAGGCGAGCTCCTCGGTCCGACGGACCTCGTCCGTGCTCAGAGCACCTTTAGCCGTGAAGTCGAAGCGCAGACGATCGGGGGCGACCAGGGACCCTCTCTGATCCGCCTCCCCCAGAACCCCCCGCAGGGCGAAGTTCAGGATGTGCGTGGCCGTGTGGTTGCTCATGATGGGCCTCCGGCGCGCCTGGAGGAACATTTGAGGATTTCAGAGACAGTAAAGGGTGTGGACATGTCTAAAGGACGTGGGAGGAGGGCTCTGACCTCGTCTACTTGCAGAGTCACTCGGTCTCCAACCTTCAGAGCTCCATAGACGGTCCCGATGTGGAGAACGTAGCCGCCACGGACCTGCGTGTTCTTCACCGTGAACTCCATCCGCTGAGAAGAGCAAAAACCACCGAACGGCAGAAACTCGTTTGTTAAACAGATTCGAGGCTGGAGATGTGAGAACAAAACGTGATCAAATGAAACAGTGAACCTGAAAGTTTCAGAGTTCAATCCTTCAGCTCCTTCAGGATTAATCTACTCCTCCTCCTTTACTTTTTAAAACTTCATTTAAAATAAAACCCAACAGAAAAAGTCAGATCTCTTGAAAAACATTTTTCTCTTTCAGTTCTGCTTTAGCCACTGGCTCTGGATCTGTCTTCTGCTGCTTTTACTTCTACTCCTTTCCAGGATTCAAGGTTCTTTGTCATTCGCACCCCAAGTAGTACATGTGGTGGAACGACATTATGGACACGGGGTCCCAGAAAAACAGTCAGAAGATCCAAGATATGAACTAAGAAAAACTTCAACTAAATATACACTTAGTACTGGTAGCATGGCATTTCGGCTCCTGCTCTGCTCTTTTTATCTGCTTCTCTGCTTCCTGTCCTGCTCCTTTTAACTCCTGCTGTGCTAGTTTTGGCTCCTGTTCTGCTAATTTCAGCTCCTGCTATTTTCCTTTCGGCTACTGTCCTGCTCCTTTGAGCTCCTGTCTGGCTCCTTTCAGCTCCTGTTCGGGTCCTGCTCTTCTTTTTTTGGCTCCTGTCCTGCTCCTTTTAGCTGCTACTCTGCTTCCTGTCCTGCTCGTTTCAGCTCCTGTCCTGCTCCTTTTAACTCCTGCTGTGCTAGTTTTGGCTCCTGTCCTGTTAATTTCAGCTCCTGTTCCTTTTAGCTGCTCCTTTCGGCTTCTGTACTGCTAGTTTCGGCTTCTGTCATGCTAATTTTGACTCCTGCTCTACTCCTTTCAGCTCCTGTCCTGCTCCTTTTAGCCGCGTCTTTACTGCTCCTTTTAGCTGCTTCTCTGCTTCTTTCAGCTCCTGTCCTGCTCCTTTTAGCTGCTGCTCTGTTAGTTTTAAGTTTATCAGCTCAGTTTTGTCCCTAAAACCTTTTAGCTGGTTTTAGTAATTTGCCGATCAGAGTCGAGACGTTCGTCCTCACTTCCTGATTTACTTTGAATCAGTTTTTGTCAGGATCTGCGTCCTGTGGTCTTTTTGTCCCAGTGGTGGATTTTGTCCTTACGTCCTCCGTGTTGTCGTCCTCGCGCAGAATGTAGCCCTCGTCAAACGTCTGTCCTCCCTGCTCGGCGTAGAACGACGTCTGGTCAAGCAGCACGCCGCACTCCTGACCCGTGGTGACCTCGTCGCAGAAGGCGCGGTCGCGGCGCAGAGCCAGGACCGTGGCCGCGGTCTGCTGGAACTCTGAACAGAGAGGGTGAACGTGTAAACGCCGCTGAAGGAATCAGAGCTGGTCGGCGGCCGTCACCCACCGTAGTTCCCGTTCTCGTCCGACGAGTATCTGTATTTGGGAGAGTCGTCTGTGGCGGGAACCTGCTTGTTCCTCAGCTCCTCGATGGCGTAGATGTCCAGCATGATGTGGTCGGCGTCTCCGGCACCTTTACCCTGAGACTTCAGCTACAACACAAACAGTCACTTGACTTTGAATTCAGTTTTAGCTTCTCCACGTTAATGAGCGGAAACCAGAAGATTCATCACAAACTTTATCATCGAGAAGCTCCAAATAAATGTTGTATTAAAACAGAACTGATTCTTTTATAATAAAGTACATACTTTATGTGTTTAAAGCATCGGATTGAAAGTGAAGTTTAAAATTCAAACGGGCGTCTCGTTCAAGTTCAGATGTTAAAGTCCTCTGCAGAAGAAGATGTAAAGTCTGTCAGCATCGTGACGTAAATGACATCAGAAGGACGTTTCGAGTCCGCAGCCTCCTGCTCCTCAGACAATAAAACGAGCCGAAAGGACGGAGGGCAGAAGCTGCAGGTGGTCCTGGTGTTTTGAGTCTCACCTGCGCAGCTTTCTTCTCCTCCTCGAAGGCGGCCAGGTCCACCCCCAGGCCCTTCTCCTCAGCGATGAGCGAGGTCAGGTCCAGAGGGAAGCCGTACGTGTCGTACAGCAGCCAGGCCGTGTCGCCTGGAAAACAGCCCCAACAAACAAACGAGCTCAGACAGGAGGACGAAAACATCTGGACTGCACGGACAAACCAGATTTATTTATTTACATCAGGAGGATAAAGACAACAGAGACTTCATATGACTGAAGACAGACCGCTTGAAACATCGCCGACATCAGCAGCTTTAAGGACTGATGATTAAGATTTTATTTCATTTATTATCATGAGTTAAAACAAAAAATATATATACTATATAACTAATATCTGAATGATTGAGCAGCGTGACCCAATCCAAACAACTAGTTCATCTCTGAGGGACGTCACTGACACTGAAAAATAGAAAGCCTGCAGAACAGAATACTTGTAATCTGAACTTAATCCCAACGATTAAAGGCCCCTCTGCTTTCTTTTAAGGTGTTCTGAATTAAAACTGGACATAAATTCATCCTGCAGAGCCGAGTGCTGATAAAACGTCGTCGTTCTGCTGGAGCAACGAGCTTCACACAGAAACCAACTCCCAGTGACGCAGGAGGTTCTGGTTCCGTGTCTCACCTGGGATGGTCCTGCAGTCTCCCAGGCTCACGATCTTCCTGTCGAGGATGCGGCGCCCCCTGCTGAGGGTCTTGAGGAATTGCGCCTCCTCGTCGTTGATGATGTCCTTCACCATGTCCGGGTCCTTCTTTAGCTCAGGGAAGGCCTCGCCCTGCAGAACCAGAGTCCAAACTGTCAGACATCACTCTCAAACAGAGGAGGAAGAGGACGGTTAAAGAGCAAGGACTCAAAGTTAAAGGTTTCTACAGAAAAGTTTAAAATCTCCTGAACGCAACAGCTGCCAGACCCGCCTGAGACCTGAAGAGAAGCTCTGGTTGTTTTTCACACCTGCTCATTTTGGGTGATGCTCTAATGAAAAGGCCACAGACGCTCTCACCAGTGAATCGACCACGACGTCCACCAGAGAGGCGAAGAAACCGCGCTTAGCTCCAAGTTTCTCGTGCGAATAACGGACCGCACGGCGAAGAATCCTCCTCAACACGTAGCTGAAAGCAGAAACCATCACAGCTAAAGCCCACAGACACGTGAACAGCTGAGGTCGGTGGAACATTGTTTACGGAGCCACACCCACCCCCTTCCTGTGTTGTCGGGCCGGCCGCCGTCTGACAGGGCGATGGTGATGGTGCGGGCGTGGTCAGCGAGGACACGGTACGCCATGTCGATCCCGTCTGCATCATCGGCCCCGACTTTACCAGTGTAAGACCGAGCCCCCGTCCCCTGAAACAAACATGATTGAACCACACATGAAAGCTGCGACACGGTTTACTGGTCCACTCCTGATGGTTCAGAAGTTCTCCAGACTCTGACTAAATGAACCACCGGCCTCAGTGAGCTCTTTTAATACAAAACATCTGGAACTACGTGTCTCCTCGTACGTTCACGGTTCTCCTAACGTCAGTCGAGGTTCAGTACCTTCTGAATGGCCTCAAAATAAGGCTGGAAGAGGTCGGTGTCATAGTTGGACATCTTGTTCTGGAGGATGGACACCAGGCGCTCCAGACCCATCCCCGTGTCGATGCTCTTCTTGGGCAGCGGCTTCAGCTCCGTCTCGGACTCTCTGAGCAGGAAGTTAGCGCATTAAGAAACTGCTGGATGAAGCAATGACAGCGGACCTTCCTGTCCTCGGGTTACCTGTTGAACTGGATGAAGACCAGGTTCCAGATCTCCAGCACGTTGGGGTCGTCCATGTTCACCAGGTGAGACGCGTCTCTCCCTCCGATCCGGTCGTAATGGATCTCACTGCAGGGACCGCAGGGACCAGTGTCACCCATCTCCCAGAAGTTATCCTTCATGCTCCCCGGCAGGACCCGGGCCTCCTCCACCCTGAGCAGAACACAGACAGGACTTCACCTACAGGTGGTGCACTCAAGGTCCACATGGGAAAAAAAAAAAAAAACTATTTTTCAATGGTTCTGAGTTTCAGGAGCTGCTGCTGCTCTTGAGCACTCAGGTGTGTGTTAACACAACACCAAGATGGAAATACATAAGCAGTGACCTCAGAGAAGCAGCTGTTATTGCCCATGAACCTGGGAAGGGTCAAAGGTCATAAAAACTTGTTTTTGCTTTGATTGTGAATGCATGCTCAGTGCACGTTGGCAGAAAACAATCTGGAAGCAGAACAAGGTATGAATCAACGTGGAGGCGAGCGAAACCCTGAAACAACAAAAAACGTTTCTTGTTCAAACGGCAGAACTCAAAAAAGATGGTGTCTGTCCGTCCAGCATCTTCCGCTTGTTCCAAAGTCGGGTGGCGAGGGCAGCAGCTTGAGTAGGGAGGCCCACACACCTCTTTCCACAAAGATGGCGTGATGAATTAAATCTTTGTGCCGACGCACCGCTGAGTCCACACTTAATCTCAATGAAGTGCTGAGAAGCTGCAGGTCAGCAGCAAATTTTAGTTTGTGGGCGTTTACAAACTACCCTGGACTTTGAACACACCGCCTCTGAAAGCAGACAATTCGCTTCAAGTTCTGCTCAGGATCCAGATTTACGAGTCAAAGAACTCGTCTGTGATTTTATCCCAGGAGTCTCGTGATCTCTGAGAGTCTTCAAAAGAAGGATACATGTGACATCGGCAGGACCGGCAGCTGTAAAGATGGTGGAGTTCTTTGTGGAGTTTTCTCCAGTGAAGCTGCTTCTAGACACACTCCAGTTCAGGTGTGTGTGTGTGTGTGTGTGTGTGGGGGGGGGGGGGGGGGTGTCAGAGAAGAGCTCCTTAACAAGTGTGAAATGTAACCAGAACTATAAAACTACCTTCAATCTGACAGGCTGAATCCTGAGTTTGTTCCAAGCCTTCGTGTACACTCACGTGCACAATAACTTCTCCACAACTCAACAGTCTGAATTCATTTGTCTGTTGTTAATACATTTCACGCTCTGCTTCCACGGCGCAGCGTGTGCTCGTGACGTCCTGCTGCGACGAGTCCAACAGAGGCGAGTTTTGACACGGTGACATTATTTGGGACAGCTGTTGATCTTGTCAGGAGTGGACGTCTCTGCAGGTTCAACCCGAAGGTCATAAAAAAATCATCAAGGTCAAAGAACTGAAGCGACACTGGAAAGAAGAGTGGCTAAAATTGCTTCTTTTGTTTCTGCTGAATGTAAAACGTATGAGTAAAGTTTGCAGCGTTCAAGGTGAGAAATGATGAAGTTCAACAGAAAACAGAAAGTTGTAGCCAAACTGACCCAAGGTCCACCCAGATCTGTTTGCACTCCAGGTCCGGCTCCAGACCCGCTTCAGCGTTTCCTCCAAAGTAGGTGACATACAGTCGATCTATGGAAATACCAAACTCCTGCGTCAGCAGCTCCAGAGCCATCTTACAGGCCAGATGCTGCAGAGGAGAACAAACACAAACGCAGTGCGACTATTGAAGATACAGTTTCAAAACTTTTGATAAAGTTCTACATTGTTCACAACGTCTCCACTGCAGCTTCTCAGACAGAGTAAGTAGTTATAACATAATAATAATTATTTCATACAATTATTTATTGCTGTTCTAACGTGACACAAAGAGAAAGGACAAATAAAAACCTTAAAGTAGTCCCCAAAGGACCAGGAGCCGAGCATCTCAAAGAAGGTGTGATGGTAAACGTCTTTCCCCACGTCGTCCAGGTCGTTGTGTTTACCTCCTGCGCGGATGCATTTCTGCGTGTTGGCTGCACGCCTCAGCTTGGCCATGGGGTGGGACGGGTCGATGGTGTTCAGAAAGATGGGCTTGAACTAAGAGGAGGAAGAGGAACAGATGTTTCTGAGACCTTGGAAGCTGGGTGACGCAGATCAGAGTGAGGAGGGAAACAGCATACCTGGTTCATGCCAGCGTTGGCGAACAGCAGCGTGGGGTCGTCCAGCGGGACGGTGGACGAGGAGTGGACATACTGGTGCTCGTAGCGGATGAAAAAGTCGACGAACTTCTGACGGATTTGAGCTGCGCTCAAAGACGAGTCCATCCTGAATCAGCTGACTGAACAAAAACAGACTCAGTCCGGCAGCTTTAAACAGGAAGCTGCAGAGATGATATTAAAATGCTTCTTCTCTGCTGCAAAGATGCTGGTTTCTAACAAACTGGATATTTAGCAGTCAACGGGACATCAGGGACAGGTTAAAGGTCAGTAAATGAAGTGAGAAATGCTGAATCTACTCTTTTATTGTTTGTCTGATCTTAACGTGTATTTACAAAGAGGTTTTTTTTAAAACAGACTAACAACAGCTCAGTAATCCTGAGAGATGGTAAAAATCTAAAAGTGCAGGTAACAGCATCCTTCACTGGGTCTGAAAACTACACCCAGAAGAACCTTCTCAGTCCAGCAAGACATTGTGTCTGTCCTACCACCAACAAACTGAGTCTTTGGTGACAAATTTATAAAACATAGATTTAGCTTTTCCTCCTAAAAGATCCAGTCTTAAATACAATGTTTGAATTAAACGCATTTAATGAAGGATGCTTAAGCTGAACTTTCCTGAGTGTGACCCGATTGAAAGCAGGAAAGCTCACAGGATGTCATCTCAGGTCTACAGACTGGTCCAGATCCTGACAACTAAACCTAGGTTGTTAGTGAGGGGAGGAAGCTTCAGCTCCCGGTGGTCTTTAAAGAACAAAAACCTGCAGCTTTAGGGTGTAAAATAAATAAACCTGATGATGTTATGTCCTGACTCTCTGACAGGTGAACTCCTCCAAAGCTCACCTTTATTTCTCAACACACTGGAGGACATGAGCTTCGCACAATTCCAGGTTCATTCATTTATAATCACAAAAGGCAGGGTTGGGGTTAGGCAACCTCAACATGCCCAAATAAAACACATCCAGTGCGATCATACACTGTAATAAATACTGGACACGTTCATTCAGATCCAACGTGGTGCCAAAGACGTAAAATGACAAAAACAGACTTCTGCTGCAGAAAACTGATGACACATAAAAGTGTCGGTTAACACAGGTGGAAAGCTGTTAACCCGCCTTTGGAGCACTTTCTGGATACTTTTCACCACGTTAACCTGCTTTAAGCCGGCGGGCAGACACAAGCTTGAACGTGACGTTAGCAGGCTAACAAGTTAGCCGGTTACGCTAACTCTATTTCAGGCTAGCTGGATGAATTCAAGGCACAACTGACAGAAGCCGGACAGATAAACGGATCGTTGCGTGTGTTCTGTCCGGCAGCTTGTTAGCAGACGATAATACTCACTGAGGTCGTTGTTACCACAGAATGAATCAGCTTCAGCGCCTCGTTTCACTGCTTAGATCTACGCCGATCCGCCGAAAGGAAGGCGCTGATGCAGCGGACACGCCCATGAAAGCTTCTCATTGGTCCAAACAAACCAACGCGTCAAAAACGTACGTTCCTATTGGACAACAATGCTGACTATCTTGGCCGAACCCACCTCAGCCTTCACAGCCTCGGCTGATGCAACGAAATAAGCAGCAGGTGTCCATTTTTATTCTTGTTTTTCTGATGTGTTATAATTGTGTTTGTTTCACTAACAACATTTAAAACTTAAACGATGTTCAAAAATGTATCCATGACTCAAAAAGTCCCGATTAAACGAATAATAAAGCTGCTGAGCGCCATGTATGAAACTTTGAAGGTGCCATTGTTTAGATTTTTATTTATTGTTTCTATTGTACTGATTTATACACAAAAATACAAACAACAGGACTTTAGAGGCTCTTTAACCTGCTTATAAACTTTTTTCCCTATATTAATACAAACATAATCGTTTACACGTTCTAATTATTTCTACACATTTACAGCAAACAATGATGGAAGCATATTTGTACAAATTTGAAAACGTTAAGTCTGGTCCTCTGGATATTAAACAAAACAAGCTAACAAAAATTGTAGAAACATTTCGTCTTTTTCTGACAATTTTATTTATTTGTTTATTTTTTGAATGTCCATAGAACCAGACTTTACTTTTTTAGATTTTTCTACCTGGATTATTGAGCATGCATCAGGATATTTGTACAAATGTTTATTTTAGTTGTTTGTAAGAAAATTGAACAGCAAAAGTATTCATCTTTTTATTTATCTTTTTATTAATTTCCACAATTTCAAGGCCTTGTGTTGCACATCTGTACTGTATACTGATGTGGTTTTAAAACTACAGTATTTAAATGCACCACGAGGTGTTTTATTTATATGGGAAAAGAGTTGTGGCAAAAACAACAAAGTTTCCCGGTCCTTCAGCTGACCTAGTGTTAATCATCTTTACTGTTAAGTATAATCTACGAGCTACTGAGGGTGTTTAAATTAACCTCTACAGACCGTGTTTTATTATAGGTTTGAATAAAGTTGTCTTTATAGCTCTTCCTTCTTCCCAATGCTTTATCACAGGCTCCATTATACTTTACTACAGTTTATGGCACTTTAGTACTTTTGGACCAGAGTGGAAGGAGACACAAGTAAAAATAAATAGTTTGTTTGTATTTAATATTTTATTTCTGATTTCATGGTTTATTAGCAGGACTAAAGAGAGGAGTAGAGAAAAGAAGAAAACAGGAAACCTATCCTTAAAGCTCCCATGAGCTTGATAATAATAATATAAAAGTGTATTTTAGTTTATTTACAGTATTGGAACAAAAATATCTTTAGAATAATCACTCAGGTGTCTAAGAGTGAAGTTTGAACAGAGTTTTACAGCTGAATCTCAAGAAATTAAAATATCCTGAAAAAGTGTTATATTTTCTGTCAGTCATTTCCTAAAGTTAAACTCATAAATTATACAGATTCATTTAGACATGAGCTACAAATATCTCAGTCATCAAGTCCAGCCACTCCTGAAACAGAGACAGTAAGAAGCATCTTACCAACTGAGGAGACAAAGAACTGGACTGTTGCTCAGTGGTCCAATGTCCTCTTTTCACATGAAAGCAAGTTTTCATGTCATTTGTGAATCAAGGTCCAGGGTCTGGAAGAAGAATGGAGAGGCCCAGAATCCACGCTGATTGAAGTCCAGTTAGATGTTTACACAGTCAGTGATGGTTTGGGTCCATGTCCTCTCCTGGTGCTGGTCCAGTGGGTTTTCTGAAGTCCACAGCGAGTGTAGTATCAACCAGGAGATTTTAGAGAACTTCATTCTTCCTTTTGCTGACGACTTTTACGAAGATGTTGGTTTCATTTTACAGCTGGACTCCGCACCGGCCCACACTGCCAAAGGTTTCAAAAGCTGCCTGTGGAATATTCTCAATTTCTGAGACACAGAGTTTTGCTTTTTCATTATTTGTAAGACATATTCATTAAAATTACAAGAAATAAAGGCTTGAAATATTTCACTCTGTGAGTAATGAATCTGCAATGTACGAGGTTCACTTTCTGAAGTGATTGATCAATTTTATTTGGACTTTTTCATAATATTTAAATGTTTTTAGATGCTCTGTAGATTCCACATGCAAGGAGTGAAGCTCACTTGATACATCCTTACACAGCACATCAGTGGCAATTTTAGCCTCTTTTGTGGGTGCTGAAGCCCCCCTAAACTTTAACTCAGCACCCCTTAAAATTAAGAAACAAACATTAGGATTTTGTAAGGAAATTCAGTTCTCAATCCTTAGATTCACCAAAATATTGAATAAATTTGGAATAAATGTTGAATGTGCCCGGCACACTAACAGCTAGGAACATTATTTATCTTCGAAAGCCAGCAGATTGTGTTTAATCTAAGTCAAATAAAAAGTTACTAGTAAGGTACAGAGCCGAAAACCTTTCCTTCTGATTGATTAAGATTTTTTACTTGGAAAAATTGTGAACAAAACAAAAACAATTGTCACTTTGAAGGCTCCATACAGTTTGATGTAGATGTTTAATTTAATAATTATACATCCTGTTTTCTAACTATTAATCAGTTCTTTATTCGTTTCTGTTGTTCCTTTAATATTTTATATTTAAAGGCGTTTAAACAAAGACACGATGATGAAATACTGTACAGTATTACAGAACACCGTAACGTTCTGGGCGTAAAGCCAACCGGAACTCTCTTTCCTTGCTGTAGTTCTGTGGGGACCTGTTTCTGAGACGGATCCCTTCAGCGAACCATCATGCCGACTGATAAGAAGCGTGTTCGCGGTCCTGAAACTTCTCTGAGCCCGGTTCTGTTCGGATGCAAACCCGCAGCAGATCTGCCCTCGGACGGCCCGCGAGCGGACGGGCGGCAGCGGGACCAGGTGGACATCCGGCCGGTGTTTGTGCGCTGCGGCCCGGTCAGCCAAGCTAACGGCTCAGCGTACATCGAGGCCGGAAACACCAAGCTAATGTGCTGCGTTTATGGACCGCAGGAAACCGGGCGTAAGGATGAGACCGATATGAAATGTGGAAGGTTTGTCTTTATTTGTTTTAACCTTTATGGATTGGTTCAGTTAAACTATGTAAAACCTAAACAAAATGGTTTAGTGTGAGTACTGTTACAATTATTACAGTACATTAAAAATGTTTATACGTTATTGTCACAGAAACATGAACACAACTGAAAACAGCATTCCTTGATAAAAATGTTTCATTCTATTTTTTTTAAAATCTAAACAAATACCAGTTATTTTTTTACATGTTGTATTCATGAACCGTGTTTTCAACTCTTCTGTTTTACCTGAGAGGAGTCATCACTGTGTTCAGCTGCTGCATTTCTTCACGTTTCTTTGGTCCAAGAACCAGACTGAAGTTCCAAGATCATCTGTGATCAATCAATGAATCTCACCTCCATCCGACCATCTTCAGCTCATAACGTCTCTGTGAAGCTTTCTTCGGCTTGTCTTTAGCTCCTAATGATGAACTCTTACTTCTAACCAGCAGGTTCTTCTTTGTTGAAACATTTCAAGGAGCTGCAAGAAACTCAGTCTTATAAGCACAAAGCTGCAGCTCCTCAGACCGAAGAAGTCTTTTGGACAAACGTCAGTGTTTCGACAAAGGAGGACCTGACTCAACCTGGTTACAATCAGGACGTGACCTCTTACTGTTCCTTCATTCAGACTCCTGATTCTGTCCTGCTCATTTTCTTGTCAGTCGGCTGCAGCAGCCCATGAACTTTTGTTCTTCAGGTGGAAAATCATTTTCAGATGAACCTGTCCGGACTGTTTCAAATAATGCATCATGTTCCCTCATGAGATGATTTTTTTTTTTTTTTTCAAAATAATCTGTCATGATCCCAATCTGCAGCAGAGATTGGTGTCTGAGTTGATGTCACCCGTGTGTGTGCGCAGGTTGACCACCGACATGCGCTTGGCTCCGTTCTCCTGCCCGGTGAGGGGCTCGTGGATCCAGGGGACGCAGGACAAGGACCTGTCTCTGATGCTGTACGAGAGCCTGCAGCCGGCCGTGTGCCTCCACAAGTACCCGCGCTCTCAGATCAAGGTCAGCGTGATGGTTCTGGAGAGCAGCGGCTCGGTTCTGGCCCACGCCATCACGTGCGCGTCTCTGGCGCTGGCGGACGCCGGTATCGAGATGTACGACCTGGTTCTGGGTTGCTCCCTCCGTCAGGACGGCGGCTCGTACGTGGTGGACCCCACGTCCGATGAGGAGAGCAGCTGGAGCGCCGGCGGCGGTCTGACGCTGGCCTTCCTGCCCAGCCTGAACCAGGTCTCGGGGCTGCAGTCGGACGGGGACATGACCGTGGAGACTCTGACCGCCGGGGTCCGGACCTGCATCGAGGGCTGTTACAAACTGTACCCGGTTGTCCAGCAGGCCCTGACCCGAGCTGTACGCCGGGCGGCTCCACCGCCGTCAGAGAGCTGAGACCCAACAGGTTCTGTTCTGGTTTGAACTCGTTTGGGTTTCTCTGTGAGACAACTTTGTTTTTCAAGAATAGACCAAAACCTTTCTATAAAATTAATAAAGTTGTTTATTTCATGTCAACACTCATTTCTCCAAGTCTTAATTTGTGATCTCCAGCGGTGCTGCTGGTAAAAACACTCGTTTAAAAATAATAATAAAAATAAGGTGTCTTGTTTGAGATGAGAGCACTCCCAGAAACATGTTAATGTTTCATAAATTACAAGTCATGAAGTAACTTTTAGCATCTATTTAAAGAAAATGACCACTGGAGGTCACTTGGGTCAAATCATTTACTAACTTCATCTGAAAACGGGTTGTAGATGTTTTTATTTATAGAACTGTCCAAAAAGGTTTGTAATTTTATGTATTAATGTTCTCAAAGCCTTGAATCAAATCCCATAAAGGATTTTAATGTTTACAACTTTATTTGCGTAAAACTTGTACATTTAAAAGCTCACAATTCAGTAAAACTAAAAGTTGTTCTTGAAATTAAAAACATGTATTTCTAAGTGATCTGATCTAAACATTTTCTCTTTTTACTCAGTTTATAATCAAATAATTTACTGAAGTTTAAATATAAACAACACCCGGTTTAGAGTCACTCGTTTTAAGTGTTGATTATAAATGAACAATGTTTTTTCTGTCAGGTCAACATTCTTCTCAAATTCCAGTTTTTAACTCTGTCTGCTCTTTTATGTTAAATATTGATTATTAGTAGTTTCTTTAGCTGTACACGTACGACTATTTGAAACTGAAGAGTATTTGAAGAACTTGGATTCTTTAAAGTAAAACTGGGGCTCATTTCTCCATATTTTTTATTTTTCTTTATTTAGTGACTAACTGAAGTATTTTCTTCAGTTTCTGTCTAGTTTTAAAGAGATGATAAATCCTTCTTACGCCTCCTGGTGTGTTCATAGTAACACGTCCTTATTCACAAACTCAACTTTCTGTCCACATTTGCTCCTAAAACACTTTGCTCAATTCAACTCATTAAATATTAAAATAAAATATGTTAACGTTTCAGGAATGATTTTCCACAAAGACTTTCTAACGTTACAATTTTCTTCCGTTTCCTGATTTGGATCAAAGTTTTCTAGTTAAAAAGAACAAAACGTTTTATTTCTCATCTTTAGGAGGTCTGCAACCATCTGGAGCTCTTTCAGTGGACGTCAGAACTGATGACATGGTCCATGCGGGTCTGACCTGGGGAGGACATGGTACCAGGGTGCATGATGGGAACAGTGGAGGCAGTGTGATGCTTTGGACAAGATCATAAACTCAGAGCCATCACAGGGACCTTCAGAGGGATGCGGGAAAATGGCAGAGATCCCCTGGAGGTTTCAAGAGACCTTGGAGTTCTGCAGGAGACTTTTGGAGGACTAAGAAACCTTCAAAGGTCCCTTGTACTCAAAGGTCCATGAAGATGTGTCATGTCTGATTGGCAGCAAAATAAATAAGGATCTGCTCATTGTTGGACAAGTGGTCATAATATTATGGCTCATTGAAGTGGACGAGTCCAGTTTTTGAACTAAAACTTTTTAAAAGTCATAACTTTGTTTGTCACACTCACATGAATCTGATTTAAACACCAAAGAAATAAAAACATCTTTATTCCTCTGTTGACAACTTGAACAACAAAACACTTGAGACCGGACCAACATGCAGCATCTTCTTAGCTCGGCGTTACGACAAACCGCTGAAGAAGAAGCAGGAATCAATCTGAGGAAAGTCTCTGCAGCTAACACGACCACGACTCTTCTGTGCTCCTCAGCTGTCAATCACTGTTCCTTCAGCCAATCACAGCAGCAGCAGGCGCTGTGGCTGGGGCGGGAGGAAGCCGACGGGGATTGGACGCTCGGCTTAAACTGTGTGAGATGTGATTGAGGGAAGGTTTGAGAGCCACATCGTAAACACAACAAACAGATAAACAGACGAGGTTCAGATCAGAGCTATGACTTTTGATGATTCAGCTGAGATTAAAACAGCTTCTGAAAGCTGAAGCCTGCCGTGTGTGTGTCTGTGTCTGTGTGTGTGTGTGTGTCTATCGGTACGCCGGGCTGTGCTGCGAGCACGGCATCATGACTGCGTCCACGCTACCTTCGCTGTCTGAGCTGCTGTCAGAGTCGCTGCTGCCAGAATAAGCGCAGAGTCCCGGGAAAACGCCGACACACACGGCCGCAGACGGCAGGTGCAGCACGCCGTGGGCGGAGCCCGGGGGAGCCGCCGGCGTCTTCGCTGTCAGGCCAGGGAGTGCTCGATGATCCTCAGGCGCACCTGTTCCTCCTCCTGCTGCTCCGCCCTCCTGCTCTGAACGACACAACTTCCTGTTAGAGACGCCAGCAGCTTCTTGCACAGGAAACACTTTTAGATCCACATTAAACACTTATACAGGTGCTGGTCATAAAACTAGAACATCATGAAAAAGTTTATTTATTTCAGTAATTCCATTCAAAAAGTGAAACTTGTATATTATATTCATTAATTACACACAGACTGATATATTTCAAATGTTTATTTATTTTAATGTTGATGATTATAACAGTCAACTAATGAGAACCACAAATTCAATATTTCAGAAAATTAGAATATTGTGAAAAGGTTCAATACTGAAGACACCTGGTGCCACAGTCTAATCAGATAATTAACTCAAAACACCTGCAAAGGTCTTTAAATGGTCTCAGTCTAGTTCTGTAGGCTACACAGTCATGGGGAAGACTGCTGACTTGACAGTTGTCCAGAAGACGACACCTTGCACAAGGAGGACAAGACACAAAAGGTCACTGCTAAAGAGGCTGGCTGTTCACAGAGCTCTGTGTCCAAACTCATTACTAGAGAGGTGAAGAGAAGGAAAAGATGTGGTAGAAAAAAGTGTGCAAGCAATAGGGGTAACTGCACCCTGGAGAAGATGGTGAAACAAAACACATTCCAAAATGTGGGGGAGATTCACAAAGAGTGGACTGCAGCTGGAGTCAGTGCTTCAAGAACCACCACGCTCAGACGTATGCAAGACCTGGGTTACAGCTGTTGCTGTTGCATTCCTTGTGTCAAGCCACTCTTGAACGACAGTGTCAGAAGCGTCTCGCCTGGGACTGCTGCTGAGTGGTCCAAAGTGATGTTCTCTGATGAAAGTACATTTTGCACTTATTTTGGAAATCAAGGTCCCAAAGTCTGGAGGAAGAGAGGAGAGACACAGAATCCACGTTGCTTGAGGTCCAGTGTCAAGTTTCTAGTCAGTGATGGTTTGGGGTGCCATGTCATTTGCTGGTCTTGGTCCACTGTGTTTTCTGAGGTCCAAGGTCAACGCAGCCGTCTACCAGGAAGTTGTGGAGAACTTCCTGCGTCCAGCTGCTGACCAACTTTATGGAGATGCAGATTTCATTTTCCAACAGGACGTGGCACCTGCACACACCAGTACCTGGTTGAAGGACCACGGTGTCTCTGTTATTAACTGGCCAGCAATTTCGCCTGACCTTAACCCCTTAGAACATCTATGGGTTATTGTGAAGAGGAAGATGCGATACACCAGACCCAACAATTCAGAAGAGCTGAAGGCCACCATCAGAGCTACCTGGGCTCTCATAACACCTGAGCAGCGCCACAGACTGATCGACTCCATGTCATGCTGCATTACTGCAGTGATCCTGACAAAAGGAGCCACAACTAAGTATTGAGTGTTGTACATGCTCATACTTTTCATATTCATACTTTTCAGTTGGCCAACATTTCTAAAAATCACATTTTTATTGGTCTTAATATTCTAATTTTCTGAGACACTGAATTTGGGGTTTTAATTAGTTGTCAGTTATAATCATCAACATTTAAAGAAATAAGCATTTGAAATATATCAGCCTGTGTGTAATGAATGAATATAATATACAAGTTTCACTTTTTGAATGGAGTTACTGAAATAAATCAACTGAGGCAGATTCTGTGTGTCTGAGTGAAGAACAGATGTGATGATTGTGAGTGTGTGAAGAGCAGCTGAGGTCTTCAGGTGAGAACTGCAGCCCACCTGTGAGTCTGTCTCGGCTTCCTGTCGCTGATGACGTGTTGTCCACTCTCTGTCTCTTACTGCTGTCTGAGGACTGTGAGGAGCTGAAGAGAGAATAATTTACCTGGATTAAAGGGGGAACGTCTTACAGATTAACGCAGGAAGACGGATCATGGCCTCATCTGAGCTCGTACCTGCGCCTCTTCACTGCTCCAACTAATAAATGAGCCTGAGAAAGATGGCTGCTCCTCTGCTCTGATGCTGAAGGTTTGGACTTCTTCTCAGGCTCTCTGCGAGTCTCTGTGGATTTTTGCTTCACCAGAGCGCTGTGGTGCCAAACAGTTAAGGTGAGTAAAGAAGAAACGGGCCAAGGTCCGACCCATCACTGAAAGTCGGCTGTCTGACTTTAAAGTCTCCATCTTAAAACGAACAAGTCAGTAACGCCACGTGGTGTTCCTTCAGGTTTGTCAAACTGCTGCCGTCTAAAAACAGGAGAAACGAAAAGTCCGAAAACGCAGGAAAAGTTTTTATTTGTTCTGCAGTCGGAGTCATATTTAAATCTGATGAGTGACAACTATCATTCAAAAGAAGGAGATCCTGGATCTTTGACCCAACCAGACAAGTGAGAACCTTCACCTTAAATTCATAAAATGAATAATAATGGTTGTTATATTAGTCTTGACTATTATTAAAGAAACGATGATCTCTGTAATTTCAGACAGAAAGTTTTACTTCCTGTAAATAAATGTAACAACAGCCGGAAAATTCTGTTTATTTTACAGTTTTGTCCAAAAGACTCGTTTATATTGCACCCTAAATTAAATAAAACTTAATCTGATTATTTTATTGAAGGATATTCTGTACTCCAGCAGCTCCTGCTTCTCCTCGTCCCGCCTCTGCTTCTCCACGAGGACCTGCTGCCGGGACACTTCATCCAGGAAACTGGTCTCGTCCTCGTCCAGCCCCCTCACCATGTTGCCTGTCGTCATGGAAACAGGTTCCAGTCACACAAACAAGAATAAAAATTTTAAAAGACCTCTGCTGTTCCCTCTTGCCATATTCCTCCATCTCACTCTGTCCTCTGCGTCCTCTGTCCTCACTCCAACTACCTCTATGTCCTTTCTAACTGCATCCATATATCTCCTCTGTCTTTTTCCTGGCAGTTGCATTTCTAACATCCTTCTACCAACATACCCACTGTAGCTCTTTTGGACATGTCTAAACCACTGTCCCTCCTCTGGACATGTCCAAGCAATCTCAGTCTGGCCTCTCTAACTTTATCTCCCTCTTCTTTCCATTTCATTATCTTCATTCATTAGCTCCTCAAAGTGCTCCTTCCAGCTTCCCGTCACACTCTCCTCACTTGTTCCAACATTACCATTCATGTCTTTAACAAGCCTAACATGTTGCACATCCTTTCCAGCCTGATCCCTTTGTCTTGCCAACTGGTACAAGTCTGTCTCACTCTGTTTAGTGTCCAGCCTTCCATACAACTTATCATATGCCTGTACATGCAACCTGTGGAGCATAACCACTGACAACATTTACCGGTAGCATCAGACCTTCTACCTTCAGACACATCACCCTATCTGACACTCTGTTCACCTCTACATTCTTTGCTGATTCCTCCTTCAGGACCCCCCTATTACATTTCTCTTTCTATCCATACCATGGTAAAACAGTTTAAACCAGGGCTATTCAACTGGCGGCCCGCTAGCTGGTGACTTCAATCCGGCCCACTGATGGGTTTGGGTTCTGTTTATTGCATTTGGGATTCAATCCAATAAAATGAATGAATTTAAAAGGTAATAAATCAGACAGTAGAGACAATAGAGTCGGCTCAGTGTGAGGAAAACAGGGCGCTAGTAGTCAGTCCACTGTAGCTTTTTAGCTAGATGTTACACACTGCTTGTTTAGTGCTGCATCAGTGCAGGGAGTTGTCACTGAGGGAAGGGGGTGGGGTTCAGTTAGGTGGGCAGGGCACTTGGTTCTGTTGTCAGGGCAGGGTGCCCTGCTTGTATTATATAGAAACACTGGGTGACTCAAAGACTCACTGAATTTAAACTGCTCCTCAAACTCCTGCTGCTTCTTGTCCTTCTGCTCCTGCAGACGTTCAAACAGAGACCGAGGGTCGTACTCCTCCTCCGGGACCTCTGCCCCCGCAGAGAGAGACACAAACATAGGTCAGCAAGTAGAACTAATGGTCCAACTGTGTCTCTGCAGTCATTTCCCCAACCTTCTGGATCATCGGGCTTCCTGACTTTTTCCCACTCCTCCTGTCTCTTCTTCCTCCTCTCGTCGAGTTCTGCCTCTGTCACAAACTTCCTGCTGAGGTCCACGCCGGTTGCTTCTCCTGCTGCCATCGGACCCGCTCTGGACACAACAGAACCCGGCCAGACCTAGGTTTTAACCCTGAACACAACAGTACACCATCATACCAGAACACAAAATAAAGATTTGTTCTGAAAATGTTTTTTAATGGCGCTCTGCTGAAAATAAACCCAACATTTTAAGGCTGTATTTAGACAGTATTTAAAAATTATTTTTCTGAGCTGAGCTGCTCCAAACATTGTGTCAGCGATGATTTTGTTTAAAAACAATTGTTTAAAAATTAATCAGCTCAGATTAAAAACTAGCAGCTTAGAATTGATCAAATTCTTAAAATAAAAAAAAATAACTAATGAACCTATCAACTTCTTCAGGTTTCTGGATTCACAACTTTTCTCTGCACTTTTTGATTTAGATCAAAATGGAAGAAACAGCAGAAATCGAAAATAAATTATTTAAAATATCACATTAAACTTTTGTTGTATCCTAAAAATATATAATAAAAATACGCATTCACGTTTAGAAACTGCAGACGATTCAGAGCCAGTCAGCTTTTAAATCGTTATTTTACCTAAAAAATTGTCTGTAAATTAAAACATTTTACTGTTTGAAGAGCTGTGGTGGTTTGTCTGTGTATAGATATTAAATATTTTATAGTTGAGAGTTTTTCTTCTTTGATGCAGCTGTGAAGGAAAAACGCAGTCCGAACTCAGCTCCCTGGATGTTTGTTGACCGTCCGGATCAGAACCCACGTCCCGGGTTTAGGTTACGGTCCCGGGCTGATGGTGGTGTCCCTCCCCCGGTTAGCATTAGCTTCGTTAGCCTCACCGCACGGCTGTTCGTCGCCCCGGTTCGTAACGTTTTCAGATTCACACTAAATCTGGTTTCAGTCTGAGATCAGAACCGTTTCAAATCAAGCTGAGTTTATTTTGGTGTTGCTGAAACTTACCGAACTCTGAGCTAACAGCTAGCAAAACAGCTCCGAACACATCGGTGTTACGGTGAAAAGGAGTCGACGAGGTCATGTTCCGGGCGGGTCATTAGTTCCGTCTAAACAATTTTGCTGAAAACTATGGAACAAACAAAACGCTTACTTGAAATACACAAATAGCAAAATAAAAAAATAAATAGCTGAAAAGAGCACAACAATTCAGTCTATTTATGCAGCGCCAAATCACAACAAAGTTGTCTCAGGGCACTTTACATGAATTCACATACCCTCGAGAGCTTCTATGGACATTGCTCAACGTTCTCGGTGCCTTCCCCCCCTGAAAAGAATAGAGTAAAGATGAAATTAGCAGAAAGAAGCAGATACAAGGATCAAAAGCTAATTTAATAAAAAGCTAATTTAATAAAAAGCTAATTTAATAAAAAGCTAAAAAATGGGGGTGGGGGGGATGGGGAAGCAGAAACTACAAGAAACTGCAACAAAGCAGTAATAAGCAGAACAAAAGCAAATAAAAGCTAAGAACCTGTTAAAAGAGTTGATAAATGAGCTAAAAAATCAAATTGTTTACAACAAAATATTAAAGGGTTACTGTATCTGAACTATTAAAGAAAGGGGTGACCTTCGACTCTGAACCTTGAGTCTAGGACCCTAAAATCAATATTGTTGACCTATGAGGCATCCAGCTGTAACCTTTGACCTTCCTATGTGAAAGGGTTGTAAATTTGAAGCTACTGCAAGAAAGGGGTGACCTTTGGCCCCATAATTTTGAACCCAGTGACCTTGATATCAATAGAGCTCATTGCTGACTCATCAGTGAAGTTTGACATCTCTGTTACGCAGCCGTATACTTAGAGGTCAGACAACAAAATGATAAGAGTGAAGATTTATTTCCTGTTGACATTCAGCTTTAATTTTTGTTAACGTTGGTGACCAAAAGATGAAAATGTTGTTTTAATCATTCTTTTATTATCAAGATGAAAATGTAAAGAAACAACACGGGCTCATTCTGACAATTTTAACGTTTCAACAGAGACACAACCTTTGCAGGCTCCTCTCAGCCTCCAAGGACAAACTTTACATTTGATATTTATTTGACCAGACTGAGACACTGTTGATCAAAGTGCCCAGATCCCAAACCATCAGCCCTCCACCACTGTGCTGACAGGGGAGGAGCTGTTTGCTGCAGTGCATTCTGGGTACATATTTGTCCTTTGGTCTGGTTCTGGTCCAGAAGTCTTGTGGTTCCTTCAGATGGAAGTCATGCTGCCATGTTGTTTATAGAGAGAAATCCAGGTGTCTCTGTGATGGACTGAGATATGTTCAGGTGTATCTGTGATGGAGTGAGACATGTCCATGTGTCTTTTTGATGTACAAAGACATTTCCAGGTGTCTCTGTGATGGACTGAGACATGTCCAGGTGTCTCTGTGATGAACTGAGACATGTCCAGGTGTCTTTTTGATGAACTGAGACATGTCCAGGTGTGTTTGTGATGGACTGAGACATGTCCAGGTGTCTCTGTGATGGACTGAGACATGTCCAGGTGTCTCTGTGATGAACTGAGACATGTCCAGGTGTCTCAGTGATGGACTGAGACATGTCCAGGTGTCTCAGTGATGGACTGAGACAGGTCCAGGTGTCTTTATGATGGACTGAGACATGTCCAGGTGTCTTTGTGATGGACTGAGACATGTCCAGGTGTCTCTGTGATGGACTGAGACATGTCCAGGTGTCAGGAAAACAAACATGGGTTTTCTTTAAAGTGCAAATCTTTTATTCAGATTAGTTTATTTTGCTTCAAAGAAGCTGAACTCTGAAGTCCCACTGGGACAAAAACCAAAAGTCTCCTCGTCCGATGAAGAGCAACAAACATTTTTAAATACAAATAAATATTAAATTATTATACTTTGAATAATATTCAACAATGCTATACAATAGCTGTAGGTCCTGACGACACACCATCAGGTGGGAAACACCTGAGTCTGTTAGCTGCCCTGACAGTAAAGAAGCAACAGAACACACGTCAATAAATAAATAATAAATACGGGTCTTCACAAACACGGCCACGGGTCCGGGGGGAGCAGGTCCCGCAGCAGGTCCAGGTCTAAGTGGGGATGCTGAAGGCCGTGACGCAGGTGCAGCCCACCGCCACCTGCCGGTACTCCACCTTCAGGCGGTACTTGCCCTTCTGGCAGTTGCTCCTCTCCCGCTTCAGGAAGCCCCGGGACTGCAGGACGGGCCTGGAGTTGTAGTCGTGGTTCTCCACCACGGAACCGTTCTTCAGCATCATGATGCAGCCCTCACACAGGCACTGGGCCTCCATGTAGGTGGAGGGGAAGTAGTCCTGGTCGGTGACCCGTCTGGACCAGAGGGAGAGGACTCAGTGAGACACAAACAGAGACCCAACAAGAACCTCCTGATGAGACAAGCGTCGGTCCTTCTGGACCACCTGAGCAGGTTCTAACCTGTTCACCTGCACATCTGTAAGAACTTCACTCTGAAACGTTTACATTTACGTCATGTGGTCCCGTCAGTGGGTCGACTGAACCGGGCCTCTTATAAAAAACAAGTAAAGTGATTTAATAAAGAATTCATGTCAACAGATTTCAGATCATTTCAACACAGGAGAAACAAAACGTTCGTTTGAATCCAGAAGATCAAAGTAAGGCAAGCACTTTGGGACAATCTTTATTCAAACTGGGAGTTTAATTTGGCTCTGACTTTTTTTTAATTTAAAGTTTTTAAACTTTAAATAACTCTGTTTCAAACAGTTTTACATGTTTGTCCATGATGTACGTTTTACAACAAAATAAATCTTTTACAGCAGAGGTGCCCAAAGTGCGGCCCGGGGGCCAGTTGTGGCCCTTTGAGTAATTTTGTGGGTCCCACATTTGCAGTTTGGTGTAATTTTGTCCTGTAGGCACCAGAGACTGATGCAGATGTGATGTAGACCTTTTGCCAATTTAATGGTGATAATTTTTTTATATAAGTTTTAGGTTTAACAGCAAAACAGAAAAATCTCAAAATGAGCAGAATAAGTTTAATACAGTCCTTTGGCAATAAATCAATAAAGACAAATAAATTAAATAAAAAGATACATTAATGAAAGGTTAATGTTTATAAAGCTTTAAATGTTTTGATTAACAACTTACCAGAATTGCTCAATTTTGTTCTTTCTCCAAAATATTGTTTGTTTTATTGTGTTGTTTCTGTTGAGTTAAAAAAAAATATATGTATGATTATTATTTTAATTACTATTATTTCAATTATTTATTATTATTATTATATTTATTTATTATTATTATTATTAATAATATTATCATTCATATATGTTTTTTATTCACATTTTTGTGGCTGACTTTTTTCATTTTAAAAGTTTTGGCCCACATATTAAAATGTTTGGAGGAAGATTTGGAGTTTCTTCAAGCATCCGGGACACAAGAAGTCCTGAAGGTTGAAGTTCTGGTGCTGCTCCGTCCTCCAGGAACTGAACAAGAAGTTTTATCTTTCAACTTCAAAAATGTTTGATCTCCTCAGTTTTTACTGGAATACAGCAAACATTTAGGGTGGTTCCATTACCGGACAGGAAGACCTTTTATTTCACAGTTTGCTTTCATCCTTTGTTTGTTTGTTTGTTTGTTTGTTGTTTTGAAGCATTAAACTCTGAATTCAAGCAGATCTTCCTCTGATCCCTGATCAGATTTTATTCAGAGTTTCAAAGTTTAACTGAATGAAGTTTAAAACGTAAAAACTCAGACCTGGACCTCTGACCCTTCAGGTTCAGGTCCGTCTCCTTCTGGGGGACTTACATGTATCTCCAGGGGGACAGGGACCTGTCCTTGATGTCCTCGGACAGTCTCTGATACAGGTCCAGGGGACAGGATGCGGGGAGGCTGTGCGAGGCGGGGCTCGGCTCCAGAGGCTGCGGGATCCGAACCCGCAGCTTCTTCTGCGCGGTTTCCTCCAGTTCCGTTCCATTACAGCACCGGTGCATGCACGTCCACGTCCACGCGGGCACGAGGCAGAGCGCGAGGAGGAAGATCTGTGGAGGAGAGGTGATGATGAGGATGAGGATGAGAAGGAGGAGGGTGGGGGATGATGATGAAGGTCTGGGACTCACCTGCTTCAGGTCCATGAGGTTCTGTCTGTCAGCTCCAGGTGATCCAGCAGGTTCGGTTCTCGGAGTCCCCTGAGCAGGACCGGGTTCAACATTAGTCTGTCGGCAGCTCGCGCGTTCCTTTTATCTGCTCAGCTGGGGGAAGTACCGGCGGGACGCACGAGGAAACACAGGTCGACTTCCTCTTTCCAGGATGACAGAGGGCGGAGACGCGCACACGCACGCACACACACACACACACACACACACACACACAGCTCAGTTCACTGGGTCTAAACCGCAACAAGACCAGATCCCAGACCTGCAGCTGCTTGGTCCACCAGAACCCCTGGTCCACCAGAACCCCTGGTCCACCAGATCCCCTGGTCCACCAGAACCCCTGGTCCACTAGAACCCCTGGTCCACCAGAACCCCTGGTCCACTAGAACCCCTGGTCCACCAGAACCCCTGGTCCACCAGAACCACTGGTCCACCAGAACCCCTGGTCCACCAGAACCACTGGTCCACCAGAACCCCTGGTCCAGTCCTTTTCCCTCCGAGAATCCAGATGTACAGATCAAGACTTCTCCAGACTTTCTCCTAGATCCTGTTCATTAGCTCAGAACTGGTTCCTTCTGACCACAGCAGTTTCTGACACAGGATCCGGACCTGTGGAGGTCAAGGTCCAGCCGATCAACAGAACCAAACCCAGTAGACGTGCAGGAACTGAGAGATGTTCAGCTGGAGTTCTCCTTGTTTTCTCTCTTCCAGTTTCCTCAAGAGTTTAGGGACCCGTCGGTCCTGGTCATAAGTTCTCAGACCCTTCAGACCCTTTCTCATGGACCCAACTGCAGGACCAGGACCAGGACCAGACTGTTTCTGAGACCAAATTACAGTCCAGGCCCATCCTCTGAGTTCAGGAGACATTTTCTGTCCGGGGTCCAAACAATCCTCTGAAGGAGGAAAACCCTGCTGATCCAGAACCAGTTCTACAGGAAGTCTGGAGCACTGGACAGAAAAGATAAGAACTGAAGACTGGATCAGGACCTGATCAGGAGGACTGGGTCAGTTCAGGTTCTGACAGCAGCAGTTTTTACTGAACTCTGTAAATCTGAGCTGCAGGTCCAGTTTGTGGCCTGTAGAGGGCGCTGCAGGAGCTGAAGCTCTGATCCACATGCTGCAGGACCCGGTCGGACACAGGTCCTGAGAGGATGAAAGGAAGGTCAGGGGTCTGGGGGTCTAAAGGTCAGAGGGTCTAGAGGTCTGAAGGTCAGGGGTCTGGGGGGTCTAAAGGTCAGAAGGTCAGGAGGTCTGAAGGTCAGGGATCTGGGTGTGTATATATAAGGTCAGGAAGTCTGAAGTCCAGGGGGTCTGTAGGGGGTCAGGAGGTCAGAGGGCCTGGGTGTATGAAGGTCAGGAGGCCTGAAGGTCAGGGGGTCTGAAGGTCAGGAGGTCTGAGGTCCATGTTAAGGTCACATGAGTCAGAACCTCATCTGTTTCACAGATTCATCAGAAAAATCTGCATAAAATGATGAACAGGAAGTAAAAACCTGAAGACAGGAAGTCCGAGGGTCAAACAAAACATTCATTTTGATCTTTTCATGACTTCAGTTCACTATAAAAACTGTGTAAAGACAGCTCACACACACACACACAGCGCGCGCGCACCCACACACACACACTCGTGATGATGCAATAGCATCGTTGATGGTGGAAGATTTCTTTGTTGTTTTTAGCTGCAGCAGAGTTCCAGCAGTTGGTCAGAGACACTGCTGGGACGGCAGCCTGTCCTCTGTGGACCCAAGGTCTGCAGACTGGCCCCGGTTCTGATCCGGTCTTACAGAATCTAGATGTTAATACTAATATTTCTCTATATGGAAATATACAGATATATAAACACATATAAGTATACATAAATATACAGTAAATATAAATATTTGCTAATACAGGGACCTTATATATCTATAAATAAAGTATAATACAG
>JARVGV010000002.1:7209464-7224985 GCA_031762435.1 Hypsolebias longignatus
AAGTAAGTACAGCGACCCCCCCCCCCCACCACCACCATTTCAAAATGTAAATGAGCAAATGGCTGATTATACTGACAGTCAAGAAAAGGAAAGGATAAGAACGTTTGGGTATGCTCTCTGTTGGAGGTGACTGAATGTATGCAGCATGTGTTTATGTACCACATTTTTCGGACTATACACAAAGTCCTTGAATTTTCTCAAAAATCGACAGTGAGCCTTATAATCCGATTCGCCTTATGTATTAATTCTGGCTGTGCTTACTAACCTCGAACTGATTTTCTGTGGTACGACTAGAGCTGTCATGTCCTGCCCAACTCAGTCCATAATAATGCACTTAATGTACGAGCCGGGTCAGTGTTGGGCTTTTGATTGCGTCAGCGGATGTGTGCGGCTGCCGATCCAATTATATGGCAACGTGGCTTGCCATAAAATTACCAGCCTCATGTGGCCATTTCACCGTGCACTGACCGGCCTTGAAAGAGGTAAAAAGTTCTGTTAAGCTTCACATGGACTACTGCCAGGCAGAGTTCCATCAGCCCAAATGGAAGTTCATTCAGCTGAGTGCGCTCAGCGGATGTGCACGGCCGACTACCCAAACATGAGAGAGCACAAAATATTTGTCATGTCAGAGCACGGTCCATGTCTGAATAACGCAGAATGCAGGCAGAAGCAGGGGAACTGTGCTTTGACGGCCATGAAAGGACAAACACCCCCTCAGCTCCGATCTTCTGCCCCCTGTATTGAGCCGCGCACGTCCGCCGACCGTTAATAACTATATAAGCAGTCAAAGCTTAATTTAAAATGTCGGGGGGTTTCGGGGTCAGACCTGTGATTTTTGTTAATTTGTTGGATCAGGTGGGGTTTGGAAATTATGGTTACGGGCCGGGTCGGATATTTTTGAACCCGAATGTAACTCTAGTTACAACCGAACAATGTTGAGAATTATTGTGAATGAGTTGAATAAAGTTTGAATTATCTGTTTTGTTTCGCTTAATGCGCCTTACAGTCCGAAAAATACGGTAGTAAGTTTATATCTCAACTTCCAGTCATTCATCCACTATCTTTTGCCCACTTCTTCCTTTTTGGGTCACTGGGATCACTGGTGCCCACGTCTTACCCACTGTGCAAGAGGCAGGGGACACTCTGGACAGGTCTTCAGTCCATCTCAGCGACACAGAGACAAACGAGACAAATATTCACTCTCTCACTCACACCTAGGCACAATTTAGTTACCAATCAAACATGCATATTTTGGGTCTGTGGGAGGAAACCGGAGTACCCGGAGAAAACCCATGCATGCACGGAGAGAACATGCCAACTCCATCCAGAAAGGCCCCGGGACAGGATTTGAATCGGCGATCTTCTCGCTGAAAGGCAACAGTTCTACGAACTATGCCACCGTGCTGCTCTCTAGCTGAACTTGTAATGTAAAATGAAAGCATTCTTATAGGCGTGGCAGTGAATTGTTTATGTTATTAAAATAAACATTCAGTTCAGATGCATGCTTGAGTCAACATAACTCATATTTTCATATTTAAAGTGGATGAAATATGCAGTATATGTGCCAGAAATTATTTCTGAAGTAAAACTAGCATTTTTTTTTTTTTGTGTGTAATTTCCTGTTCTGCTGCTTGTTTTTAGGTGAGAAGTCGGATGATGGTTCTGCAAGCCTGCCAGGCCTCTGTCAAGAAGCTTGCTTGGCCACAGCTCCAGCCGATTCAGACGTCTACGTTGTGCATTATGAATACAATGCACAGGTGACAACTGGTCTAACTAATCCCACGTCATTACGAGAAACTGGATAACAATAGAGATTCATAGAAATATCACAGTGGCTTTTAGGTGAAACATAATAGGTAACATTTGTTTTGTTCAACAACTGAACAGGAACAAGATGAACTGACCATCAGGAGAGGCGACGTAGTTAAACTGCTGGTACAAGGAGAAGACGGGTGGTGGACGGTGGAGAGGAATGGGTACAGTGGACTGGTGCCAGGAAACTATCTGTGCAAAATATGAACCAAAGGCTGTAAAAAATGATGAACGATGTGTTCCTCTGCTTCCATTGCGCAAACATGAAGCCAAAATATCCTATTTATCAGTACCATCATATTTATCATATTATATTTATAGTTTTGGAGCCAGTGTTCATGCACAAGCGATGTAGGACTGATTCCCACTTACACACTGGCACACACCACGATGTTAGAAAATTACCATTTGAAAACACAGCCCACATGTAAGAAATACGGGGGGGCTGCAGTAGCGTGGTGGTCAGTGCCACAGTCTCACAATCCTGAGGCTGCGGGCTCAAGCCCTGGTTGCGTCAGAAAGGGCATCCAGTGTAAAACAATTGCCAAATCCTTCGTGCGAGTTCGCTCACTGTGGCGACCCCTGAAGAAGGAAACAGTCGAAAGAAACTTACTCATTTACCTAGTACTAATACTATGGAAAATGTTTTTGGGTTCATCTTCATCATTAAACCTCTGTGTTAAGTTTACATGAGCATGTGGAATATGCCAACTCTCTGTTTGCACACACAGAAAGCATCATGTTTTCATCAGCGACAAGCTTGATCTTAAACTACGCATAAAGTTTGACGAGCCAGATTTGCTTTATATCCCATAAGAATAAAGCACAATATAAAAATATAAGACCTGGCATTAGCAGAGACGCATGAATGCTATTGATTTTAGTTACACCTATTGTAGCACTTTGAGATTTTTGTTAATGAAAAGTGCGTTACAAATTGAATTCATTATTATTATTATTAATGCAACTAGGAAGATGAAGCCAAAACAGCACGAGTGCCACCTGTAGGCTAGCTGCAGGATAAGTTTAACACATGGGCTACAGTATTTATTATTTATAGGAGTTGACTTCTAATGACTCACATAGTTCTCACCTAGAAGCTTAATGTCCAAATGTTCATTTTTAATATGAAACTAAAACATGATTGTGTTTGGGGGAGTAAGTGGGGCTCAATCACTGGAAATTGCCGGCTTTAATTTTGACCAAAAGGAAGGAAGCAAAGGTGCTTTGTCCATTAATTTTATGTCGGTGCACACACAGGCACACAAGGACATGCAAGTAAGCTCAAATATTCGGCTACTCACTGGTTTTAAGATTCAGGCACATTTTAAGGCTTCATAGAAAAATGTTCTGAGCAAAAAGGATTTTTTTTTTTTTTAAATCCAAAAATGTCTGCACAAGTTCTTATCCAATGCAATACTCAGGTTGATAACATTTTCTAGAAATATCTGAGAGCTGAAGATGTAATATTTTGTAGCCCTGCTACCTCATGTTGTGCAGATTCCTGAAGTCTTTCTGTATATGCAGAGGGTTATTCGAGGGAAGATTTAAGTACAGTATTTACTTATTTACTTTCAACATTGGTTAGATGATTAAATAATTTATTTTTATTCATACGATCTAAGAATGTCTGCTTTTACCATTGCTGTTGTTTTTTCTGGATACTATGTGACTCAGCTACTCCCAACAGTTGAGTATTACTCCAGTAGTTGATCTAATACAAGTATTTGGCTTTATATAAACTTACAGTTCATGGGATTTTGTGTAACCCCTATCAGTAACCATAGCAGCTACTGATAAATTATTAAAATGCAAAATAGTGTTAAAATTACAACTGCTTGTTTTAAACATGTTAGGTATTAAATTTGCTTTCAAACATATTTTCATTGATTCTGCAATATGGATGAAATTATTACAATTAATTACAATTAAAAACAGTTTGAGAACATGTACGTTTATTTGTCTCCTACACACTCTTTCTGCAAACACAACAGTGTTTCTAACATTTTTCCAGCAGCACTATAATGATACACAACTATAGGGTCAAGTAAACACTTCAAAAAGGAACGGTGCACAATTTCACAGAGTTGTATAAAATAATGTGTTATAGTTCTTTGCATCAGGTTTCTAACTAACAAAAACACACTGCGGTTTGTTAAACTGAATCTACACGTCCAAGTCTTGAGGTAACACTGATCACACAAATAGCAATGGATACTAAAAGGCTGGTTTGCATTTTATACTGGATATTAGCAATGGCTCGCTAGTGAAGCCTGATGCAGAGAACCTCCACACCAAATAAAAAAGGTACATTACCAACAACCTAAATCTAAGTCAAATGAGAAATATTCTCTACTAAACAACATAAGATGCAGAGCTGCAACAAAACAAAGAAAAGACTGCTTTATTACTCTTCCCCATCATGATCCACAGAGTCTATCATAAACGCTAACTGTACGGTTATAAAAGCTTAGAGTTAACATGTAACTTAAAATAACACTGAGTGTCTCAAGAGCTGCAGTTATAGTGCAAACTTGCACAACAAGTCAGTAATTCATTTTATATAAGACTCCCATTCATTTCCTCACACACAAGCTTCAAATTACTCTTCATCATCATCACTGTGGATGAACATAAATTTCATTAACCCACAATTTAAAGACATGAAAATCAGCATTTGTAGTATCATTTAGCCGTATAGAGCTTTGGCTTTCACATGTAGGTCAGTATTTAAAACAAAACAATGAGAACAGCAACATAGGGTGCATGTCAATAAATAAGAGATTTTCTCACTGAACATTCTGCTCACCCAAACCTCATCGTCAGTGTTCGCTACTTCTTTTATTTTGATTTTTTTTATGAGTTGTGCAAGATGTGCTTTAGCTTTAATAACTACAGCTGAAATCTACTGTGAACATGTCCGGTGATGCTCCTGTTTGTGTTCTGAGAGGTTGCATCCTTCACGCGTAGCTGTTGGTTGTGACGAGCAGCTCGTAGGCCGGATCGTGGCTCCTCCTGCACAGAACCACGCAGGCGCAGAGCATGCCCAGCATCTGCAGGCACACGACAACACGAGTTAAAGCTAAACTCTTGTAGACCCGCGCTCTCCTGGGCAAACCTGACAAATGACTGGAGTATCATCTAAGCCAGGGGTGTCCAATACATCAAAGGCATTATGGGTAGATCACAAGGTATTAAAAAAATAGACGTCAGCCTCAGTATGAAATTTGTCACTTGACTGACGTACAGGGCAGTCAGACACAGCCCTCATTCTAAAACCAGGTGTCAGAGTGGAGATTTTCGAGGAAACCCCCACAACCCACCCCACCCCAAGGTGTGAAATTCAGTGTGTGAGGTCACACATACAGGCGGCTGCAGTCCAAAGTTGTTTTTCTGCACTAACAGTTACATCAAATGGCAGAGAGCAGTGTTTTGTGCTACTCACCCTTTTTCAGCACATAGGAGCATTATTAATAAAATCCAGGGCCCCAAGAGACGTTCGTTCACTGATATGGACATGACCGTGATCATGCAGACACTGCATGCACAATGAATGCAGCTGAGCCATGCATCAGCGTTGCCAGATAAATTTAAAATGTCTTAATTACCCCTCCTTTTCTGTGCACATGTTCAACAAACAACACACGCCTCACCTTAGAATATCTTTACTCAGCACATAGGACAGTTCAGGTCCAAAATATCATCATTTTAAAGCTGCAGTACTATAGTTCACAATTTTCTTTTCAGGCAACCCGACTGACACGGAAACTACAGCATTTTTCATGTAAACCCGCTCATTTTTTGTTTAAACACTGTAAACAGGGATTCATAGTGGGTAGATTGCTTTGGCATGGTCAATTTAAAAGTAGCTCGCATGCTGAAAAAGTGTGGGGACCCCTGATATAAATTCAACGTCTTTCCTCCCTTTTTTCACTCAGTCATCGATGTTGTCAGGGGGTCTGTTGGGCATTACGCTACATTCATAACTTCTTAGATATAGAACAAACATTAATAAAACATGATTTTTCTTTGAATTTTATGCACATCTCACATCCTGAAGACATGTTTTGTCTAATCTCCTTTAACATTAAATGACAAAGTAATTGTAAACACACAGCAAATACTTCTGTCGTTAAGTGCATTAATCTACAAGGATGTATTTGTCTTTCTGTTATCAGACCCAACAGCACTGTTTACCATCTTTTTCGGACTATAAGGTGCACTACTTTCGTTTTCTCAAAAATTGACAGTAAGCCTTATATTCTGGTGCATCTTATGTATTAATTCTGGTTGTGCTTAATGACCTTGAACCAATTTTTATGTAGTTATTGTGAATGAGTTGAATAAAGTTTGACTTATCTGACTGTTTTGTTTCACTTAATGTGCCTTATAATCCAGTGCGCCTTATATATGAAAACAGACCTGTTCATTAATATTGTGCCTTATAGTCTGAAAAATATGGAAATAAGGATTGTCTTGTTTTCAAATCTACAGATCCAAGCTGTTTTTATATTTTGGTTCAAAGTTAGATACAACAATAATGAAGTACTGAACAAAAAAATTGGGATTAAAAAAATATTTTAATATTGTATTTCTATGTAATATTTGACCTAAATGCAGTTAGACAGCAAAGAGACAGTAATAAACTCAGAAAACTGACCAAATTTTAAAAATCTTTTTTTTTTTACTAGCTTATCAGCCTTAACTTCTTACCTGTATAGATGCAAAAGTCAATGCAGCCCATATAACATACATCATGATCTCCTTTAATTTCTTCACAACGAGAGCTTCACAACCCTATGAACAGAAAAGAAGTGACATTTCAACTCAATGGTCCTTTAAGGAATGTGCAAATTACTACATTTCATTAAAAAAACTACGTGTCTGGTTTTAGTGTGTGTACCTCCTGATATAGATCAGCGGGTCGAGTCAGAGTGCCTGTGCAGTTGCTGATGTTCGGCTGACAGCAGCTGACGGGGACGCTGTTATTCTTGGATTCTTTAAACCAGCGCGTGTTCCTCCAGTCAGAGTAGTTGTGAATACCACAGCAGTGCAGCTGAAGGCAGGATACAAGGTAGTTAAAATCCTCATTATCAAGTCACTCTGAAACTCATGGAAATATATAAAAAAGAAAAATGTCCACTGAGTTGTAGGCATTTCCTCACCTGCCTCTGCACATAGTCAATAGCACGGCTGGGAGCGTCCCTGTTGGCGCCGCTGTATTCATTGTAAACCTTCTGGATGGAGTGATTCACCTCATCTTCTACCTGTGATAAATAAGCAGCTATAGTGTCTTTGGTGTTCAAAAAAAAACTATTAACTCCGTTTATATTTAGGAATAAAACGTTTTCAGTGTTTCACCATTTTATTTTCATAATCCACATTATTTGACACGGGAAAAACCGATGTGAGCTTTGACCCAGATAAAGAGACTTCAACCCTCCTGAGGACCAGTGAGCAAGTGTTTACCTTTGCCCTGTAGATGTAGCCGAGAACCACCACCACACACTCCGTCACAAACACCAGCAGGAGAATGACAGCAAACTGAAATGACAAGAAGCAAACACCAGAAACAATTGAGCCAACTGGTTCTGAAGTGATGACTAAAACTTAAAATCTATCCAAATGGTAATTGGAGGGGGTGACCCTTTATCATATCTCATCCAAGAAACTAGAAAGGACAGGAGTTTCCAGTCTTCAGTGTGGACATGAACACATCAGACCAAAACACATTATTTTGTTTTGTCATTAAACTAATCACAGACACTGATGTTGTTCCACTCATTTACCCAGAAATCACAGTAAATATGCATGTTTGTAAACAACTGTTTTTGAGTCATAACTCTGCTGGTCCACAGCTGTCCATTATTTTACATACAGTATTGTCTATTTGTTCCTGTTTGCATCACTTGCACCTAAAACTGTTGTCTCTTCTGCACTACTGAACCAATCAGTGAATCATTCTGAACTCGTAGCATATTTAAAGCATCAAATATTGATCTGATTAAATCAAAAATAAAGTTGATCTGCTTTTCATTTCTAAGTCACGAGGAGCTGGTGCCTGAATCCAGCCGTCACCGTGCAAGAGGCGGACTACAGCCTGGACAGGTCTCCAGTCCATCACAGGACCACATTGAGACAAACAACCATTCACACTCCCACTCACACCTAGGGGCAATTTAGAGTATTCAGTTAACCTAGCATGCATGTTTTGGTCTGGGGGAGGAAACCAGAGTATCTGGAGAAAATCCACCAAACACAAAGAGAACATGCAAACTCCATACAGAAAGACCTCTGGACTTAAACCCAGGGCCTTCCTGCACTAAGACAACAGTGCAAACCCACTCACAGTGCAAAACAGAGTGTTTCTCACATCCAACAATTGTTGGATTGTATACCTGGATTATCGAGCATGGACTTTGTTGTTTCTCACATCACAAAAAAACACTCGCTTGAACTCAACTCATATTATGAACACTGCCAGAGATGCTCCAGTTCCTTTAGTCGGAGAACTACTCATGAACCACCCTGCCAGGATTCCCCCACAGACACACAAACTTGGCATCTGTGCTTGTGGTGATCAATTTGCTGCAGAATGAATTTGAGGTAAATCAAATACTTCACTGATGATATCACATGATGGAGAATCATCTGTTTGTATTTCTCAGCACCAGAAATCCTGACTAAACCACCAACTTCATTTGCAGGAATTCAGTCTCAGACTGATGCTGTTTTGAAGGCAAGTTAAGGTCAACGTGTCTTCAAAACAGCAGCATTGAGTCATTAATCTAGATTTTTCATGCGCCAACTCGCTTGCAGTTTTTAAATAATAAATAGTGATCAGATTTTTTTTGCACTACTTTTTTTGCACTGTAATGCACATGTGTGGAAAAGTCCCCTTTAAGCAATGTTTAGTCATGTAAGGTTTAATGCATTCATTACTGACATCACACTTAATTACACACTCACACTGTTAGCACCACAACCACATGTGCATAATTAATCTGTCAACACAGTTAAATGCACTTTGTTTGCAACAAGCTTAATTGCCTGTCTTTTCAAATTAACAAAAAAAGACAACAACCTTGGTGCCTGAGGATGAAACAGTTAAAGGCATTTAACTCCAAAAAAATAACGTGCTTGCCATAGGGCTGTATACCGATCCGAGGTTCTTTTGTGGCACTGACCGAACTGCGTCGGTCGGTGTATGGATTGAAACGTCACTCTTCTTTCGGTGTCAAGTTTCAGTATTGGCTGTAATGTGATGTGATTTCTGCACGCAGGCATGTAAAACACAGACCTATGACAAACAGACTACGTGTTTACACCCAGAGCTGTACAGAGCTGCCTTACAGCTTGTATGTCTATGCTGCTGGTTACGCCCACAGATGGGGTTCACGTGTACAGCGTGCGCCGAACGGCTTCAATTTACAAGCGGAAAGTTGCTCCGTGTTTGCCTGCAAGGAGAAGACTGCGGCCTCCTTCCCCTCCTCCTCGTTAAAGTCAGCCTGTGAGCGTTAGAGCCTGATTCAACATCTCTACCGCCAGACTGCTCTTCATCAAATAACTCCGAGGACGGAGCTGTGTCTGTGGTTTCAGCTGGTGAGTTTACGTTTGTTAACATTACTGCAGCTAATATGTGCATTGTGGTGAGTTAAACTAGGATCCATGTCATGCTAACTTTAAGATATTAGTGTGTAGTTTTATTTTATCTATGTAGCTAGCTAAAGATTGACACTAACAGATAAAGCGTGTAAAAATGTGCTCGTCCATCCGGTCAACTGGTTAAACAGTTCACAGATTGTTTATGTTCTCCTCACAGGAACCTCTGACCCCAACAGAGACAGACAAAAGAAAAACGAGATGTGGGGGCCACAGCCCTTTTCTACAGTGGAGGCTGCATGGTGGAGGTAAGTTAAGCTGTAAAGGATATTGTTGACCAGCTAAACTTTTATCTCTCAGCCTACATAATGGTTTTTGAGCAATAATAACACAACCATGTTATTGTTGATGTTTTGTCTTCTAATGTCAATTAGGGAGATGATAAGAGCCCTAAACCCAGAGAACCACAGAGAAGATTCAGGAAGAGACAAAGAGGTGCAGAGGTCTGCCATCAACTCTAACCTCAGTGAATCCAGTGACCTGGTGGTGGAATGTGAGGAACACTATGCTAATGCTATCAAACTGACAACCAGGTATCTGTGCGTGCAAAAGCATCATCCACACCCTCAGAGCGAACAAGTTCCACTGCTGGAGACACCATCAGCCAGGAGCGGGCTTGTTTGTGTCCAGAGAAAGCAGACATGTTGTTTCTGAAGAAAAACTGTTAAGTGAGAAGGTCCTCAGTGTGTAGCAGTGAGCATTAGACACTGACGTGTCACTGGTTTGCAACTGTTCTTTTGCACTGGAAATTATTTGTTTATTTTTATGTAAGAAAATTGCTTGGAATGGAAAAATACCAAAGTTAAAAATAAAACAAGATGTGTACTGTAGTGTGTAACTTAATTTTCTTCTTGTTAGAATTGATGTTAATTACAAAATTGGTACAGAAAAAAGAACCGTCCAGGAACCAACACCGAAGTGACGGTACCGACACCGGTACCAATTTATTTTTTTTTAGAAAGGTGCCCATCCCTAGACAAGAGCAGCAACTCTACTCCCAAGCTCCCTCCTCCCCTTATCTTTAAGCCCCCCACTCCACCCCCACAAAGGAGGCTCATTTCAGCTGCTTGGATCCAGGATCTGGTTCTGTTCTTTTGGTTCTGGTTCAAACATGACCACAGGAGATGGTTGGAACGCAGACAGACCACTAAATAATAAAAATAGATTTTAAAATGATTGCCTTAGCAATAACATCTTTATATGATTAAAATATTTGGGTGCAGAGGATTTATTGGTCATTTTTAGATTAAAAACATTAAGATCATGTGATGCAGCAGTTTAAAATGATTGATCATGTGATTTATTTATTTTTTTAACTTAAAATTATTATAATTTTATGTTAAACTACTTCATCTTGAACTGAATTAAACTATTTTTTTTTGTTAAAAAGGTCAGGCTTTGATAAATACATTTCCAGCTATCAATAGATCTTTACGTAGCTAAAGGAAAGCACCGGCAGCTAACGGCTAACGGTAATTTTTAGCCTTTAAATCTCTCTTGATTTTAAAGTATGTTATGACGCTCCATAATGACTCAACCAGCACCTTTACCTGCAGCCTCGTTACCAAATGATGCAATTACGAGTCACTTCCTGTTGAACGTGATAGGTATTTACAATCTTTATGACGAAATGAATTACTGGTATTCAGAATCTAAAAATAAACATGATGGAAAACTCACTGACAAAGAAAAAAGTAAAATTTAAAATAAGTAAACTTGGGTGTGATCTTCACAGTGGATGGAACAGATTAATGAGATTTTATTCTGAGAATAACTTTAGGTCAGGTTAGGACTGATCGTTTCTTTCTAAACGAACGAGACCCTAAAAGAAAAGTAAAATCAAACGGACATTACTCACACAAAAAAAGTTACACCAGGTCATCTGGACAGATGTGTCTTGGTTGATTACTTACTTTGGTGGCAGGCTGAGGGGGGAGCGGGGCTTCACCTTCTCGTCCACCTTCTTCTCCCTGGCGTCTCGAGGAGGACGAATCCTCGGCCTCTCCTTCTCGTCTCTCTTCAGCCGGTCCCTCTCCCACTCCTCCTTCCGCCTCAGCCTCTCCTTCTCTCGCTCCCGCTCCCGTTCCCTCTCCCTCTCTCGTTGGCGCCGCTCCCGCTCGCGGTGATCTCGTTCGCGCTCGCGGTCTCTGTGGCGCTCGCGGAGCTCCCGCTCGCGGTCACGCTCCTGCAGAAGTGTTACAATTCAGACCGGGTGTGAATCTGCTGCGCCGGACACAAACGCATCGTTTTCAACGTCGAAGATGTTGACTCTAAACGTTCCGAGCCCATGAACGCACCACGACAAGATTCAAACCAGTAAACGTATCCAAACATCATCCCAACGTTCTGTTGAACACTAAAAGAGCCGAGTTGACAGAAGTTCCTGAATCTGAGCTGGTAAAACTAAAACGATTCTGTGTTCAGGCATTTTACAGAAACATGGCTGCTGAGTGGAGCCTCTCTGTCAGGGTTACTCACAGTGAAGTGGTAGGGCAGAGGACCTTCTGTGTACTGAACTCTGAAGTTTTCATACTGACCCCCCCTCCATAAGGCCTCCATCTCATAATCATAGTAAGGGTCAGCATAAGGATCGCTGTGGAGGAAACACACTGTTCAGACACTTCTGAGAGGGAAACTTCATCATATGACATCTTTCACAAAATAAAAACACAACGAAACAACCAACATGTTAAACTATTCACATAAAGGTACTCGTTGTAAAGTATTACTATATCAAACGGTGCAGTTTAAACAAGTTTATTTAGTTTTCTAGATATTTACTGAAGTGCAGGTCAGCAGTCAATGTCAAGTGTTTGTGTCACGTGTAGTCTGTAAGCAAGCATGGAGGAATCTAAGAGAAGACGTCTCAGTGAAATTATCAGAGTAACTCTGAAAAAAAGCAAACAAAAAACAAACAAAAAAATAATATATATAATTTTTTTGTTTTTTGAACGTCCAGAGGACCTGACTTAAGCTTTTTCTTAGATTTTTCTACCTGGATTACTGAGCATGCATCAGGATATTAGAGTAAATCTGCTGCTAAAGAGAAGAGAAAGGAGTGAAGCGACCGTCAGGAATAAATATCTGAGACGACGCAGGACGGTTCGACGTCACGAGGACGTTGTCATCTAACCTGTCTGCAGATTCTACTCCACAAACATGAGCTTAAAGACAAACGAACGAGAAATCTGTCAAGAGTTCCTCCAAAACTTCCATGGACGTCACCACTGATCATCTATTTTCAGCCTCTTTGGCTGTTTCCCAAAGTAAACAAACACAAAAAGTGGTAGCTGGCACAGACTGTGCTTGCAAATTTTTAATTTAGTGATAAAATATTGTGCACATTTAGTTTCTTTATGAATTTTAACACTATATTTTATTATAATATTAACTGTGTGAATGTTAATGAAGCGTTCACTGTTGTGATCCATTTTTCTTCTGTTATGTTTTTTGGTGCGTTTCTCGTCACGCAGTTATTTAAGTTATTTCAACAAATCATCAATCAAAACGTTCAGCTCTTTCAGGACTGTCCTGCTATAACTTTTGGTATTGGTGCAACTTAGCTTTTTGAAATGTTTAGCCTTTTCTGCCATTTTTTTTTTAATGATAGAATATGAATTGAGCTCATTTTACATCCTTCAAATCTTTAGGTCAGTTTACAATCTTTTACTGCTCCTTTCATTTTGTTCTGGTTCAGCTTCTTTGTGCAAATAAAAAAAAAAGCTACTTTTGTGCTCTTTTCAGATTCTTTCTGCTAACTACAACATTTTTGTGCTTCTTTTAACTTCGATCTGCTAATTTCAGCTTGTTATGCTCCTTTCAGCTTATTTCTGCAAGTTTCAGCTGTTTTATGCTAATTTAAACTTTTCAGCCAATTCCACATTTTTTACACTCATTTAAATGTTTTTCAGCCTAATTCAGCAAAATTGTGCTCTCTCCACTTCCTTCATGTAATTTCAGCTACTTTCTACCTTTTTAGCTACTTTTCAGCTGTGTTTTTTGTTTCAGCTGTGTTCAGATAATTTCTACTTTTTGTGCTAATTCCTGCTTCTTTCAGTCTAATTGGGTAAACGTGTTCTTAATTTAGTCAGCTAATTTTTAGCTTGTTCCACCTTTTCAGCTACTTTTTCAGATGTTTTTAAAGCAAATTTCAGCTGATTTCAGATAAATTCAAGTTTTTCTGGGTAATTCCTGTTACTTTCAGCCTAATTACCAGTCCCAGTAATTTATTCTTGCTAATTTCAGCTTGTTCTTTCAACCTTTATTTATACAGGTTAGTCTCACTGAGCCATGAGGACTCATTTACAAGAGAGACCTGCGTTGTTATGCTCCTTTCAGTTTTTTCATCTAGTTTCTGATTTTTCACCTACTATTTTTTATTTTTTTTACTATTTCAGCTTTTGTTTTTACCATTTCAGCTACTGTTTTTAATGCAAATTTTAGCTTTTTCAGCTAATTCCACATTTTTGAGCTCCTTTCAGCTCTTTCCATATCTTTCTCGTAGGTTAAGCTTCTTTTTGCCTTTTTGCCTACTTTTAGATGTTAGTTTTTTTTAACCTCATTTTCAAAAAAAAATTTTTTTTTTTTTGCTTATTTCTGCTAATGTAAACCTACTTCAGCAAATCTGTGTTCCTTCTGCTTTCTTCTGCTGATTTAGGTTTATTCTTCCATTTCAGCTACATTTCAGCATGTTTTTAGCAAATTTCCCGTTTTTCCAGCAAATTCTTCTGCAATAAGCGTTCACGCTGCAGTTTCACAGAAATTGAAATATTTCTAGTATCCTTTGTTGTTGTGTGTGTAAATCTGGAAACTGCTGAACTGAATTGCCTTTAGGGGATAAATAAAGTTCTCGGAATCTGAATTTAAAACGACTGTTCTGTTCTTGCTTTATTGAATTTCTGCCCAAAACAAACAATCTGGTCATGCTCAAATTAATCCATTAACTGTTCAAAATGTTTTCAAATCATGACTGGATGAACTTCTAACATATTTTCCATCTGGAAAGAAAAAAAAAGATCCACAAACCAAGAATCATAGCAAAGTTTATATTCCTGACACAGAATAAATCATTGAGGTGAAAAGGGGGAAGTTTTATTTACACTCACCCATAAATTGGATCCCTTAAGTCCATTTCACTGAAAGAGAAACATCAATGAATCGTCTACAATATTCTTTACAAGTACAATATTTGTACATTTTTGGTGTTTTTGTTGTTCATGACCCTGAGTTATGATTTTAAGTTATTTTATGCTGCTAAAATACAAAATGAAAGCTTTAAACTTTATTTATCAGATGTGATTCTAGAGCGCAGCATCATAAATTATCAAAATGTTGATTTAGATTAAATCTGATGGAGCCAGAGCTGAAAACCACCCACACACGTACTCTCTGATGATGTGGTAGCTGCGTTCCCTGAAGAACTCGTTCTCTTTGTCCAACTCCTTCTCATCCTCCCCGATTGTCACGTTGAAACGTTTTTCCTCAAAGTCGGGCTCCTGCTCCTTACGGATGTTGGCCTTCTTCAGGACCTGACGGAGACAGAAGACACCACCCTGATGAACAGAAGCACCTCCTTCAAAAGGTTTGCGACAGCCTTGAAACATTTCAGAGACTCAGAAAAGCTGCCGCTAAGATCATGTGTGAGGGAGTGGGCGGGGCTTAAAGCCTCACATCTCTAGTGGACAGACCCAGTTTCCAAAAGTACAACATGGCAGCTCCTGTAAACCGGATCCTGCTGGCATCAGGACCCAACAAGTGTGTGTGTGTGTGTGTGTGTGTGTGGGGCGGGGGGGGCGGCGAGACACACCTGGGCTGTTATTTTACCACACGGTCGATGGTTCAGTCTTGAAGAGAAATATTCAGTGTGGTTTCTAACAAAACTTTTTTCTTTTAGGAGAAAAATCCTGTAACATAAATCTGTATTTCCAGCTGCTATAACTGATTTAATGTTAAATGTATTCATCTTATGATGCATAGCAATAACAAATATATTGTAGTCAACACCATTTGATTTAAGAAATTAAGTTAGAAGATCGACTGGAAGGGTT
>JARVGV010000002.1:7243740-7254029 GCA_031762435.1 Hypsolebias longignatus
TTTTGGTTTTTAGCTTGGAAAAAAGCTTGGTCCAAGAACCATGATCAGGAAACAAGTCAAGGAGATCCCTAAACCCAAAGAACTTGACGAGAAAGACCCACTTGCTGATCTCTTCACTGACGACTTCGACTAAAGATTAAAGATTTAAAGTTGGCGTCTGAAGAATCTGGTCAAACCTCACATCTGTTTCATATTTTGTGTTTCTGCTATTAAAATAACATTTCACATTCCTGCTGATGAGCCCTTGTTGACTGTAACGACTAGTCAGGCTGGAGGTGTGTGTGATGGAGAGCTGTTCATTCATTCACTCTGTCATTCATTCATTCATTCATTCATTCATTCATTCATTCATTCAGTCAGTCAGTCAGTCAGTCAGTCAGTAATTCATTCATTCATTCAATCTTTCATTTAGCCAACCAGTCGTTTTTTTCAGTCAGAAAACCACAAAGTAATTATAATCTTACCTATGATCAAATGTTTGCTACAAAGACGAGCGTACTCTCTTCGCTGTCAACATTTCCTGGTCTTTCACCGTCACACAACAGCATTATTGATCACACCTGATCATCATTTTACTTCAATTTATTTACAGATTTTTACCCCAAAAGTTCCTAAATAAACGAGACAATAATTATTAAAATGTTAAAAATGATAATAATGGCTTTGTATCATCTGAGACGTTCAAAAGAATTGTAAAATAGTTGAAATGTTAAGTTAAAAGAGTATGATTTAATCTAATTTTGTTTATATATGTAGCATTTATTCCCAGCTAACGTCGTCTGAGGGCACTAATTAAAATGTTGGTTAATTTCCAGTGAATGGGAACTTGAATACTGCCTGGACTGAGCATATAAATCTCTCAATATAAATATAAAATAAGTATCAGTAATGTCATAAAGTAAATATTTCATGGGGTTCTGATAAAATGAACAAAGCCAAACTGAAATATGATTCAACAGTGAAGCAGAAAAAGCTAGACTTCTCCACATCAACAAGTAAACAAAGTAAACAACGCAGCAACTCTCAGTCCATTTTTATTTTTCAGATGACCTGAGTGATCAGTTATTTCTAGGATAACTGCTAATAACTAACTTTTTACACTTTAGACATAATGAACCTTAAATCATTTCTATGAAGAACAGAAATTCAAACTGAGCTCGTTTTATTGTTTGTGTTGTTTTATAAGCAGATGTGGTCAGTCGTACTTTTTCAGTGTTTTTTTTAATATTTTATGTTGAATAAATGTGAAGTAATTACTCTGAGGTTACTTAACTGAAACTACATAATTTTAACAGTAAGCTGTTGTCATTCTGGGTTTGAGCCACTAGAGAACAGTAGCGACTTTCACTGATCATGACTGAACTATTATTATCTCAATAAAGCATTTATCCTCACAAATGACTGTGAACTCACTTTACAAGTCCTTCTGACCTGTTTTACATAAAATAATGTTTTATTTCATGCTGTAAAATGAATAAACATGAAATTATTTTAAACAAAATGTTCATTTTTCTAGTTCTGTATAGAAATGTTAGAGAAATGTTGAAATGTGCTAATATTTAGGCTCATGTGTAAGAATAGTTTTTTTTTTTTGTTTTGTGTTCATATCCTTTATGAGAATATTGGGTCTAAATATTCATTAAGAATCAGGAAGTAATAATAGAAAAGAGGAAGATCCTAAATTTAAAATACTGTATTAAAAACTAGATTCTAGAAAAACAGATTTCAAAATAAAAGCCTAGTTTTGCTCTCTGACTGAAACATAAGACAGAGGTCAGAGCCAGATCCGGTCCCGGAGACATCTGACTGTCCAGAAGTCCCTCTGTCCTGTCCTTGCAGGACTCTTTGGGTCTTTTAATGTTGATAACGACGCCCCTGAATCTGTTCATGAACTTCCACAGCTCAGAATTTACTCTTTAACTCTACAAACCCCAGCCGATGCTTTAGTCTAAAGTCTTTATTTAATGTCACAAATGAAATAAAATAAAATGAGTTCTTTCTGAGTGGCAGAAAGTGTGTGACATTTGTTAAATGCTTCAGCCTGAGTATTTCTGTCTGAAGGGCAGAAGCTGCAGAGATTGATGTGAGGAGAACTTGATCTGAGCTGGACAGAGGGGGAACTTCTCACATTTCACACTTTGGGACTGCGTTCCCACATGAGTGTGTCTCTGCAGGCTCCTGTCAGCACTTCAACACATTTCTCATCTCCTCTGGAGACCACTGAGGACATTGTTTCGATGGTTTTCCCTCTGATCAGGTCTTCAAACTGTATCTCCGCTGGCCTCTCCTCTGCACAACCGTCCATCATTCTTCGTGTTCTCCGTTTCTTCCAGGGTTCCTGCTGAGCTCCACCTCTCTGTTGGTCAGCCACTAATCAGGGGGAAGGACTGTGTTATCTCCTGGATGATGAGTTCCAGTTTGGGACTTGTCCTTGTCAGGAGGATGGTCTTGATTTGACAGCAGACCTGGACTTGGACCCTGCAGAGGTGTGTGAGCCACACAGCTCCTCTCTGGAGATGACCAGAGGTGTTTAAACGACCACCTCATGTTTCACTTCATGCACCGAGCTATTTGTATTTCTGCAAACCCACCGAGGGACAGAGTGAACCAGCAGCTCTCAGCAGCTTGTCCAGGCTAAAAGAGCAAAGATCTGAATGATCTCTCATCCATCACCTGGTTCTGGACTCAGGTCTCAGGGCAGCAGCTTGATCAGGGAGGTCCAGCCACCTGCATTTCCAGACCAGCTGAGACAAAGTCTCTCCCGGATGTTCGTCTTCTCCAGGGTCTCCACCCAGTTGGACATGTCCAGAACCTCCCTAAGGAGGTGTCTAGGGTCCATCCTTACCAGATTGTCTCTTCTGGATGTGGAGGATCAGTGGTTCTACTCGAGTCTCTCCTGGAGAACTGAACTTCTCACCCCATGGAAGAGTCCCTGCAGAAAGAACTCTTTTAGACCTCCTGGATCCAGGACAAAAACACTTGAGGCAGAACTTCAGTCCTGACTTGGCGAGGACGGTCCACCCTTTTCTGACTGAGGACCATGGACTCAGATTTGGAGGTTTTTATGTTCAAATGGCATTTCTTAAATTCCTTATTTAAAAAAAAAAATCATTTGTTTATTGTTATTCTTTTATTGTGACGTCGCTCCGTGCTTTCCTGCTTCACGTGTTTGTCTTTGATTTATTAAATGTTCTCCTCAGCTTAAGTCCTCGTGTTCTTATTGTTCTTGTTCTACAGTTCTTGTTCTTATTGTTCTGATCACTGTGACTGCGGCAGCGCTTCTGCGTGCTTTTATTCTGAAGGTGCGAGCTCTGCCTCCCTTATGTGTGTGCGTGTGTGTGCGCGCGCGCGCCTCAGCCCTCAGTGAGTGGTAGCAGCTGTGAAAACGCGTGTGTGGACAACAGTTAGAGCATGGCTCTGCTGCAGCCCCGGACTCACAGGAGGCTTCAGGAGGTTTCAGGAGGTCTGGATGAAGATGAAGCGATGCAGACATGATGAAGGTCAGTTTGTTTTATCCTCATTATGAAGTTCACAGTGATCTGAGGGCAGGAACGAGCACGTTGATTCTCCAACCTGCGCGTTCAGTTTGCTCAGTGGGACTGATCTGTCTTCGTTGTTTCTTGCTGCTTGATTGACAGCTGTCAGTCAGTCAGTCAGCTGTCAGTCCGAGCAGCAGCTGCAGCTGGTTCAGCTGCTTTTCAACATGTTACACCAACAAACAGCCGAGCAAAGCAGCCAACACAGCTGGATTCGTTCTAATTTAATCATCATATAAATTAAATCATAAATAATATATTATTTTGTTTGTTTATTCAGTTTATGTGCCAAGGAATCTAAAAAAAAAATCTCTTCTATGTGTTAAATTTGACTTTAGATTTCACATAAAGTCGTTGTAAAACCTAAAGCTGTTTGTTCAAATGGAACTTGGTTTAATGTAAAAAAAATAAAATAATAAAAATTAAAAAAAATCTCAGATTGATCCTGTTTTAAAATGAAACAGAACCAGGAGCGGCTCTAGATCTGACTCTCAGGGGGGTTCAGCCCCGACATGGGGGCACGGGGTGATGATTTAGTACCGTAATGAGAAACTGTTTAAAAATATAAACGTCTATGCGATGGAGCTTTATAGGGCCACGCTAAGAAAAAAAAAGTCATAATACTGTATTATGAGAATAGTTGTGCAAGTCTTTTTTTACAGCTCTTGTTTATTTATTAATTTTTTCCCATGAGTTGGATCCATGATGTGACTTGTCAATCAATCCAGTAGGTGTGTCCACAAATGACCATGCTCCTTACCTGCAGAGCTGCTGCAGCCCATCAGAGCGTACCACCTGATGGCAAGCAGGTTCAAAATCCTGACACTGATAATAAACTGATGCTGATGTGCTGACAGATTAACCATCTCTTTATTTACCACAGTTAAACTGTGGTAAACTCTGCTTTATCGTGTCCGAGTTCGGATAATATTACGACTCATTTAGCTTTGGATTGGTCATTTGACATGCCTACCAGATTGACAGGTCGTGTTGTGGATCTGACTCGTGGAATAAAAAAATAAACGAGCTGTAGGCTCTGTTGTAACTAATAATATTTTGATGCTGCAGCTGTCTGATCACTAAAACCCCATTACCTTTGACCTCAGTAAATTAAAAAAATTTTTTAATTAATCTTACAATTTTTAGTGACACGTTTACAGAGCCCTCCCAACAGGAAAACCCACTTGCTTCAATATAAAAGCCTGTTTCAAAGTAAAAGATGTTTTCAGATTTGTGATCCGTTTTAATTTTCACAAACTTTTTTGGGTTCAGTTGGTTCTGTCACCCATTAATCTTTCTATAAATAAATATATTTATGTGTTTTGGTGAGCTCAAGTTTTCAGACTTCCACATGTCAAAGTCACGATAGTTTTCATTTTCAGGGATGCTGCGTTTCAGTTTAGCAGTGTTTCAGCCGAGTCTATTTGTAGAGCACGTTTTACGTTGCAATCAGTAACTCGGTGTGCCTAAAATTAAAAAAGGCAAAAAAGGAGCTAAAAATAAACATAATGTAGTTTAAAGGTCGGCAGGAAACTCAAAGTGCCAACAATAAAGTGAAATGTGTGAATAGCCACCTGCAGTCAGCTGGGGTTTGCTGTAGGGTTAAATAAATCAGATGTTGAACCTTCAGCTGTCCTTCGTCTGAAACACAAACAGTGCTGTTGGTATTTCAGAAAATATTCCGACATGTCTGTAAAACCCTCTGCAGGCTGAGACAAGCAGGAAGATGGCAGGAAACAAAAAGTAAAAAAAAAAAAAAAAAAGTTTATTTGGTCAGGTTGGATCAGGTGTTGGTTGAACCTTACACCATCTGTTCGTTTTACATCCATAACTTGCTCGTTCATTAGCTGCTCTGTACCTCCTGACCCTGAAGCGATCTCCGTATAGATGAACTGGAACTGGTTCATCTTCAGTTTATAAATGTGACGGAGGACATCAGCAATGCTCGAGGAACGGAAGCGAGCGGCTGCAGTCTGACTGACGGCAGAAGAGAGAAGTGGATTACTTTTCATTTCTCCGTTAGAGGCGGGTCTCAGGAGAGGAGCGCAGTCTGAGCGAGAGCCTCGAGGCCTCGCAGAGTTTCAAAGTGTTGCTCGCTCGCTGCTTAATCGGCTTTCAGCAGCGTGGAAATCCTCCAAAACAATGCCGGGGTTCTGTCAGTGGGAAACACTTTGTTCTGCAGGAACCAAAACCTTTTAGAGCATTTGAAATCATGACAAGTGGATTTAATCAGATCCTCGTCCTGACAGCCGTGGCTTCACAACTGAGCTGTTAGTTTATCAGGAGTGTAGAGAAGCCTTCGTCTGCTCCTCGTTCTGTCACATGATCACCGAAAGCATCTCAATGCACCTGGGAAAGGAACCTGCAGCCGAACCTGCAGCCGAACCTGCAGCCGAACCTGCAGCCGAACCTGCAGCTCACCTTCAACCACAGGAACAAGAAGGACCAGGACCAGAGTTTCATAACGACTCGGGTTCAGAAACAAACAACTAGATTTATTCAACAGAAACTGGTTCCAGGTCCTGACCCAACAGAACCTCCTTCAGTGGATTTCTGTAGAACTTTGTCAGTATCTCTTCTGGTTCTGGAGGAGTTCTGGCCCACTCGTCTTTCCATAATTGAGCGTTCTGTTCCGCTCTCTGAAGGTCCACCACAGTATTTCAGTCAGGTTCAGGTTCTGGACTCTGAATGGGCCGTTGCAGCACCTTGGTTCTGTTCTTTCTGACCCGTTCTGTTATAGACCAGTTGTTGTGTTTGGGATCATGGTTCTGCTGAATCCTGTTTGGTCCAAGCTTCAGCTGATGGACACATGGACTTATTTGACTCCAGAACCCTATGGTCTGCAGAGGAGTGGTCCACTCAGTGACTGACTGAGAGGAGCCCAAACCATCAGCCTCTACCACCGTGTTGACAGCTGGGAGGAGCTGTTTGCTGTAGTGCATTCTGGGTAAACGTGTCTTTTGGTCTGGTTTTTGTCCAGAAGTCTTGTGGTTCCTTTAAGAGAAGAGGTCATCACCTTTGACCTTCTAACTGAGGCCTGTAAAGTCACTGCACAGTCTGACCTTCAGGGTGAATTTTCTGTGTGAAATGTTTTCACGTGTAAAGAATCTTTCTGTAGAACAATGACCTTTGACACAGCAGATTGATGGGCAGGAGCAGCTTCTTCTCTGATGTCATTGCTGATGTCTTTCTGCCTTGGCGTTGTGTTAACACACAGCTGGGTGCTCCAGATCAATGTGAGGATCAGAGTCCTGCAGTCCAATGTAACATTCCATGAGATCGGAGGTTCTGGTGACATGAAACGGGTCTCAGACACTGAGAACTCTGTTCGACTGGCTGGAACGGATCTTCAGTTTCAGGTCCGCAGCTTCAGCCTTAATTTAATCAGTTCTTTGTTCTGCTTTTTCATGAAATGCTGCATTGATTCAGCAGGAACACGATGTGGAAATACGAAAACACAAATCGCTCCACGGCTGTTTTCCAAACTCCATTAAGGTCCTGCGTCTGTAAATATTAATAAGCTGATTTTCTTCCAATTGTCCTGCAGCACTTTTCCACAAAGCGGGCATTCCTAAAGTCCATTAGAGGATTTCCCAGAAGAAATAAAGCCGTGGAACGTTTTCCACATCCTGGTGACGGAAGAATCTGTCTTGTCATGGATTAACTTCTCCACAAAGCCTCAGTGAAGGCCACATTAACCATTTAGTATCAGTTTATAAAAGATGCATTGTCCCTTTAGAATAACATCAATCAGGTGAATGTTGCTGCTTGTTCTGGATTCTGGACCAAAGAACCAAGTCAGTACTTAAAACCCAGATGTGATGTTGACCTGAACGATCCATGTCCATTACCTGCTGATAAATATTTATAAACGTTTCTAATTAATAAGACCGCTGGTATGTATTTATTTATGTCAGAGAGCAACTCACTTAAAGAGGTTGAGACAGGGAAAGTCAAAGCTGCCAGTGTCCTGGAAAGACCAAAACTTGTTCAGGACATATCTGCGTCTCTATGTCTACTTGTCCTTTCAGTCCTTCTCCGAGCTTCAGAGACTCTGGGCCTACAAAGACTTGCATTGATTTCCTACTGAAACATGGCATACACTGAAATTGAGAAAACGCTGTATGCACAAATAAACCCAGATGTATGAAACCGTGTGTACGCATGAATTCAAGCACATTTCCGTTGTACCACCCAATCAAAGTGGACTTGAGCGCACATGAGGGAATACATGACTCCTCCCTCGACAAGCCTCCATTTAAATATACGACTGGATTTACATCTGTCCTGCACCTGAGGAATCTCTCTGTACTATCAAAAATCATGTCTACAAGCAGGAAAAACAGAAACTTCATGAAATGTGAGTTGGAGAAACTCCTAAATGAGGTAGAGGCACGTCAAAACATTCTGTTTGGTATAGTGTTTTCTGGCATTAGTGCCAAGTGCAAGAGGAGTGAGTGGGACAGTGTGTGAAGCTGTGAATGCTGTGGGGTCAGAGCAGTGCACACCTGCAGAAATTAAGACAAAATGGTCAGACCCTCTTTTTGGAGTCTCTGGATGGTGTCCTGGGAGGGGTGCCATCTAGGGATTCTCTCATTCTACTGGGTGACTTCAATGCCCATGTGGATTATAATGGGCTGTTTCTATAGAACAACATAGCAGTTGCTCTCCATTGGGAGAGTTGGGGGTTTGATTTCACCAGCAGTCACATGTTTAAGTGTCCCTTGGCAAGACACTAAACCTCTCATTGCCTCTGATGTGTTTGTGTTTCCCATTGGTGTATGAATATGATCTAAATCACTGATCAGTCTCTATAGAAGGATTTGTTTGATTAGCTTTGTAGAGATCTAGTAGAGTAATGTCTGTGTGGATGGGTAAATGAGGGCACATATTGTATTGTAAAGCATTTTGAGGGTCTTGATTAGATAGAAAGGTGCTAAATAAGAACAGACCATTTACCATTCAATTTATAAAGGCATTATCAGGAAGGGGATGACTGGTAGAACATTCTGCCTGATCTGAACCCAAATGGTGTTCTTTTATTTCACTTCTGTGCCAGGCACGTGCTGTTCATAACAAACACAAGTTTGAGCATATTGTTCATAAATGTACCAGGTCACCTTAGGACTGGTACCAGGTGAAGTGATAGATTTTGTAATTGTATTGTCAGAACTGCGGCCCTATGTCTTGGACACTCAGATGAAGGGAGGAGCAGAGCTGACAACCTGGTGGTGCGTTGGATTCAATGGTCGGGGAGGCTGCCGGATAGACCTGGTAAACCCAAAAATCTAGTGAGGTTGAACTGAGAGCATCTGGTGGAGCCCCCTGTCAGTGCAATCTTCAACTCACACCTCCAGGGGAATTTTTCATGTGTCCACGGGGAGGTCGGGGACATGGAATCCTGATGGGCCATGCTCAGGGCTCTATTGTAAATGTGGCTTCCAGGAGCTGTAGCCTGAAGGTCACTGGTACCTGGTGTTGTAGAAAGCAAAGGACCCACTGGTGTCCCACCAGAATGTCTTCCATAGAGGAAGCTGTTTCAGGGGACTTGGATGACCGTGGCTGAAATCGTCGAGGTAGTTAAAAACCTCTGCGGCGGCAGCGCTCTGAAGGTGGATGTGACCCACCCCGATTGCCTCAAGGCCCTGGATATTGTGGGGCTGTCTTGGCTGACATGCCTTTGCAACATTACATGGAAATTGGTGCTAGTGCCACTGGATTGGCAGACTGGGGTGATGGTTCCCCTCTTCCAAAAAGGGGACTGGAGGATGTGCTCTAATTGTAGGGGCGTCACTCTCCTTAGCCTTCCTGGTAAGGTTTATTCACAGGTACTGGTAAGTGAGTCAATTGTTGGTTGAAACTTGGATCCAGGAAGAACAATGCAGGTTCCTTACTGGCCATGGGACACTGGACCAGCTCTTGACCCTCAATAGAGTCCTCAATGGGGTCATGGGTGTTTGGCCATCTGGTCTACATGTATTTTGTTGACTTGGAGAAGGCGTTGAACCATGTTACTTGAGGTAAACTGTGTGTGTGTGTGTGTGGGGGGGGGGGGCTCTGCACGTATGGGATTGGGGGCCAGTTGCTACGGGCTGTTCGGTCCCTATACAAGTGGTGCAAGAGTCCGGGTTGCATTGCCAGCAATAAGTCAGTAAGCCCGTTGCCTCAGATTCTGTTCATAACTTTTATGGACAGAACTTCTCAGTGCAGTCAGGGGTCAGGGGAGTCTGGTTTGGTGGCCTCAGGAATGTTCCTCTGCTATTTGGGGATTATGTGATCCTGTTGGCGTCATCGTGCCATGATCTTCAGCTCTCTGGGGCAGATCGCAGCTGAGTGTGAAGCGTCTGGGATGAAAATCGGCACCTCCAAATCTGAGGCCATGGTCCCTAAGTCAGAAAAGGGTGGATTGTTCTTTTCAATCGAGGGTGAGGTTCTGCCTCAAGTGGAGGAGTTTGAGTATCTTAAGATTTTGTTCATGAATGAGGGAGGAATGGAACATGAGATTAACCAAAATTATTGGTGTAGGATCTGCTATTTTGCGGACTCTGTGCTGGTCCATTGTGGTAAAGAGGGAGCTGAGCTGTAAGGTGAAGCTCTGTTTACCGGTTGGTCTACGTTCCCACATTTATCTATGGCCACAAACTCTAGGTAGTGACCAAAAGAATGAAATTGCCGTTACAGGCGGTTGAAATGAGTTTCCTCTGCAGGGTAGCTGGACTCTCCCTTAGAGATAGGGTGAGAAGTTTGGTTATC
>JARVGV010000002.1:7294727-7311750 GCA_031762435.1 Hypsolebias longignatus
GATGATGTTGCTCCTGCTGACTTTAGATGATGTCATTAATAAACAGTATAAATAGTAGTAAAAGTACTTTATTAAAGATTGTGTTACATTTTATAATACAGTACATTTTTTGGTAATTTATTTTTGCATAATTAACATTTATCTTGTCATCTGTTATGATTTTAACTAGAAACAGTTTCATTTAAATTAACATTTTAATCAGTGAATTATAATTTTACAGTAGTATTCAGGCTACAAATACAATTAAATAAATAAATAAATAAATAAATAAAACAATCATACAATGTGCAGAAATGAAGACTTCATCCCAGATGATCTAAGGTAAGCTGGAGCAGATCTGAACTGCTGGCATGGAGGTCAAGGTGGAGCATTCTCGTGCAGAGAACATCAGAAATAGCTTTATAATAAATGTTCCTTTTGTTTTTTTAAACATGTGTAACATTATAAAACACTGTTGACATGGTTATATTGATCATTGTATTGCTCTTTTCCCCCTAACAAACGTGTTTACAGTCTTATTTTACTGTAATGATAAATGCATCTGCCACGTCTAAAAATGTTTTAATAAAACACAGTCAGTGAAATAATCAGTAATCAGTTTGTTACTGCTCAATAATTACTGAAAGACGCCGGACAAAGTAAGAAAAGTCGATTTTTGTGTCATGTTGCACCAGTAGCTGCTCAAACTGACTGACAGCGATGAGCTGTTTGGAACTACTGAGAGCTGCATGAAGCACGTGACCGCCTATCGGCGACTTCAAACAGTGTCACAACTCTTTCTTTCTATGACTCTGGTCCAAATCATGTACCCAGCTATTCATAAATTGGACCTGTGCTTCCAGTGACATTCCAGTGGTGTTGTAATCCACTCACATGCTTGTTTCCATGGAAAACTTTCTCTGTTGGCGTTCAGAGTGGAGGTCTGGTGTCGGAGGTCATCTCATCCTGTCGGATGAAGATTTAACGTCTGTGGTTCAGGGCAGCTGGAAACGCCTGAACACCCTGCAGCATTACAAGGTGAGAACAAGAACCTCAGCTAGAGGACACCAGAATCTGAGGTAAAATGCCGTCTCTGCTGCTTATCAGGTCCCAGATGATGCTACAGTAGCTCTGGTTTCTCGCCACACTAGAAGTATCCACCATGACAACCATGACTACATGGCTGGAGAAAGTGAGTTCCTCTGCTGTTGTGTTTAAGATGTTTGAGTGTGAAGGTGGGCAGGGAGCAGTGGTCTGCTGGGTCCTGAACCCTATGAATGTTTGAGCAGAGACTCCGATGCTGGAGGACGCCGATGAAGGAGGAGTGAAGCTGTGGCACTTGGTGAAAGCCAGCGAGGAGCCTGAGCTGCCAAAACACCGGCGAGGGAGCCTGAGGGAGAGAGAGAGGGCCAAGGCCATCCCCGAGATCTACCTGACCCGCCTGCTCTCCATGAAGGTACACAGAGCCGGCAGGTTAACGAGCCTTTCAGCTGAAGACCACATCTAATCTGATGCCTCTCCTGTGGATGTTTACCCCATAACTTGAGAAATGACGTACAGTATTCTGTAAAAACGCAGAGCAAACGCTAAAGACAATAAAACTGAGATGAAAGCTAAATGTAGCAAAAAGCTAGCTAAAGGCTTAAAGTATCATAGCACTTACTAAAATAGCAAAAGTTTAGCTAACAAGTAAAATTAGCTAAACTTTATCTAAAAGTAGCAAAACGCTAGCTAAAAATTGAAAATGGCAAAATGTTATCAAAAAAGCAAAACACTAGCTTCAAAAAGTAGCAAAACCCTAAGAATAAAAGTAGCAAAACACTAGCTAAAAAAAAAAAACACTCACTAAGCACTAATAGAGAAATGGCTGATAAAATAGCAATTTTTTTCCTAAAAGCTTAAAACAACAATTTGCTAACTAAAAGCAAAAAGTAGTAAAACCTTATGTAAAAGTTGCTGTACCATTGGCTGTAGTATTAGTAGTAGTAGCATTAGCTGCAAAATTATTCATTCAACCTTTATTTAGACAGGTTAATCCCATTGAGCCTCGAGGACTCATTTACAAGAGAGAGCTGGCTTCAAACAAATAATAATTATTTTTTTCCATTTTATTTTAATTAATTTATTAGTTTCAATTTAAAACACAAAGACAATTTCAAAACACAAGAAAATAAAAACAAAACAAAATGAAAGGCAGCAGAAGAAGAAAGAAATATTATCATATCTGCTCCTTCTTAAACAAAATCAATTCAAACGATCAATTCAATCAATAATCATCTATAAATATTCTTGTAACAAATAAAGTCCAGTTGTTTCTGTATTGAACATTTTTTGAATTCATCTATAAATAATACAACAAAATACATAACTCATCACAATTTTCCATTTATAGTTCATTACATATTAACTAACTTATATGTATCTTTTCAACAATATACAGTAGTCTTAATCTTTTCTTAAATATAAACAGTGACTTCACTTTTTTTACATCGTTGTCCAAACTATTCCATTAACATATTCCCTGTGTTGAAGTAGACCTACCCCTTAAACTGGTTCTATACTTTGGCTTCACAAAAATATCTGTTCCCTTTAGATTATAACAACTATTCCTTTTCAGAAAATATGCTTGTATATTTGCTGGTAATATGTTATTCTGAGCTTTATACATAAGTAAGAGAATATTGTAGTCCACCAGATCATAAAACTTAAGTAATTTCAATTGATAAAACAAAATACTTGAAGGATGACAGTAATACTTTCTTGTTATAATTCTTATAGCTCTTTTCTGTAAAATAAAAATAGGCTTTGTTATAGTTTTACAAGCTGCACCCCAAACATCAACACAATAAATTAAATGCGGGACTATAATTGTATTATACAGTAAACACAAAGCATTATCATTCAATAAGGCATGGCATCTTAAGCTAATAAGCAGGATGGATGATGATCATATGGCTTTATGCTAGACCATTAGTAAGAAGGAGTGATTATTATTATCCTTTCATAATGACTAGTCATTTTTTTCTCCCCTAAAACTTAAGTTAGGCTACACTGTGTTTCTTAGACTGTGACCAGGATGTGTGAGAGAAGCGGAGTGTGCTCTACTCACACAAGGAGAGCTGTTGGCCAGGCTACTTCTTGTTGTGCCATTAACTCTAAAATGTCATTGAACCAAGTGTTGTGTAGGTAAAACTAGATGTTAAACAACCCATTAAAATACACCAGAAGCAGGAAATCTATTTTATTCAAAATGTTCTGGGGGTGAATCCCCAGACGCCCCCACACATTACAAATATGCTTTTGACGCCAATAGCTACTGTGTTGCTAACCGTCTTACAGAGCAGGACCCTCACCCAGACCAAAGCAGGACTCTCACATATAATCTACTACACATCTCATGAACAAAAAGATTGTCTTTCTCATTTGAAGTGGGTCAAATCACTTCTATTACAAGTAAACTAATGGAAATTGCTGCTTTAATTTGATTCTTTTAATAAACCATGTAACTTCTGATCCCAGATTTTGAACAGGTGTGATACTGGTGTGTGTGACCACAGCGTGCACATCTGATATTGCTCACAGTGGTCCTCAGTGTGCTCAGGGAGCTTGTGGTTGCCCAGACACATGAAACATTAGAGGGAACATTGATGGACTCCCTGTCAAGTCCAGAACTGAATTTAAAATCTTACTTCTAACCTACAAAGCTCTCAACAACCTAGCTCCATCTTATATTACAGATCTTATTGTTCCATATTTTCCTAACAGAGCACTTTGTTCTCAGACTGCAGGTTTATTTACGGTTCCTAGAGTTTCCAAAAGCAGAAAAGGAGGAAGATCTTCCAGTTATCAGGCTCCTCTTGTGGAACCACCTTCCAGTTTTTGTCCATGAGGCTGACACATTGTCCACTTTGAAGGTTAGACTTAACTTTCCTCTTTGATAAATCCTATAGTTAGGGGGCGGCTTGGATTTCCTGAGCTGTCCCTTAGTTGTGCTGCTATAGGCTTAGACTAATGGAGGGCAAACTGACTGTCAGGATCAACGGTGATGACAGGTCCTCACACGCTGGAGAAGAAGAATCACCTGACAGAGTTGGAGCAATGGTGTCACTGGCAGCGGAGCAGAGCAGCTGCGATACGTGGTTCGTGGGGGGGCAAGTTCAAAAGCAAGGTCCAGATCAAGAAGCAGGGGTCATGCACGGGGAAACAGAGAGCAGAAGCCAGAGCCAAGTCGTGATCCGTAGGCGCAGTCATAGAAGGAGGAAGTCAGGTCGTTATCGTGGCCAAAAATCAGACGAGAGGCAGGCAAGGTGAAAAAATCTGTTGTGAGGTTGAACCAAGGTAAAACAATCCAGGCTGTGGCATGAAGAACTATGAAGGCTTTAATAATTCGCTAACAAGGAAGTGAATGACTGGAACTTAATTAGTGCAGATAACAGGTGTGTGGGAGCAGGACTGAGGAACAAGGGAGGCGTGGAGTGACAGGAGCAGGCTCGAGCTGAGAGGTGGGTGACAGGCGACGCAAAGCAGGGAAACAGAAACTATGGCAGGTGACGTGGGCAGAACAGAGCATGAAGGCAAGAACGTGGCATGATGAGCAGAGGCACAAGCAGACGGGGGGTCAGTGGGGGCCGCTGACCATCACATTGACCACATTTCCTCACACTCCACCTGTTTTGTATTTCTAACGATTTCTATCTTAGCGTGTGTTTTTTAGTCTTTCTTCAACTAGAAAGTACATCTGGACCTGATGTTCTGTGTTTGTCTGTTTCTCCTTCCTGTTCCTCTCAAACCCAGCCGGTCGAAGCAGATGGCTGCTCGACCCGAGCCTGGTTCTACTGGAGGTTTCTTCCTCTTAAAAGGTCGTCTTTCCTTTCCACTGTTGCCTTTGTGCTTGCTCAGGACGGGAGGCTGTGACGAAATGAAGATTCAGCACAAGCTTCTTTCTTAGACAGAGAACTTTTACTAATTGGCTGTATACACATACAGTATTGGCATGTTGTATGTGAATGTTCTTGTACAGTGCTCAGAGATGACCTATATAAAGAACTGAATTATCAACAGTTGTTTTCTGCAGATCTTTGAGATTCTGCGAAACGACAACTTTGGTTTTCTGCAACAACTGGACTGAAAGGGAGAAAAACAGAGACGAGGACTAGATTCAGACTCCTGACATTTTCATAAAGTTTCCTGTTTTTTCGTGACTTCAGGTGGATTCACCTGTCGAGCCAGGAAGTCGGCATCAAACATTCTGACAAGTTTCACAAAAATAACTTTCACTCAGAACATCTTTTCACACGCAGCGTGCAGGTTCCTGGGTCATGTGAGGCGCCTCAGAGGAACGAAGTGGAGCTAAACTGGGTTATGAGTCATCCTTTAGCAGGAACTGGTTCCAGTTCTCCATGGAAACCAGTCGAAGGTGCAGACCAGTGGGTGGAGGGTGTGAAGCAGCTTCAGCTCATGAATGCTTAGTCAGAATAATCCGGTAAATCTGGAAGTTCGACGATTTAGAAGATTCGTCCTGCAGTGGACAGAAAAGGTCTCCGCCTCTGGAAACACGTCACATTTGGGGTCTGCTTTGTTCTGTTAACCTCTGGATGTTGGAAGGTTCTGACATCTGGATGTAAACCAGCCACATCTGGGTTGAAGCACTTGATTCCTAGATGAAACAAAAGGATCAGAGGGAATCGTACCGTTACACACCTGTCTGCCCCGTTCATGTAAAGGCAGAGGTGGTCCTCTTAGTTTCTTCTCCTGAGACTCGAATCAGCACCTGCTCTGAGGAGATGCTAAATATTCCTGAACCGATCTTTGAGAATCAGTTATGTTTAGCTCAAACAGCTGTTTATTTAATGGTTTTTCCTCTAAATGCTGCATAAAACCTGATTTAAACATCATCAAACCTGTCAGATGCTGCTTGGTTGGCAGCTCAGTTTGAGGCGCACGTCTCCCTTTTAGGACATTAAGTGGATTCTCTAAATCCACACACTCTTTTTGAATCTGGACCTGAACACCTGCTCAAAGTACACATTATTCAGGCTCCTCCAGTTGCTGGAGGAACTGTGGAGGCCAGGAAGTGAAACATTTTCATTTGTTTTGGTCACGTCCACTGATTCGTAGTTTTTGGACAAACATTCACATGGAGATGGAATTCATCTTACATCTTTAAGTGGGACGAGCTTTTGTTTGGATTCTTGTATTCAGGGGATGTGGACTCAGAGTCTAAAAGCTTATTTGGTATTTTATGTTTAGCAGCCTGAAAGGCTATTGCAAAGAAATGGTTTAATATAAAAGTTCCATTCCTGGACGACTGGCATCTGATTATTTATATTTATATAAGATGGAAAGAATTACTTTTTCAGTATAATACAGCTTGAAAATCTGAAAAGATCTGGACTAAATGGAAAAAAACTTACTGAGGTAAATTATCCAGTTTGTGTGAATCTGTTTTAGTTGTAATTTAGAATATTTATGTTAAATATACATCACCCCTCTCATTTTTATTTTTACTTTACAAACTCATCCTCACCACAGAACTGAGTCCTGAAAAAACCAGGCCCACCATAAATAAGAACTAAAGTACTGATCCAAACCGGATCAGTTCTAGTCCAGCAGAATACATCAGAACTGTGCTGTTTGTCCTGTTGTGTCTTTCATCTGTTCTCAGGTCACTCAGGCTGAGAGGACCAGAAAACGGCCTGCAGACGATCCTTGTCTCTAAAACCTCTGCAGAGACATCAGAGGACAAGGAGAACTCTGGATGTCCTCATCGGAGACACGTCTCTCTGCAGCCCGGTCCGAGGATGATGTCAGGCGATGATGTTGTCACGGCCAATGGAAAATTAAATGTTTGCAGAAATGTTGACACGTGCAGCGCCTGAAACTTTTTATTGTCTTCTTTCTAAACGTCATTTAATTCATTTATTTTGTTAAGAGTGATTTAAATAATAAACTTAATCCCTTCATTATAATCTGAAAGGATCAGAGATTATGAAGTTAATAAATATCAACAGTTTCCTCTACTGAACCTTGGAAATCTGGGTACTCCAAGGAGGCAGACATGTTGGTTTGGGGGAAGTTAACACGTCTGACAAGAAACATCCAGACAGAAAATGTGTTATGGAACGCTGCTGTGGATAAACTTTGCTCTCACCAACGCCTGTTCAGAACATTTGACCACCAGCGAACACTTCTGTTATATAAAAATATAATATTCATCTGAGGATCTGTAGTTGAAGACAAACCTGAGTGGTATTTAGTTTTTTTTTCTCTGTTGTTCATTTATTATTAAAAGTTGTTTTACAGCGGTGCTCAAATGTTTGTGAAGACTTTAGAATATTCTGCATTAATTTGACCTCTAACATCAAATGTTCACACAAGTCCTAAAAGTAGATAAAGAGAACCCAGTTAAACAAATGAGACAAAAATATACCTGCTCATTTATTTATTGAAGAAAATTATCCAATATTATATATTTGTGATGGTAAAAAAAACGTGAACCTCTAGAATCAGCAGTTAATTTGAAGGTGAAATTAGAGTCAGGTGTTTTCAATCAATGGATGATGATCAGGTGTGAGTGGACACCGTGTTTGATTTAAAGAACAGGATCTATCAAAGTTTGCTCTTCACAACATGTTTGTTGAAGTGGACCATGGCAGGAACAAAGGAGATCTCTGAGGGCGTCAGAAAAAGAGTGGTGGACGCTCATCAGGCTGGAAAAGATTACAAAACCATCTCTGAAGAGTTTGGACTCCACTGGTCCACAGTCAAACAGATTGTGGACAAATGGAGGAAGTTCAAAACCATTGTTCTCCTCCCCAGGAGTGGTGGACCAACAAAGATCACTCCAAAAGCAAGGCGTGGTCAGTGAGGACACAAAGGACCCCAGGGTAACTTCTAACAACTGAAGGCCTCTCTCACATTAATGTTCATGAGTCCACCATCAGGAGAACCCCGAACAACAACAATGGTTCATGGCAGGGTTGAAAGAGGAAGACTACTGGAAGAATGTTTTCTGGAAGATGAGACCAAAATAGAACTTTTTGGTTTAAATGAAAAGTGTTATGTTTGGAGAAAGGAAAACAGCGTTCCTGCAGAAGAAACTTCTTCCATCTGTGAAACGTGGTGGTGGTGGTGGTATCATGGTTTGGGCCTGTTTTGCTGCATCTGGACCAGGACGGCTCGCCATCATTGATGGAACAATGAATTCTGAATTATATCAGAGAATTCTAAAGGAACGTGTCAGAACATCTGTCCATGAACTGAACCTGAAGAGAAGGTGGGTCATGCAGCAACACAATGACCCTCAGCACACGAGTGGTTCTATCAAAGAATGGTTCAAGAAGAATAAAGTTCACGTTTTGGAATGGTCAAATCAAAGTCCTGACCTTCCAGATGTTGTGGAAGGACCTGAAGCAGCAGTTAATGTGAGGAAACCATCAATGTCCAGAGCAGAGGATGTTCTGTACAGAGGAATGGATGAAGTTCCTCCAAGCTGGTGAGCAGGACTGATCAACACTTACTGGAAACATTTTGCTGCACTGGGAGGTTCACGTCAGATATGGAAAGCAAAGGTTCACATACTTTTACCACTCACAAATATGTAATATTGGATCATTCTCCTCGATAAATAAATGACCAGGTATATTTTTGGCTCATTTAACTGTTATTTATCAACTTTTAGGACTTGTGTGAAAGTCTGATGTTTTAGATCAAATTTATGCAGAAATATAGAAAATCAAATGCTTCACAAACTTTCAAGCGCCGCTGTATTTATTATACATTTGACATGCTATATGTTTATGTTAAAGTGTTTAATAAGTGCTATTACATAAAATAATGTAATAAGAGTTGCGTATGTTTGTGATCGTTTGCTAGAACGGTTCTGTTTGTGTAAACCTTGAAAGGGAGCAAAAGCTACAAACGTGAAGCGGCTCCGGTTCCGTCAGGTACGAACGCTTCGCTGATGTTAAGGTTTGGCGTGACTCGTTTGTGTGCGCAAGTGTTGACGTGCAGGAAGTTAGTTTATAACTGAAGGTTGAGAGCTGCACGACACGTGGACGTATTTATTTGATCAAACCCAAAGCATCGGCCCTGAAAGGCTTTTCTCTCGCATCCGTCCGATAAAAGCAGAGCTGACGATTCATTCAGCCTCTTCATCGCTCACACGAGTCAAGGACTTCCTGTCAGAAAGAAACTCTGCATCAGGCGGCGTCTCTCAGAACTTTTTATTTCCCATGCATAGTTTGGACACGAGTGTAGTGGAGCTGAAAAGAACATAAACCTTAAAAAAAAAAAAAAAGAAAAAAAAAAAAAAGAAGTGAAGGTGTTGACATTCTTTGTGATTTTCTCCATCATAGACAAACAAATCATTTCAGAAAAACATGAAAATCTAATAAAAACATTTGAGTAAAGGTTCAAATCTTTCAGAGTCCTTCAAGGAGACGCGATCAGAAAGAAAAAGTGCTGCGTAACGACAAAAACAGAGCTCAAACTGAACGGAAGACGTCCTCAACGTGGGACTGGATGACATCACGTGTGACCAATCAGCACCTGGTCTGTTGTCTCGAAGGCCAGAGGCCACTTCCTGTTGACACATTTACCGGTTTAAAGACGTGACTGAAATAAAGTGAGAGCCATCAGATCTAAATCGAGGTGTCTGTCACCGAAGGACCCACTTTGATTCTGAAGGTTTTGACCTGAAATATTTACGATGGTCTTATCGTGTTGAGGATCCAGAGAAAACGGGTGATGGGGAACAGAGGAGGATGATGGGATACGGTGAGCTGGAGGCAGATTGGACCAGCAGGGAGCAGACTGAGGAGGAAGCAATCACAGCCTGGCATTTAAATAAAAATATCTGATTTCAAGATCAAATACTCCACCCCCCATTATCTTCCACTAACACACACAGATGAGCCGAAGTGGTTCAGTGGGTCTGATGCGTTTAGTTTGGACCCGGCTGTCTTTAAATTCATCTGAAGAATCAACTGGGCTTCAGTTTGAACTCCTCTGGCCTTGGAGGAACCAAACGGGAACCTTGTCTGATAGAGCTTTAACAGCAGAGGACTTTACAAGAGGAGGTTTGGATGATGCAGCCACGCCCAGGGGTCCAGATTCAGGTCTCAACAGAGCTTCAGAATCACGACAAATCAAACGGTATCAGACCTTTTTGGCTCAGCTTTCAGTTTGGTTCCGATTCTAAATATAATTTTACAGTATCAGGTTGTCTGTAGACACAATAAGACGATAATGTTGAATCTTGTCTTAAAAATTAGTAAAAGCAACATTCTGGCAGAAAGATGGTGACGTTTTAAAAACCTTAATCAAATAACGGCCGTTCTTCACGTCTGCAGCGGCTCAAACGTTTTAAAACTGGAAGAAACATGGTCCGAAATCCAGTTTACTGTTAGGAGCTGATCATTTAGTTGTTTTCTGTGCGAAAAGGCTGGTCCCCCGTTCACCACGTTACTACAGGAGCTCAGAGGGGACATTCTGGATCCGCTCTTTATGGCCACTAGATGTGACCAAACCCACATATTGGACCATTAATTTATGCTAAAAAAGAGAAAAGCTCTTTCTTCTTGTCAGAAGCTCAGACAACAGTTATTTACAGGACGCCTGCGTGTCGGGTTCTGCTGAAGGTCCAATCTACGTTTGAGCTTCGGGCCGGCCCACTTCAGCGAGCCCTGAGGTCTCGCCAGCAGAAAATAAGTATTTTACAGTTTCAGCTAACACTGTTCTGCTGCATGAGAGCTAACGCTAACATGGGAGCTAATGCTAACATGTGAGCTAACGCTAACACGTTAACGCTATGCTAACATGCAGGCTAAAACTAACATGCGAGCTAACGCTATGCTAACATGTGAGCTAAAACTAACATGTGAGCTAACGCTATGCTAACATGTGAGCTAAAGCTAACATGTGAGCTAATGCTAATGTGTTAATGCTATGCTAACATGTGAGCTAAAACTAACATGTGAGTGAGCGAACGCTATGCTAACATGTGAGCTAAAACCAACATGTGAGCTAACGCTAACTTGTGAGCTTTTACTGCTGTGCCTTCATTATCCACCAAAAACAAAAACAAAAACAAACAAAAAAACAATAAAAATAAATAAATCACCAAGATAAAGTTTAAGAACGACTGGGTGGAAATGTGGACTCTGGAACCTAAAACCTGCAGGTGAAGTCGCTGCAATCTTATTGCAACAAACGCAGCGCTAACAAAATGCTAACGGGATAATAAAGCCCAGCGTGATCCCAGTGGTTTCCATGAGAAGATATTACATATCTACATTTAGAAAAGTCACTTCAACACACCCAGATCCAAAACACTCCTTCCAACAGTATGAAAATATACAAATAAAAAATACAAACACTCTCAGACACAAGGTAGGTAGTTTTCTGTTGACGTGAAATCAGTGAGGACTAAAAGATAAATAGTTCACATTTTGTCTCCCTTGCTTTTTGAAGAGAAATGAAAAGTTGTGTGTGAAAGAAAAACGAACGTCCTTCACTAATTAGTAACATCATGACACCGCTCGGGGTTTCAGCTGAAGAGCCCCTCGAGTCAGAGAAAGAGCCAGTGTTGAAACCAAAGCATCATAAAATCTGTTTCTCAGACATCATACATTATGCACAGAGTAAAAACATGAACCATCACACCTGTTCACGTCAGAGGAACGAGTCCTCTGCTCAGGCCTGAAGCAGCTCAGGAAAGGACTAAAGATTCTTCATCGTGGTTAAAAAGCTAACAGAGGCTGTTTTTAACGTCTCGACGCACCGCCACGAAGACGGGGGACAGTCCGCGGGACGGGGACACATCCACGTGTGCAGGTAGATCCATCTCAGCTCTTAGTGTGCGACAAACTTTGACCCATCGGAGGAAGATCGGTTCGTAACACCACCTTGCAGCAGATGAGGCATCGCGCACCGCCAGGTGAGTAACAGTCATTGGATCTGGCACCGCCGGGAGGCGGAGCTTCTCCATTACACTAAACCTTCACTTGGAACGAGTCGGGGGAGGAGTCACAGAGCTCACTTCACGTGCTCGGCACTGTGGGAGGAGCAGTAGTACTTCTTGTGAGCGATAAACGTGGAGAGGCTGCTGAACTTGATGTTGCACAGCCGACAGAAGCGGGAGTTGCCGTTCTGGACAGAGGGGGTCACCGGGGTTTTAGGGCCAGTGACGGGGGCTGGGACTGGGTTAGACGCCACTGTTGGGATGGTGTTCTCTGGAAGATGAGTGGACGCCACCTTCTCTCTCAGAACATCAGGTACAGGTGACATTGTCATGGCGGGAGCTCTTGGTGGGGTGACGGGCAGAGGTGAGGCAGCTAAAGGGGATCCTCCTCCAACTGAGGGGCTGCCGTTCACCAGGGGGGAGACGGGGGAGGCTCTACCACTCCTGGCCTGTCCATTGATGCTGTCTTTATGAACTCTTGAGGCGACCTTGGCCCGGTTGGAGGGGGTGGAGGAGGTGGTTCCATCTCTGGGACTGAGGCTGGGGCTGCGGCTGACTGATCGGCCCGCTTGGGCTGGGGTCTCCTGGGGCAGATGAACGGTTACAAGCAGACCATGGGTGGTCTTTAAGTGCTCCACCAGGTCACAGGTAAGGGCTTTGTTGGGACAATATGGGCAGACCACAAGAGAAGAACCGGCACCTTTAGCCCCAGCTCCTGGAGTGGCTGCCAGGGTGGCGCTCATGTGTGAAGGGGACGTAGCTCCAGAGGCAGGTACAGCAGAGGCGCGGGGGCTGGACGATGCCCCTTGAGCCTGGGCAACCCACTCCGCCGGCAGAGCTTTAGCTTCAACGGGGTGCAGCAGGTCCAAACGCTCCTGCTGAGGCCTGCTTTTAGGAGAAGTTGAGGCGGATCTCTTGAGCCGGTGAAGCTGCTCCAAGGTGTGGGACTGGAGCGTTGTGGCGGGGCAGTAGTAGGTTTTATGGGCCAGGTAGTTCTCGATGCTGTTGAAGCTGATGCTGCAGGCCGTGCACTTGTGGTAGTCGGTTAGAGGCAGAGCCGGGAGGATTCCTCCGCTGCCGCTGCTCATGCCGCTCTGCCGCGGAGTCTCCCTCAGACGAGGCCTCTTGCTCAGATCGATAGGACCGTCCCCTTCTGGGCTGGAGCCGCCGGTAGCACCGGGAGAGACTTCCTGTTTTACCACCAAGCCTAGAAGAGAGGGAGACGGCGCCGAGGCTGCAGAGGCGGCAGCAGCTTTTGCCAACGCCTCGGTTCTAGCCATGTGAATCTCGTACATCTTCTTCCTCTTGCGTGTGCGGATAGGCTGGGGAAGGAAGGCGGCGGCGTTGGTCTTGGCGTGCACGGACCGCTGGTTGGACGGGTCGTGGCGCGATGCGCAGTAGAACCGTTTGTGGACAGTGTAGTTCTCGTGACGACTGAAGCGGATGTTGCACGCTTCGCAGAACGTTTTGTTGGGGTCCTCTTCCACGTCCTCTGCAGAACCACTAACAGGACTTGGGCTGCCTTCACTTGTTCTTCCTCCTCCTCCTCCTCCTTCCCCCTCAGAGGAGGAGGAGACTCCCTCTTTGCCTGCCGAGGGTTCGGTCTTCACCTCCAACAGCCTCTTGGATTCTGTTGCTCCGGATCCTGCAGGAGGCTCAGAGTCGGTCGGCGAGGCGGAGGCTGCTCTGCTCGACGCCCCGAGCTGAGGTGACGAGCCAGACGGCCCGCTGGAAGGTGCCGGGCCTGGAACAGCTGATCCAGAACCAGAACTCGGGCCATCTCCCTGATGCCTGCTGGAGCAGTACAACCTCTTATGTGCATAGTAGTTGTTGATGTTGTTGAAGGTGATGTCGCACTCAAAGCAGGTGGCTCCTTTGTGAGTCGGAGTCCCGGTGGCGGTCGCTGCTGTCGGTCCAGACGTGAAGAAGGCAGCCGGGTTGTTCTGAACAACTGTCTGGCCGTGTTTCAGCCGGCTGTGGACCATCTCTGACATTTTAGCCAGAATTTCTGAAGCCTGGGGCAAGATGGCTGCCTCAGGGTTGAACATGTACTGAGGAAGGAATATCGCTCCTCCTGGGACAACCGGGGCAGGACTAGAACCTGGAGTGGGACTGGTCGGTTCTGCCTTAACTGTTGTGGTGGTTGGACTCTTCGGAGAGTCTGATGTCTGGCAGAAGGAGGAGGTTACTTGCTCTTCTTTAGTCGCTTGTCTTGGATCTCCATCCACCTCCTCTGCACTAGGATTCTCCTCCCCTTCTTCTTTCAGCTCCATCTGCTGCTCCTCAGTCTCAGACTCTGACTGTGGCTCCTCCTTGATCTTTAGGTCTCCTTCAGGAGGACTGTAGTCAGGAGGTGTGGCTGACCCTCCATTAGTGCCTGGGCTGGATGAGTCCAGTTTAGGAACAGAGGCCAGGGGCTCTTTTTCTAGCGGGGTCAGCTGGGGCTGTTCAGTCGATGAGGGGGGATTCTGGCGAGGAGTGGGGCTCCTTTCAGCCGGGACTCTGACCTCCAGGTGGGTCCGCACATGCTGCTGCAGCTGAGCAGGGGAGTCTGAGTTGTGGCCACAAACCTGACACTTGAGCACCACACCGGAGTCTCCTGGACTCAGACCTGATGAGGACGGTTAGAGTTAGTGCCACTTTAGAACTGTACACGGATCACGGTGAGGGCGGGACTTACCAGTGGACAGGGGCAGCTTTGGAAGGCCTGGACCTGGAGAGTAGACCTCGCTGCGGGACCCAGGCTGGCACACCATGTGGCTGGTGACCAGGTGGCTGTAGAGGATGTCCCTGGTGGTGGAGACAAAGCCACAGCCGTGACAGACCCCATTCAGGGTATCCGTGTGGACCTTCAGGTGGCGCTCACAGTTTGCTTTGGTGGTGAAGGCGGACAGGCAGATGAGACAGACAAACGGACGCTCCCCTGTGGAAGGAAGGACGGACAGAAAGGAACAGGAAGTTAAACTCTGAGCCCGCCCACCAGATCCAGAACCTCCTTAGATCTGGGTATGAATGCAGTGCTCACCACTGTGTGTGCGCATGTGGATCTCCAGAGAGCTGGCACTGGGGCAGCTCTTGTTGCACTGCGGGAACGGGCAGATGCGCTCGTTGGGGTACGAGTCTTTGGGCTTGTCCTGCGGAGGCGACGAGGCCGCCGCCGGCTGCTTCTGGCGGCTGGCGCAGTAGTACATCAAGTGGGCCTGCAGGTTCCTCTCGCTGCGGTACCAGATCCCACAGTCCTTACACGGGAAAATGTCCTCTGGAAACCAGGAAAACACAAACAGCGACATTAAAGCTACTCCAACAAAAAGATGAAAACAACATCATGAAAAATAACTGGAATATTTCCTGAAGAAACGTTGATACCTGGCGCAGCTGTTAGCAATCAAACCATGTGCTGAGGACCATCAGCTACTACTAGACCTGTCACGATAACAAATTTTGCCAGGCGATTAATTGTCTATGAAATTATTGCGATAAATGATAATATTGTTTGAAATTTGACAATAATTAGTCATTATTGTCAAATGTAAGAAATTCTCATTTGTTTTGTGTAGTAACTTTTTAGACCACCGGATGGCAGTATAAGACTGTTTGAACCAAAGGATGGATAGTGAGGGAGTGAGCAGCGTGTCTCTCTAAGAAAAATGGGCGGGAGGTGCATTGACGCTTCCTGAGGTCGGCCTGTTAACTTAGCTCGTAGCTTAGCTTCTCAGTTTAGCTGCTTTTAACAATCCAAAAATGCGATTTTGGACGGTTGAAACAGATTTTAATGAGAAAAGAGATAGGGCGGGGTCAGTGAAGAGCATCGGAGTTGAGCCATTTCTTCAGTAGAAAGAGAGACGCAAAGAAACGATAAAGCCGATAAATGAAAATGAGGTTGATAATTTTCATTTATCATGCGACTGATTAATTAATTTATTGTTTATCGCGACAGGCCTAGCTACTACCACACCAAACTGCAGCTCAGCATCTCGTAACTTCAGTTTGATCCTGTTTGTTTGTGTTTAGATTCATTTTAAATCAAGAGCTCAGCAAAGTGTTATCACTTGGAGCAGATTGGAAGGTTCCTGTCAACTACCACCACACATTTTACCTTAATATATGTAAAAATGACAGATTTATAACCATTTTTCTATTAGCTGTGGCAGCCATCTTGTATCCGTTTTAGACGTTCAGCTGAGGTAAGTTTCTGAAAGTTTTATTTAAATCAGGGGTTCATGAAACACTTTGTTGTCAAACATCAGCAGCTCATAGAAAAGTTTTAAACATCTCAGTTAGCAGCAGGAAACAGCGCTGCTTCAGCCTCAGCCAATCAGGAAGCTCGATTTGTTTTAGAGGAGCAGACTTCATCTTGTTTAAAACACTCTTCTGACTTTCAGAACAGTTTCATACGAGTTCCTCTGCCTTCTGGGACCACTTGAAAGAAAACCACAGGTCCTACAATGAAAACAAGAACGTCTGCAGAAAAAAGAACGTTTACGTTTTGACGTACGATCCACTCATATGACGTAAAAGATGTGAGGGCAGGAAGAGTTTGTTTGCTAACGTCGTGTGATTTGATCATCATGCGACATCTCTGTCGGTTGAAAGCCCTTTTCTTTAATAGTTTTCAAGGCTGTTTTGTGAATTGTGTCACCATGGTAACGCAAAACGCCATGAAAAGTAATCACACACATCTTGTGGTCGAGCTGGTCGTTTTGATATAATTTGTGTGTGTGAGGGATTCTTCTGTTAAGGCTCTATTAACGTTGACAGAAACGTAACATAGTTTTTATTTACATGACACCTGTTCAGAGGAGGGTAGTAATATATACACCAGTACATAGTTGTATATGTAATTTTCTAACCAGAAGAACCAGTTTACAGCTGGATATTTACAACGAGGGGTCAGAAGTGTGGTGTGGGCGCACAGCCAACAGAAAACAGCTGGAGGACATAATAAATGTTTCCTGTTAAAGAGCGACACTGCCATCTGGTGGAAACATAAAAGATTGCAGCTTTAAACACACAAAGTTTGTTTTCTCAGTCATCCAGGTATATAACAACAAAAAAGGTTGAATCATGTCATCTGGACTTCGT
>JARVGV010000002.1:7319478-7331100 GCA_031762435.1 Hypsolebias longignatus
CATACAGAAACCGTTGCCCTATTTGAGACTGAGCATACAGAAACTGTTGCCCTATTTGAGACTGAGCATACAGAAACTGTTGCCATATTTGAGACTGAGAATACAGAAACCGTTGCTCTATTTGAGACTGAGCATACAGAAACTGTTGCCCTATTTGAGACTGAGCATACAGAAACTGTTGCCCTATTTGAGACTGAGCATACAGAAACCGTTGCCCTATTTGAGACTGAGCATACAGAAACTGTTGCCCTATTTGAGACTGAGCATACAGAAACCGTTGCTCTATTTGAGACTGAGCATACAGAAACTGTTGCCCTATTTGAGACTGAGCATACAGACACTGTTGCCCTATTTGAGACTGAGCATACAGAAACTGTTGCCCTATTTGAGACTGAGCATACAGACACCGTTGCCCTATTTGAGACTGAGCATACAGACACAGTTGCCCTATTTGAGACTGAGCATACAGAAACTGTTGTCCTATTTGAGACTGAGCATACAGACACCGTTGCCCTATTTGAGACTGAGCATACAGAAACTGTTGCCCTATTTGAGACTGAGCATACAGTAACTGTTGCCCTATTTGAGACTGAGCATACAGAAACTGTTGCCCTGTTTGAGACTGAGCATACAGCAACTGTTGCCCTGTTTCTTCATCAATCTAAGCTTTAAGGGAAAAGAGACAAAGAGGAAACCACTTTTGAAGAAAACTCAGATTAAATCTGCACTAGTCTCTAAATAAACAAGACAAACTGTGGTTGTAGATTTAAGAAACCTAACAAACTAAATACAAACCCTGAAATAATTTGGAAACTGGCTGAAGTGATGGAAATCATCTCAGAGCTCTGGAATATTTTAGATGATATTATCGATCCAGCGTTTTTTTATTTATTTATTTAAAAAAAAATATATATATATATATTTATTTTTTAAAGAAGTTTAAATCAAAGTTTAAAGATTGTATCAGAATGAAATTGTGATTTTTTAAAAACTGACTTTAGACAAACTAACGATTTGAAATAACTGTTTCTCTACTTAAGAGCGACAGAAAACAGAATGTTTGTTAAAGATCGTCTCACAGCCTGTCCCATGAACCACTGAGGGTTTCTAGAAGTCTTCTGGAGTCCAACAACCTGCTCTGCTCCTGTCCTGACCTCTCCAACCATCTTTCATTCATTCGTTGGTTCACAGAATCTCTCATTCCATCATCCAGTCCATCCTCTTCCTCCCTTCTCCTCTTTCAGTCTCTCCTGCATCCCTTTCTTTCTCAGCCTTTCATTCGTCCTCCCTCCCGCTTTTCTTCTTCTATCTCTACAGGAAATGGGTTTCTTTCTGTGTATGGGGGGGTTGGAGGGGTGGACTCACTGTCCCAGACAAAGAGGTCACTGTGTGAATCCTCCAAAAATACAAAGAAGAAAAGGAGAGCAGATAAAGATCAGAACCCTCCTCACAGACACACAGAGATGAACTTTCCCTCTGCTGCTCCCTCGCAGTGTTTCTCTGACATCTTTACACCGTTCGTTCGGACGGATGAGATGTTCGGATCACATCCTGCCAGCTGGTGGTGGGGGAGGGTGGAGGAGGGAGGACTGACGTCTCACAGGAGAAGGAAAAGGAGCAGGTTTGATGAGCTGCATGCAAATGACATGTAAAAATATAAGAGTGAGATACTTAAAACCGGGCCGAGATAAGAGATTTGAAAATGAGGCACTCTTGGAAAGCGTGCTCCTGAACTGCAGGAGATGAAGCTCAGAGATACGGAGGATGGAGGTTTCCCTCTCCTCCACCTCCTCCTCCACCCTGCAGATGACAGCCTGATGCAGATAGCAGCCAGAGTGATGAACACCTCTTCCATGTTCGGCTAACCTCCTCTCCTCTCACACATTCCTCTCTGTCTCTGCTCCACAGAATGAACCTCCTCTCCGGTTTCGCTCCGTCTGCCTTTTATCAGTCCCCATCGAGGAGGCGAGCTCCTCCGTCAGGCCTCAGAGAAACGCCGGGACGGGCGGCTTCTGGAAGGTGGAGGTGCTGGAAACGGAGTCGGCAGAGACGCAAAGCTCCAGAACCGCCCGAGAGATCAAAACCAAAACCCGAAGCCAAACGAGGCGTCCGGCGAGAAAACAAATTAAAACATCCAAATGAAAGAAAATCAAGCTTTTCTTTAAAATAAATAAATAATACTTTCATTAAACCCCGCCCATCCCCACCAGGTCAGCGTACCAGTCACTGATGAAAGCTACAGTAAAGTGTTTTGTTGAAGTCTACATTTTGTCTGCAAGTGATTTTTTAAAATAAAAACATGGAGATCTTTGCGTAAAATAAAGTTTTTGCTGAGCTGTGAATGAAACATCCTTCTTTGTAAAATGAATCTGCTTCACGTTATCTCCACTCTGTTTGAGAACTGTTGGACCAAACAGAGTTTAAACCTCTCACGTTGCGTTCGACTCGGTTCTGCTTCGGTTTTCTTTGAACCCGAGTGTTGAGCTGTGCTGTACGTGATATTTAAAGTTGTGAATGTGTCTCTAAAAGCCACTGAAGAGACGGTTTTCATCTCAGGACACTGCATTTATAACAGGAAGAGGACAGTTTGTCTTTTCATACAGAGACTTGAATATTTTCTGAGCGATACGCCGAGTCTTGAGGATAGAGCGTCGCTCCAGAGCTCCGCGTCCTCATTAATGCTCCTTGTGTGTCCTGTTCTTCGGGGGCATCGCAGAAGGTGCTTCAACACTCACCGTAATCATCGATTTGTCATCTTCTGAAGGAGCATCGTTTTAATTAATATTCTAATTTGATGGGCGGAGGAAAGAGAGAAACACTGTTGATGAGTCCAGATAAACTCCGAAGATCAGAATCAGGATGTAAACAAACCGAGGAGGAAGAGCGCTCGACGAGACGACGAGGAGGAGACGACGATCACCTTCACTCGTCCTTCCAGGAAGAAGTGAGGGAGGGAAGGATGGGAGGAGGAGGAGGAGGGAGAAGAGACGAAGAGAAAGTGTTTGAAAAGCCGTGGGTGGCGCGCCTTATCGCCCCAGTTCTCCTGGAGAGATTATTGGGGGATTAGTGCGAACGCTTGTTTCTAAAACATGATGAAAAGACGTTGGGTGCGTGATAACGCTTTGAACTCTCCTACTCTGCTCCTTCTAGGATCGCGCCTTCAGGCCGCCGTTCCACGAAACACGGGTTCGACGGAGGGGGGTGGCGGCGCTGCCAGCTGCAGCTGGAGGAGAGGGAGCGATGCTGCAGCGGCAGACTCCACGTTGGACATCCGTCCTCTGGGAGGATGCAACAAATATCACTTTCACGCCGCCTTTCATTTCAGCAGAAAACTTTAAAAACAATCCTGCTACTTTGGTCCAATCACACCCGGGCTCACTATCAGTTAATTAAAGCGGGATCCAATCAGAAGAGGAGGAGATTTATTATCAGATTTGTTGCGAGCGATCCAATCCGGAGAGCAGCTGCTCGCTCGGCGGCGGGTTGCCATGGGAGGCCGCTGACGAGGACCTGGGTGTTCACCGAAGCACAAAGTGTGAGGAATCAGCAGCCAGCTGATCGGAGGATCAGTCAACATTATTATACTCGGTTCTAAAGTCCAACAGCCATATCAGCCAGAATATATTTAAATAGATAAATGCTTTTACGCCTCTTTCTCAACAGATGCAAATGGCAGGATTTCCATATGACACAGGCCAGTTAACACGCTGCTAATCTAATGAAGGAGATCTGACAGGGAGAGCGAGGTGACTGGATCTCATCTGCGCCACGCCGGCTCCCGAGAACTCAGAAAACACCAAACTCCTCACAGGTTCGCATCAAACAACAGGACTGTTCTGGACGCGTCCGTTTGGGCCCAAGCCAAACTGCGCATCCTGCTGGAGTCGTTCCGTGGCCTCATATTAAACCCAGAGCTTATCGGCTCGCCTCCAACGAGAAGAAAATTTGTTACAAAAAAAGACTGGAGAGGGAGGAGGGGGTGCTGGAAGGAGAACCGAACGGGTCGAGCCAATCTGAACCACGGGCCGAGAAGGAATGATGGGAAAAAACATGCAGAACACTGAGATAGGGAGGAGAATAAACGGCCAATCGGAAAACAGAACCGTTCATTTTCGGTGTGAATGACGCGGAACAGAAAGCGAACTGAAAAATAAAACTCATGAACGATGAAGTCCAGAAAAAGATCAATCAAAACAGGAACCAAGTACCGTCGGATGTAATCTATATTTTTACACATCTGTTCATGTATCATCTAAAATGTCCGTCTGTAGTTTCTGGTGAACACCAGAAGGTTAGTCTACGTTCAGACAACTTCATTAGTCGTTTTTAAATAAACTGCGCGTGCATCAGGTGTACCAGCGGTTCTGGTTCTGGTCCAGGCAGAGTTGTCTCCACGCAGGACGGCCCTGACCCTTGCAGACCCCTGAGGGAGGGAGAGAGGGATGGAGGATGTGGAGTGACGGAGGGGGGGAGGAATGTGAGATTGCAGCCACTATCTGCTGCAGATACAGAAGGTCCGTCTCCTCACCCCTTCAGTCCGCAGACAGGAGAGAAAACGGGTTTAAAGAGTCACCGCGAGAAGCTTTCCATGAGAATACTAAACACACACGTGCGCGCGCGCACACACACACACATCTGAACACTCTGATAATAAACGAGATCTTAGAAATGAGAGCCTATCAAGCAGGAATCAATCACTGGGGTTTCTGTCCAGGAGGATGGCGCCATGTGGAGATAAAAGACAGGCGGCCGTCTGGGGGGAGGGCAGGGTGAGACGGGGGGTGGGGGTGATGGAACAGAAGGACTCTGATGAGGAGAGGATTCATTTGGACCGGACTTTCAGTTTGGATCTGGTTTTATTCTTGAGCTCAAATGAGAAGGAAAAGAAAAAGTGGTCATAGAGGAATGAATGACCATATGTGTGTGTGTGTGTGTGCATGTGTGTGTGCACGTGAGGCTTGGTGCGTTTTGTCCGTGACTCCGCTCCACTCCAGGAAGCTCCTCCTAGCATCAGTATCATATGATTAGATGGACCGGCACATGATGCAGAACCTCAGGATTCTGATAGCGCTCCATCCGGTCCCACACACACATGCACACACGCACATGCACACACAACTGTTTTCATTTCCAACAGCTCTCACACACACTCATGATCCTGATGTTATGATTCCTCGCCTCCTGTTATCTGTGTGCTGTTGACCTTTGACCTCTCCAAAAGTCAGCGGGAGGTTCGACCTCAGCTGCAGATGTGCACGACAAGACGATGCACAGTTTTATAAAACAAACACACCTTATTCTTTCTGTGTGTGTGTGTGTGTGTGTGTGTGTGTCTGTGTGTGTGTGAGGTCCAAATGATCCAGACGTTTTTCTCAAATTAAATAATTTTCATATTAAATGCATTTCACTCAGAGCAGAACTTACATTTTAATTTAATTTAAATTAGATCATTAAAATAAGAAAATGATAAAAATATATTTTATCTTTATTTCTGTCAGAAGTTCTGTAATAAAACTAAAATGTTGTCTTTTATTTTTTAGCATCGGGGCTAACAGGACAGAACCTTCATGTGGTTCAGTCCACGTGAGGAAAATAAAGAAATGCTGCGTTTAACTTCAGTAACACTGATTATAGCTCAGAAGTATCTCCCATAATGCACCTGGTCATCTCCTCAGCTGCCACTGCTGGTGCTGGGCTGGAATGACCTCATCAATTAAAAAAAAAAAAAAAAAAACTTTAACTGGTCCAATCAGATCCTGAGAACAGGATCGGCTCAGGAGATCTTACCTCTGCTTCCTGGTCAGCGGTGCTGCCTTCTGATTGGACGATTCCTGGGTAGGGGCCCCAGACGGTGTCAGGATGGAGGTTTCTGATGGCCACCACATGTCTGCTGCCGTCGCCACCTTCACCACTCAGCTGCAGGTCGTCTGTGAGGAAGAGGAGGGAGCAACATCAGACTTCCTGTGAGGTTTCAGGACGTTCCAATGTGCCGGAGGGAAAACGTTGGACTAAGGTGGATCTCTGATCACACGAGGAGCTGGAAGTTAGACTGAACTGGACCCGAACCGTGGAGAACTGCTTGGACCGAGCTGAGCAGCTGCAACCCAGACACCCGGTGGGCCCGGAGGAACCGACCCATCCACTTAAAGACTCGAGACAACCGAGAGAACTGGAGTTTAGAAATGTCTCTGCACATCTGAGGATCAATGAAGGAGTCGTCCTGCAGGGTCGCTGCAGGCTATGGCCTCCTCACCTCCTCAACACACACCCCCCCACCCCACATTTTGCCTGTGGTTCAGGAGACTGTTTGGGGGGGGGGTCTAAAGTGGCGGTCCAGATAAGAGTGTTTGTCTAACACTCTCCATGTCAAAACACTCATCTATCTTCTCTGTATCTTTCCCCAGCAGAGAACAACGGACAGACGCTGATAAAATGGCTTTCCCACAGCCGGGTGGGGGTGGGGGTGATGAGGGGTGACAGGAAGTAACACAAGGAAGCAAGAAGAAGACGTTAAATTCATAAAAACGGGTTCTGGAGGCCATAACGGAGCAGAGCTTGTTGTTTGAGCTCATACGTGCTGCAGTGACCACATCGTATGGAGCTGATGGGATCGGGATCATCAGGACCAGAACCCCCACCCCCCACTTTTCTCTCTCCGTGCGTGTGGTCTCGTGGTTTTGCCTACACCTCACATGAGGGGCTGATACCGGGCCCAGACGCACTCTCCCCATCCACTGGGCTGAATCACTTTGACAAGACTCAGACCGGAGCAGAACTGTTCTGGCTCACAGGTCCTGATGAGGTGCTACTGGATCCTCCTGGTTTTGGGCTTCAGTCCTTCTCAGACCATGGATCAGCAGAGTCCCAAGTCCAGCACGCGGTCCGGAGAGTGACGGGCCCGTTTGGACACGTTGACCCTCCTTATCTGTGCTCTCCATCTGAGTCCAGCCCGCCGCCCCGCCATTGGCCCATCCTCGGCACGTGGGGAGCTTATCGGGCCGAGCAGCTCGGTTGACCCGGGTTGTGAAACCTCAGGAGGACCTGACCTCAGTAAACCAACAGATAGCACCTCCTGAACAAGCAGCAGTTTGTTCTGTCGAGTCAGAACCGAGCTGGACATTAACCAGACCACATATCTGTCCTGCTGCTCCTTTGGCGTCAAATATGAATTTATTGATTTTGATCGTCTTGGATTAATCTCTTTAATCTGTACCGAGCACAGCTGAACTCGAAACATAATCTAACAAGAGGAAAAGGCAGCGCGAACGCTTGTTGCTGAAGGAAAATAAATAAATAAATAAATAAATAAAACAGCTGAAATGGGTAGAAAAAGTTGAACAGAGGCAAAACGTTGCAGACATGAGCAGAAAAATCTGAAACAGGCAGCTGAATAGATTACAAAGAATCTGAAATTAGCACCAAAAAAAAAAAAGAAACTGAAAAAGCAAAAAAAAAAAAAAGTTGCTGAAACAGCTAAAAAAAAAAAGAAGAAGCTGAAATTAGCAGAAACAGGTGCATAAAAAGTTAAAATTACTGGAAAGAAGCACAAAAAGCAGAATTTAGCTAATAAATGGCAGAAAAATACCTACAAAATACTTCAATAGAAGCTAAAAAGAAAAAGCTTAAATTAGCAGAAAGAAGCTGTAAAAGGCAGAAGAAAAGCTGAAATGAGCAAAAGTTTTAAACAGCTTAAAGTGTTTGAAGGAGGTGAAGAGCTCCATTCTCTGAGAAACACATGGCCGACAAAGCTAAATACTGTATTTCAAAAAGTAAGAATTACACAAATTCCAAAAGGGAGAGCAGGAACGTCCCAAATGAGCCAAACGTTTTGAGACACGAGCTGTTGAAACAGCTGAAAAACATTCAGACGGGCGGCGAGCGCAGCGCTGTCAGCTTCAGGGCGAATGCAGAGCGATAATGTTTTCACTCGTGTACGAGTTTGTTTGTCTGTTAGCAAAATGTCTCGTGAACCACTGAACATAACGGATGTGTCAGGAAGTACTAACCGACTAACTTTTGGAGCCAAACCAATTCAAGATGGCCGCCACAGTGAATCAGTCACAGCAAACCAACAGAAAACTGTGTGGTAGTAGCAGAGAGTCCTCTCAGCACAGGCTCTGAGGGCTGACAGATGACCCTGATGACATCACACACGACATAGTATTTAGGGTTTGAAAAAAATAAAAAGATATAAAGGCGTAATTTCTCAACACAGATATTTTTAGTCCTGCAGAACCTCTAAGTGACCCGGGAGTTCTGATTCCTGTCTGGAACTTTCTCCCTCCCGAGCCGCTGATACGGGGCTGATTGAAATGTCCTTCTTCGCCGCAGCCAGAAGGAGTTGTTAAAGCAGACATGAATTAACGATTGAATTAATTATCGGAGCCACATAGCGTACAATTAATTCTTAGCTTCGCCTCAGTCTGTCCCGCTCCTCCATCTGAGCGAAGAATGTCAAGAAACATTTTCTAATTAATTTATGTCGATTATCAGGGGGGGTTTCTGGAAGGTCCTCACTTTCAATTTGTGACAGCAGCTCCAACACACACTCTGACGTTACTTTGGACCTGATTCTGAATCACCCGACCAGATTTAAACACAGTGTCAGGACAGCACTTGAATGGACCGGATCACAACCAGAACCACCAAAGAGCCCCAAACCATTAAAGCTCAGGAAACACCGACTTTACAAATGAAACGGGGGTTCAGTGAAGGAATGCATGTCGCCCCCTGTCTGATCTGTTAGTGATCAGAGAACATGTGGAGGAGGACTCTCAGCTACTAACACACCCACAGTTGCTCCGGTCTGTAGTGGTGAAGGAGCTGAAGTTCTGAATTCACTGGTCCGTCAACGTTCCAGCCTCCACCTGAGGTTTGGATCAGGACTGAAAGAATCAGATCCTGGAGGTAAGATATGATATAAGGTGAGGAGCTAAGAGGAGAGCTGATCCTCCTCATCAGAAGGAGTCAGCTGAGGAGGTTCAGACATCTAACTGGAATGCCTCCTGGACCTATCCCTCTGAGAGGAGGCCCCAGGCTGGACCCAGAACAGATAAGGATCCTCCGTGAGGAACTGGAGAGAGGGAGGTCAGGATGGATGGATGGACGGATGATGGATTGATGGATAATGGAAGGATGGATGATGGATGGACAGATGATGAAAGGACAGATGATGGATTGACGGATGACAGAAGGATGGATGATGGATGGACAGATAATGGATGGATGAATGATGGATGATGAAAGGACAGATGATGAAAGGACAGATGATGGATGGACGATGATGGAAGGATGGTTGATGGATGGACGGATGATGGATAGACAGATGATGGATGGACAGATGATGAAAGGACAGAAGATGGATGGATGGAGGATGGATGATGGATGGACAGATGATGGAAGGATGGATGATGGATGGATGGATGGACAGATAATGGATGGACGGATAACGGAATGACGGATGATGAAAGGACAGATGATGGATGGATGGATGGATGGATCGACAGATGATGGATGGATGAATGATGGATGATGAAAGGACAGATGATGGATGGATGGACAGATGATGGATGGACGAATGATGGATGATGAAAGGACAGATGATGGTTAGATGGATGATGGATGGACGGATGATGGAGAAACTGAAAAATAATTTTCTTATTCAACTAATAAATAAAAATAAATAAATCAGAAATGCTTCTGCCCACTCTAGCACACACAACCTGGTTCTGATCCTGGTTCTAGTCCTGGTTCTGATCCGAGGCCCGACTGACGGAAAGATTTTAGAACTCAGTCCGTCTCAGTGATCCACAGAGGACTGAAGGTTTGGTACCAAACACTTCAGTCATGCTGGGACACAAAAATGATTGCGCTTGAATCCAAGCAGACTGCTGGTCCCTAAAGACCCCCTGAAGGTCACCTGGAGGTCACCTGGAGCCCTCTGGGGGCCCCTGAGGGCTCTGAGCGGATCATGGTCTGACACGGTTTGCAGATGTTGGTAAACATCCTTCTCATTACTGTCTGAAAATCAGAACTGTGTGCAGGAGGAGGAGGAGGAGGAGGAGGAGGAGGAGGAGGAGGAGGAGGAGGAGTTCAGCAGCAGTGGTCCTGTCACTCCTCCTGCTTTCACCTCCTTCGTCCTCTGAACAGAAGCAGCAGCTGCTCTTGGTTTATCTTTCTTCACATATTTGTGAATTTGCATGTTTGCTTCTTGCTCTTTCTGCTGCTCTGTGTATTCTGCAGATAAAAGTTCAGCGGCGGCGTTAAGAGAAATTAGTGGGTAAACAGTGGTAAATGTCAACCATAAAGTTCTGTTGAAGCTCATCTGATTAGCGCTGCCACGCAGGTGTCTTATCTCGCCTGTGCAACAGAGGGTAAAATGGAAATGATTGTGCCGTCCCGAGCAGTAGATGTCTATCCCAGAAATGTCTATCTGGCTCCGAGCCGGGGCCGCCGGACTCCGGGGACCCAGGAGGAGGAGGAGGGGGCTGCAGCGAGGAAGATGAGAGGGAGAAAAGGAGGCGCGGCGGCTTGTTGTTGGATGGAGACCTTTTATCAGGCGGCGTTAGAGATGACAGGAGTGGTCATTAATAAGAAACGCCAGGTAGGAGGCAGAGAAGCAGGTTCTGAGTGAAGGACGGAGACAGAAGAGACAACCGAGGTGTTTCTGAGAAACACCAAAGGGTTCCTCAAAACTCTAATTTACTGATCGAAACGATCCAACTGCAGCCACAAAACCAGGAGAACTAAATGATGTGAATGTCTGCAGGTTTACAAGTATCTCAGACAATTAACAGAAGTGGGGGAGGGGCAGAAACTGGAGGGAGGGGTTTGTCATCCAGCAGAGGTTAAACCCCGCCTATTAGCAAGGGGTCAGAGCAGCACAGAGATAAAGGTTTCCTGTTGTGTGATGTCAAAAAATCAATAGCTGCGCCGCGATGAGCTCGTTTGATATCACCTATACCGGTAGTCTTCTTAAGAGTCAATCAGGGAGAACACGGAGCCGAGGAACCGTTCTGGGTTCTACAGCTGAGGACCAGCCGTCCAGATGTTTGACTCTAAGGCTTGGAGTCCTCTAAGATCAAACGGTCACGCTCTGTTACGTTTAACTGAAATAGCTAAAGTTGTTCACACTTTGAAAGATTTAAAAAACGTATATAAAAAAAAACAGATAGAAGTAAAAAAAAATTGGCTGAAAAAATAAAAGTCAGGAAAGTCTGAAGCAGTCCAGAGGACTTGACTGAACCTCGTTAGATTCATCTAATGAGCAGCATCAGGACATCTCCAAATCCTTTAACTGTCACAAGTTTTATCCAAGTTTCTAGATTTTCAGAGCAGGAGCACAAAAACAAACCTTCTCCTGCTGATGAAGCCATAGGCCACTAGGGATGCACGATATTATCGGCATGGTATCGGCTGATATTAGCAATAAAGTTCAATATCGTCCATTCCATCAAAATAACTCACTGATATAAAAGATGCTGTTTTTGTTTGACAACCCAGTGACAAGGATCTCTGAAGCGGCAGCACAACGTGATGACGTCATGCGCGCTACCTGATCTCACGTTAGAGAGGAAAATTCAAAATGTTGGCGGTGCGGACGTTTTTTTTTTTTTTTTTTTT
>JARVGV010000002.1:7342130-7360134 GCA_031762435.1 Hypsolebias longignatus
TCTTCACAGCTGATGTTTTGTTCTTCACAGCTGATGTTTTGTTCTTCACAGCTGATGTTTTGTTCTTCACAGCTGATTTGTTATCCAGATGACATGATTCAACCTTTTTTGTTCACAGCTGATGTTTTGTTCTTCACAGCTGATGTATTATTATTTACAGTTGACATGTTGTTCTTACAGCTGATGTTTTGTTCTTCACAGCTGATGTTTTGTTCTTCACAGCTGATGTATTATGATTTACAGTTGACATGTTGTTCTTCACAGCTGATGTTTTGTTCTTCACAGCTGATGTATTATTATTTACAGTTGACATGTTGTTCTTCACAGCTGATGTTTTGTTTTTTACAGCTGATGTTTTGTTCTTCTTACAGCTGATGCATGTTGAACATGAACTGTTCATGCAACATAAACAAACATTTTTGCAGCCAGAGGATTTTCACACTGCTCCCCTTCATCACTAGGAACCTCAAATAAATCATCATCACCTCTAGAACAGCAGGAGGTGCTGCTGCTCTGGACCCTGCAGGTATGTGTTAACACAACAGCAAGGCGGACACACATCAGCAATGACCTCAGAGAAGCAGCAGCTGCTGTTGTCAATCTGAGAAAGGTCAAAGGTCATTTAGTGTCAACTGTTCTACAGAAAGATTATTCACACTTGGAAACATTTAAACAGCTGATTCACCCTGAAGGTCAGACCGTGCAGTGACTCTACAGGCCTCAGTCAACAGGTCAAAGGTCACGACCTCTTCTCCCAAAAAACAACATGGCAGCATGACTTTCATCTGAAGGAACCACAAGACCTCTGGACCAGAACCAAAGGAGATGTTTACCCAGAATGCATTGCAGCAAACAGCTCCTCCCAGCTGTCAGCACGGTGGTGGAGGGCTGATAGTTTGGGCTCCTATCAGTCACTGAGTGGACCAGGAACTTCTCTGTAGACCAAAGAGTTCTGGAGTCAGATGTGGATACATCTGTCTAACAACTGGTGCTTGGACCAAACTGGGTCCAACAGAACCTTGATCCCAAAAACAGCAGCTGATCTACAACAGAACGGGTCAAAAAGAACAGAACCAAGGTGCTGCAATGGTCCAGTCAGCGTCCAGAACCTGAACCTGACTGAAACGCTTTGGTGGACCTTCAGAGAGCTGAACAGAACCCTGATGGAAAGAAGAGTGGGTCAGAACTCCTCTAGAACCAGGAGAGAGACTGGTGAAGTCCTACAGAGAACCAGTGAGGGTTCTGGTTCTTAAGAAGGTTCTGTTCACTTGAGGTTTTAGTGAAAATAAATAAATTTTCAGCTTTTTTCAATCTTTTACGTTTTGAAACTTTATTTGTTGTTATGACAAAGAGTTGGACAGACGACACTGACCTGGACATCTCCACTGTAACTCTTCCTCATCCCCTCCCTCCTCTTCCTCGTCCCCGTCACTGTGCTCCGCAGTTTGTTCCTCCTCCTCCTCCTCACCCACTTCATCATCTGCTCCTCCACCTCCTCCAGAGTCCTGCGTCCTGGACTCTGAAAACACAAAGAGACAAAGTTCAGATGATCCTGTGTCTGCAGGGAGACGAACCTCTGGAGCTCTGAGCCTCAGCACGCTCACGTGCACGCTCTGAGCCTCAGCACGCTCACATGCATGCTCTGAGCCTCAGCACGCACACATGCACGTTCTGAGCCTCAGCACGCTCACATGCACGTTCTGAGCCTCAGCATGCTCACATGCATGCTCTGAGCCTCAGCACGCACACATGCACGTTCTGAGCATCAGCATGCTCACATGTATGTTCAGAGCATCAGCAAGTCCACATGCACGCTCTGAGCCTCAGCACGCTCACGTGCACGCAGTCTCACATCAGGCTCACGTGCACGCCTTGATTCTCATTACATCTCAGCCGAATCAAAGACTCAGATCTTCACCTGTGTTTCTCCGCTCATCTTCCTCACCCCCTTCACTGAATGAAGGTGGATCAGTTTCACTGCGCTCCTCCTCCTCCCCCCTCCTCCCCCCAATCTCTCCATCTCCTCCTCCCGTCACCTTCAGAACCAACTGAAGCTGCTGTGTGGCTCTGATCAGCGCTGATTATAAATCCTCCCACTGCCTGATCAAAGGCTGCACCTGGACCTGCTTTCATCTGGAGATCTCTCTCTCTCTCTCTCTCTCTCTCTCTCTCTCTGTGTGTGTGTGCGTGCATGCGTGCATGCATGCGTGTGTGCGTGCGTGAACCCTGAACTTTGCCTGATCAGTATATCGCAGCCTCCATCAGGTCTCTGGGCTCCGCCCCATTAGTGTGCTTCCTGATTAGTCAGATTAGATCAATGGTTACATCGCGGCTCTTCGCCGTATCTGACCCGAGGATCGGTCTAACAGCGCCGCAGGGTCAAAGGTCAGCCAGCTGCATGGAGCTGGATCCCATCAGCATCGGACTCTTTAATAATCCACACTGGAAACAAACCGTCCTTTAATGTTTATAGAAGAAGAAACTTGATTTAAAAAATAAAAACATTCAGATATTTAAGGTTTTATTACACTCCAAATCTAATCTTTAATGTTTTTGTTTATGTTTTTAGTGTGTGCATTTCAGTTTCTCAATTTTTTATTTATATTTACTCTAAGTTACAAAACTGAACTACTTTTTAGATATTTCCAAGGCATCAAAGTGTTTCAGTGTGAATGAGCATCAAAGAAAGGAAAGATGACTCTGTCTTTGACCTTTGACCTCAGTCAGACAGAAGACGGCTCTTAAATTTAGAGGACGACCTGGAGTCGTGTCATCAGAACTGAACCCAGTTTACATCTGGCCTTTGGTCTTTTTGTGTCTGAGACTCAGTCTGGTTCTGGTTCTGGACCCATGGGTGAAGCTCCAGCAGAACTGTCAGCTGAAGGATGAAGCAGCTGTCAGGTCCTGGTTCTGGTTCTGGCCTTTGATGGATTTGTTAACCACAGATTGATCTGTTAGGGAGCAGTCTTTGACTCGTCGTAGGTTTGTTATAAAAACAAGATGTTTAGGATTTATTCTGCTTCAAGGCCAGAGAGGCTCGGTGTGCTCCGACCAGCCGTTCTTCATCTTTTAGGAACTCATTAAAAACAAGAATCAGAAGATTGAATCAACACGTTGTTCATCAAACCACATGTCCATACTACTCCAATAGTTTAAACCAGATGTGTCCAGTCCAGGTTCTGGAGGGCCTCTGTCCTGCATTTTGTACCTGTTTCCTGCTCGAACACACGATTCCATGGCTGAATCACCTCTTCGTGTCCTGCAGGAGTCTGTTAATCACCCATTGATTCAGGTCAGGTGTGGTGGAGCAGAGGAACACCTACAACCTGCAGGATAGTGGGCCTGCAGGACCAGGACTGGGCATGTTTGGTTAAAACGCTCCAAGTCCAACTGTGTCCTTCGTTCGACTTGGTCGTCCCCCCATTTCCCGTCCTGAAAAGGCCAGCCTCCCTCTTCAGTGCCTCCTCTTCCTCAAACCGCCGCCCTGATAACGGCACAAAGGCCGTGTTTACCCTTGCATTCCCGCTCCGATAAACAGCGATAATCGATGGCGGCCATAAACGCCGTGGCACCACGTGACCCCGTTACCAACGGAACACTGGAGAGAGGCCGGCTGGACGAACCCAAACACACACCAGTTTCACATCACGTCCACACACACAGACACACACCCTGCCTAAACAGTGCCATTATTTTCAGCTATAAATCACATTGAATGGCACATTGATTTTATCCTGCAGGGGCTGCAGCGAGGGGGGGAGGGGGGAGCTGCAGACACAGTTATTGCGTTTAATATTATCAATATTATCTCCCATATCATCTGAGACAGGGAGGCAGGTATCAGGAGGAGTCGACAGACACTTTTCTGCCAAACTCCCCCCCTCCTCCCCCCTGAGTGAGACAGTTTCCATCAGTCTGATAAGATGAACTTCCCCCGTCACACCTGCAGGGCAAAGTTACCCCCCATCCCTCCCCCAGCTCCTCCGAGTCCACTCGTTCTGTGATTCTGTTCTCTGATCCTCAGTGGTCCTCTCCACTGGTTCAGGAGATATTTTACTAACTGACTGGCCCCCAGAGTCAGTGCTCTGATGGTGACTCTCAGCTACTACACAAGACATTAACCCAGTATCTGCAACAATGACTGAGTTACAGGCTACTTAGCTGTGGCGGCCATCTTGAATTTGGTTGTCTCCAGTGGTTAATTAGTTGAAGACAAACATTCAGTCTTTACTTTATGGGTTCCCTTAAGTCTTTTCACTAGTTCAGGAGATATTTTGCTGACAGACACACAGATAGTTGAAGTCACAGTAAAAAAAAAAAAAAAAAACGTTTAATATCTTAGTTTATCTTAAATTAAACTAAATAAATGTCATTTTCTGTAAAAGCAAGAATGAACCCCGAGTACTGATCAACTTTAGTGAAGAAGCCGAAACTGAGCAGAAAGCGAAAAGTGACAAAAAGCTAACCAGATTTAGCAGACTGTTAGCCTTTAACTAAAAAAAGCATCAGAACTATTAGCACAAGCAGTGTTAGCATTAACATTAGTGCCACTGTTAGAAGAACTAGCATTAGCAAATGTTTGCTGATTCAAAGATCACAACTTTATAACAAAAGGTGTTAATGTTATTCTATGAAGACGTGTTTGTAAATAAAGCTAAATACTTTAAAAGGTATCACAGTTCCAACAACCAAAAGTTAGAGCAAACATCTGAATGAGCAATTAGATAAATAAACAGATAATTAATTTAAAGTATATAGATATAATTAGATGTGACGAGTAGGAAAATGAAAGCATGAATGCTGACTCAGCGTTTGACAATAATCTGCTCCTCTGAGGGTCAGAATCAGCGGCTTCAGGTCTGAAACGTGTTGTTGCTCCACTGAAACAAGGTCACTTGTTTCCACACGGCAGACTAAATAGCCGCCGTGTTTTGTCTGAATTAAGAATATTTTCTGTGACAGCAGACGCTGAGCTGCTTCCAGGAAACAATCCAGTTTGTTTTTTAGATTCAACGTTGGAGTCGGCGGAGAACAGAAGTTCTGTGAAAAGAAAAGACACAACCAGGTGGAAACTGAGAGAAAAGATATAAAACAACAGCTAAAGCTACAACAGCACAACGACCAAAAACTGAGTTGTTCAATTTAAAAAAAAAAAAAAAAAAAAAAAAAGACAAAATAAAGCTAAAAGGCGCAGAACAGCAGCTAAAATGACAAAAAGTAAGCTACAATCAGCAAAACTGTGGCTCAAATGAGCTAAACAGAAGCAAAAATTAGAAAAGAATCGCGTAATTGTCATATTTCAAATATGAAACTAAAGGTTTCTCAACTATTATTGCACAACAGAAGCTAAAAAAACTAAACTGTACCTAAAAGCTACAATTAGATAAATTGTAGCTAAATGCTAAAAATTGCAAAGCTGTAGCTTAAAGCTAAAAATAACAAAATTGTAGCTTATGGTTAACATTTGCAAGACTGTAGCTAAAAGCTAAAATTAGCTACATGAGTTAAGTCTATCTAAATGGATGCTAATGTTGAAATGACCACAACAGTATTTGTTTATTTTCATTATTTATTTTTATTTAACAAAAAAAATCCCACTGAGATCACAGATCTATTTTGCAAGTGAGGCCTAACATGCATGTTTTTGGTCTGTGGGAGGAAACCGGAGTACCCGGAGAAAAACCCACGCAAGCACGAGAAGAACATGCAAACTCCACCCAGAAAGACCCCATGTCCAACTGGGGATTGAACCCAGGACCTTCTTGCTGTGAGGAAACGGTGCTAACCACTGAGCCGTCGTGCTGCCAAAGTAGTAGCTAAAGGAGGGAGGGGGGCGAGGTGGTGAAGTGGATACAGCTGTCGCCTCACATCGGGGAGTTCGTCAGTTCACTAGGTTTTTACTTATCCTCGCCAACCATGAAAAGTGAGCGATCATGTAATTACTCGTGTCCGCACTTTGTCGGTCTGTCTGTTAGCAAAATATCTCGTGAATCAGTGGATGGATTTGAACTAAACTTTCAGAAAGTCATGATTGGATTCCAAAGCCGAAGAACTTTTTGTGTCAGTCTGATTCAAGATGGCCACCACAGCTAATCAACATTAGCAACACCAAAGTGTTTTTAAGTCTGTCAGTTTAAGATGGCGTGCCAACATTTGGGGTTGTGGTAGATGAGAGTCGTTCTCAACACATACTCTGAGCTCTAACAGTTGCAGTCTGACAGGCGGCGGGCGATCTGTTGGACCAGTTAGTTTCTGCAAGACCTGATTTTGTCACGTTTCAGATGAGTGACATGTGAGAAGCCGACGGGAGTTCAGGACTCATGAGAAATGATCAGAAACAGCTTCAGCTGGGTTCGGCTGCTGAGTGACACGTGAAACGGCTCAGTTTCAGACTCAGATAAGTTTCCCTCACTTCCTGTCAGACCTCGGCCGCTCGTCGTGCGGACAGAAAAGCGTCCAGCAGACTTTCAGCTGCTTTCAGTGGCGCGGGTTCAGAAACAGCCGACGCATCAGTAAAAGCTCAACACTAAATCCTGGGAGAGAAGAAAGTGAGCGTTAATCCTGTGAACTGTCTCAGACTGTTTATCACGATGAAAGCAGAGATTACCCCTCCGCCGTTTGTTCTTTTATGCATCACACACACTTTTTCTAATCGCCGCCCATCGGATTCTGAAGAAACGCAGAAAAAAGAAAACAGCTGACAAAAATCTGTGTGATTGGTTCAGACGACAATCAGAGGTCAGCAAGAGGTGACATAACGACTTATCGACGCACAAGTGGATTTTATCACGTTTCCCGTGATGCAGAAACATGATTGTTTGAATGAGAACTAAAAGGAACTTTAGCTGTTTGTGTCTCCGCAGCTGATTCTGGGAACGAGGCGGGGGGGGGAGGTTCACCGCAGGCGGCAGAAAGTACCGAACACTGCGAGCGAAGAGTCTGTGCTCCGGAGAGGGAGGTTCGGTCCCGTTACTGAGAGAATGCGTGTTTCTTTCTAAATTCATCGGGCTGCTATCACCTGAGAGTGCGTGTGTGCGTGTGTGCGCGTCGTCCAGATGGCGGATAAGAGGCCCTGCCTTTATTAGCCAGCGTTGGCCAGATAAAGACCGGGTATCGATCCCGGGTTGAAAGAGCAGCTTCGTCAAACATGGCTGATTTACAGAGAGCTGATAATGGCAGCGCTGGGCAACCGAGGAACCCTGAGGAGGAGGAGGAGTAAATCAACAGCGTGATGATGAAGGAGCGGAGTGTGTGTGTGTGAGTTTGTGTGTGTGTGTGTGTGTGTGCCTTAAACACATTCACAAATAAAGAAAAATGAAGTCCCTTTGCTATCGACAGACTCCTTACATGTGCAGCGCGCATGACTTTTTTCATCTTCTTCTTATACAATCTGCACATATAACTCCCCCACTACCTCACACACACACACACATGCACACACACCACGAGCTATCTCTAATCTCGTCTCGATTAGCACCTGACAGAATTTCCATGGGTTTATCAAAACCAAGCCAACCAGCAGACGCTTATCACCCTCAGCCCCCAAAATTTCACAAGAGCAGGAATTTTTCTGATAAAGACACACACACACACACACACACACACACACACACACACATGCACACACAGCTGGTGAAATCTTGAATAAGTCAAAGAATATGAGTGAAAACTCAGCTATCGCACAGCCGGAGATGGTTGGGGGTGCATTACTCGATCCGGGCCGCAGGAATGCTTTTCCTCGTTGCGTTTTCTGTGTTTTTAGACGCACTGGAGATAAAAGGACGACACGTGCAGAAAGCCGCGGCCTCTGAAAGATGCTGCAGCCATTTTCTTTCCCTCGGCGTGACGTTAAGCGTCTCCTGACTGATAACCGGTACACGTCAGTTGATTGAACAAAGTCTTGATGTGGAGATAAAGCTGGTAATAACCGCTAATAACTGACAGCAGCGCACACGTGTGCACGATTTCACTGAGGGAGCAGCTTCTTCTGCAGACAAACTGAAATAAAACAAACAGCTGAGCCTTCACTCAAATATCCTGATGAGCTACAGCTTTGTGACAGGTGCTGTTCTTTAAGAAGACCAGTATGAACCTGGGCTCAGGTCCTGAAAGAGTCTCTAAAATGTTTCAAAACGTTTGAGGCGGTTCAGTTTTCTCACTCGAGTCTCGCAGTCTTGACGCGTGAAACGTGAAAAAAAAATTTAAATGGTGCAGCAAAAATCTTTCTTGAATTTTCTTAAAAGGGTCGTTGCAGGTGTCTCAGACCTGTGTCAGGTTTTTGCAGGCGTCTTAAACTCATCTCAGTTCTGTCTCAGTTTAGTTTCCGTTCATTTGCGAGCCCCGGGTCTGTATTCTGACAGAAACCTCTGAGGCCACAGACCCAAACATCCAGGTCTAAAACCCTCGCTGGAGATAAATAATCATTCTTAAAAATCTGCTCTGACTCTTAGCTCATGTTTAATTTTTTATTTATTCAAACTGCAGAATCTTACTTCAACTGAAACCCTACAGAACCGGAGTAAACCTCGAAGCGAATCGAAGTATAAAAACATTTTCTCCTCAACAAAATGATCGATGGTGATTCTTGAGCTCGTAGCTCCAGCTGTAGGTGGAGTTCCCTCGTCTTACCTTCGTTGTACAGCGGCGTGTACGGTGGCGGGCTGGAGCTGTCACCTTCTGCAGAATCCTCCGGGTCAGAGGCTCCGCCCTCCTCTCCTGATAGGCTCAGGGTGTCGGCCGTGGTCTCCTCAACGCCGTCCAGATCCCCAAAGGAACCTGTGGTTAAAAAAAAAGCCACAAATTAATAATTTCTCAGGTGTTTAGCGCATGTCAGTGAGCAGCTGATGTCCTATTATTTTTCCAGTCAGTGAACGCATCATGACTCAGCTGGTGGCTTCAGCTCCTCTCAGAGGCGAGGTCAGCTGTTTAAAAATAATCCGAGGCCGCTAAAAAGGAAAAGATCAGAGCAACTCTAATTCGTTTCACAAAAATAACTCGACACGACTGAAGAATCAAACCAGAAAATATCCTGAAAATAAATTAAACGATCCGTTTGGAAACGCAGGCGACGTTAAAAAGGGAAATAAGAAAAACCACTTTGGTCGTCCGATCAGCAGACAGGAAATAAAACGACCCTAAATGCAGAGATATAATTTATTTTAAATGGTTGAATTCAGAAAGCGGTTTGAAGAATTGGACACACTGAACGCTCTAATCCAGAAGATTAATAGCACGAAGCCAAGAGGGACCTTAAAGCCAAATTACAGTATACCTAAAAGTGCAGCTAAAAGAGTGATTAGAGCCGGGCTGATTGCTATCGATTCCTCTCCGGTAATCCCCGCTGACCGCCGTAATTATCCCGAAACGTTCTTCTACTTCTGCCGTCAAGATTACATCCACAAAAATCTGCCTCCTCTGGATTTAATGTGACGTTTTTAAAAACTCATTTGTTAATGATTCTCCTTCTATAGAAGAGATCATCAAACAGTGGCCCGCGGGCCGCATTCAGGCCCTCTCAGGGGAAGGGGAGAACAAATAATACATACAAGGAAAAAGAAAATACTTCATTTGAATAATAATAAAAACTCTACATTTATAAAAGTTAGTCCATTTATTCCATTTTATTTAAGTCCCTGAGAACCTCAGAATCTGGACCTGCTTGTGTCTGCAGGCCGTACAGGCCCCGGTTCTTCCTTTAATAGGATTAGGTGGAGAGAAAATGTTTTTCTGTTATTTAATAAAATATTGATGGACTCTTTTAATTTGTGGACCAAAAGGATTTGTGAATTTGTTTTAAAACTTCTTATTCCATATCTGTGGTACTTTTTAACAGTTTTTGGGAAAGTGTTGCCCCCCCGCCTGCATTTTATTTTAAGTTCCTTAGACAGCCCCTTGAGGAGGTCTACAGTATGAACTCTTTAGACTGGCACCCGAGGAGGTCTACAGTCTGAATTATGTAGACTGGCCCATGAGGAGGTCTACAGTATGAACTCTTTAGATTGGACCATGAGGAGGTCTACAGTCTGAACTCTTTAGATTGGACCATGAGGAGGTCTACAGTCTGAATTCTTTAGATTGGACCATGAGGAGGTCTACAGTATGAACTCTTTAGATTGGACCATGAGGAGGTCTACAGTATGAACTCTTTAGATTGGACCATGAAGAGGTCTACAGTATGAACTATTTAGATTGGACAATGAGGAGGTCTACAGCATGAACTCTTTGGACTGGTCCCTGAGGAGATCTACTTTATGAACTCTTTAGACTGGCCCCTGAGGAGGTCTACAGTCTGAACTCTGTAGACTGGCCCATGAGGAGGTCTACAATCTGAACTCTGTAGACTGGCCCATGAGGATGTCTGCAGTCTGAACTCTTTAGACTGGCCCCTGAGGAGGTCTACAGTCTGAACTCTTTAGATTGGACCATGAGGAGGTCTACAGTATGAACTCTTTGGACTGGTCCCTGAGGAGGTCTACAGTATGAACTCTTTGGACTGGTCCCTGAGGAGGTCTACTTTATGAACTCTTTAGACTGGCCCCTGAGGAGGTCTACAATATGAACCTCTTCAGGGTGCTTTATGAAACACTTCATTATTTCCACTCATGTTTCTTATTGGACTGTAACGAGCTTCATGTCCCCAGAGTTCCTCATGATCCAGTTGTTAATTGACGGTTGTCGCTTCTTTGAGCAGATTAGGTCGGGTTGAGAACACGCTGCCGACTGCCGAGGGAAACAATGATGAGGAAGATGACGATGAGGAGGAGGGATGTTTTTCACAGACTGAATCAGAGAGAAACGAGTCCCGACACAGATCCAGGATTTTTCCTTCTCAATCAGAACAGGTTGTAAATTAATTTGTGTAGAACCAACGAGGGGGGGATTGTTTCGGAGCTAAAGCCGTGACTGGGGGGCGTATATATTTACAATACTGGAACAAAAGGAGTCTATAATCTATACAAAGCACACAACAATACCCGTGAATAAAGAAGCTTGTAGAAAAAGAGAGAGGCAATTTTTCTAATTCTGTTAATTTCACTTCCAAAGCAATTAAAAGCAGGCAGAGATAATGCTGGGAAACAATCGCCGCTGACAAAGTCTCTGTGTCTTTGTAAATGAAACATCTTTAGGCTAATTTCAACTTCCATGCCTGCGTGCTTCACTCTAATTTCAGATAAAATGAACACAGCCAGATTTGGACCTTCATTTAAAAAAAAAAAAAAAAAAGACAAGAGCAGAAAAAAACTTGATCCTGTCCACAGTATTTTTAGAATTAGCCGTCCAAGCTTTGCTAGATCTAATTTTCTGTATCTATACGGACATTTTCATACAATTAATTTTCCTTTAATCAGAATTGTACAAAGGGACTTCTCCGTGTGAAATTCCAATTATATTTCGTGTTTAAAATGTAACTTTGACTTGTGATTTCTCCCCTCATTACAGCTCTGCTTTAATGAATCAATCGCTGCATCGCTGCTTTCACATCAAATGGTGCAGAAAAGTTTGAGCTTCTTTAATCCCAGCAGAAATATTCTTCCTCTGTCCTGCTCCTCCTCCTCCTGTCAGATGGTTGGCAGAGACGACGGCGGGACGCCTGAGTGATAAGTGCGCCACATTCCTCTGCGTTGGCCCGCTTTACACCGAGAGCCTTTAATTGTTCCGGCATGATATCCAGGAAAATTGGACTTTATTATTTCTCCTTCTAGAGATGGAGACAAACGGGTATCTGCAGGAGGAAGTGGTCCAGCAGCAACGCTGTCGAGGTTCTGAGGAGACAGAAAGAGCCCGAAGCGTCAGAGAAGAAAAGTTTCACTTTTACTTCCTGAATTCTTCTGCTGGACTGAGAAGTTTCCTTACAACGGACCTCCTTCACATCCTGGCAATGGGTTAAGATGCAGATTCTCCGTTCACGCTGAGTCAAAGACAACTGGACTCTTTCTGGTTCTTGGAGACTTTTTGTTTTTAATTCAAGGAGAAAAACATTTAGAAGAATTTAATAAAAGACGTTCTAGGATTGAAAAGAGCTTAGATTTTTCTTGTTAAATGTTTTTAATACATGTGATTTATTAAAACTCTGACTTTCACTTATTGAAGCCAGAGTTTAAATTTGAGCTAACAGAAATAAAGTCAAGTTGGAGTCAACCGCACTCGATGAACTATTTATTTATGATCTGGATCACACACACACACACACACGTTCTTGTAAACATACTTTTTGGGGACTTTGCATTGACTTCCATTAATTTTCTTTAGCCTAACCCTAAACTTAACCATTACTAGTACATGCCTAAGCCTAATCCAACTGTAATTCACACCTTAGTCATAAACCTAATCCCCCAACGAGACTTCTCCTTATGGGGGCCTGGTTTTGGTCCCCATAAAGAGCAGTTGGTTCCCACAATGCACGATTTTTGTAAAATTGGTCCCTACAAGGTAACTTGAAACAAAAACAACCACGTGCACACACACACACAAACACACACACACCAGGTTCTGTCAGGATGGGCTTGGACCACAGCAGATTCAGTTCTGCTCTCTGTGGACCGATCCACGTGATGAGGATCTGACTGCTCCCCTGAAGACCTCACCAAGATCCTGCAAAGACCGTCCTGGTTCATGATGGTTTGTGTCAGTGGGTCTTTAAAGTGGGTCAGGATCTCAGTGGACTTAACGAGCTGGTGATGGAAGTTCATGAGGGAGTCCCTGAAATGTCAATGTTAACAAGGTTTCCAGTTTCAGCGACTCTCAGAGTCCAGACTCTCGAGTTTGGAACAAGCTCAACTCGTTGCAGAGTCAACATCGGAGTCATGACCCCACCTGAAATGAGTCGGGCTGTATAGTCTGACACCTGTCTGACATGTCCACGACTAAAACCAAACTCATGAAAAATAAGGATTACAGTAGTCCCTCGCTACTTCGTTGTTCAACTTTCGCAGACTCGCTCTTTTGTGGTTTTTCAAAGAAAAATTGGACACGAGAAAAAAAATTGTACACAACACACGACTGTCAAATTTAACATTACTCACATGATTGGGACAGTACGGGACACTGTACAGTAAAAAGTTAATGAAAAAATAAAATACTTCGAACAGGTGCCGCCATTTTAAAGTTTTCTCTCAATAAGCATACACTGTATACAGACTCATAACAACTACCGTATTTTCGCTGTATAAGTCACTGTTTTTTGCATGATTTGCATGCCTGCGATTTACAGGCTGAAGCGACGTATTTATGGATTTTTTCCCCATTTTTATAAACCAATTTTTGGCTGAGATATGACCGTTTTCACTCATTCTGACTGAAATATTGAACACTACTGCTTGCCATAGCCTGCCTCCATCGTCTGCCTGTAGCTTCATTTCGCTGCGCCGTCCAGGTGAAATGCAGCTGATTTGACTGTCAAAGTGCATTTATTAAGCAAAAGTTAGAATGAGACACACCTTTACTGTAATTTTGAGCAAACAAATAATTGTTTGTGTTAATTTAGTTAAATTCTTGTTAAAGTCCTCCCATGCACGCTCCCATGGCCGCCATTTGGCAGCAAATTGATTTTTGGCACAACGCCAGCCCACATTTCCGGGTTGTCAGTGGTGATGTGTAACAAACAAAAAATGTGTCAGCGATGACGCATAATAGATGCGACGTATACAGTGAAGCAACATATTCTTGGATTTGTCCACCTTATTAGACATATTTGGACTGATGTGACTTATAGGAAGGTGCAACGTGTACGGCAGAAAATACGGTACATTTCCCAGAAGCCAACAGTGATCCGCTCAGAAGCCAGTGTATGCAAAGAGCCACACAAAACCCACCAGGAACCAGACCAGAACCGGCCCTCCAGACTCATCGGTCAATCTGAGAGCTGCTTGCCGGATCACGAGGACTTCCGAGTGGGGAGGCGCTACCCGTAGGTCCGGAGTTCTCTCTGTCTGGTTCAGTACTGGCCGTCTGAGGGTCCAGCTCCCTCCAAAATGTGGGTGGCAGTGTCCAGAACCTACCCTCCGCAATAAATGAGGGACTACTATATTAAAACTGGTCAAAGTCTGCCTGTCCTTGTCTCTAAAGTGTCCCCAGGAGAATAAATCACAAGCGTGAAGTGGGAGACAAAGTCATGCACGCCACCAAGAACACAGTTTTACAAGAAGACGTGCACTGCACACCAAACGAGGCCGTGGTGTTCCTGAAGACGGTTTCCCGTCTCGATGGTCGCAGACACTCAGCTTTCAGTCCGTGCTCTCACAGAAAAGACGACTGCTTAAAATAATCCAGGCTTTATTTTCAAACTGAGCGAATGTGTTTATAGTTGGACACCAAGTGGACGTCAGTCCTGAAGTTAAGAACAAATAAGTTGTGAAGCGTCCAGAGGCTTGGAGAAGAGACGCAGACAGAGGCGTCTGTCTCAGAGACGTGGGGACAGACAGAACAAAGTGCTGCAGCTGATGAAGGCGAGGAAGATCCGGCTTTATTAACTGCGCCCACATCAAACCTGCAACCGTCTGATTAAACTCGGAGACAACATCAAACCTGCAGCTGCTCGGGCTGATTAAACAGGCCGCTCTCACGCTAATAAAGCCGCCGCGCCGAAAACACATCAGACCTGAGAGGAGAGGAGGCGCGCTCGTATCGCGCACATCGCACGCCTCTGAAGACAAACATGAAAAGAAGAGATTCAGGCAGAGAAAAGGAGGCGAGGATGGAAGGAGGCGACGAGGAGCTCTCGAGAGCAAAACTGAGGTACCTGACACAGAGTCGGGCTCTGGAGAGGAGCCACTTATTGATCAGAGTGAGGAGGAAACACTCCTTCTCCTCCTCCTCCTCATCATCATCGTTAAACATTTCCCTCCACACTGAACAGGATCTTATCACAGAGAGCAGCACTCACAGCTTTACATCCAGGATTCATAAAAACAGCAGAATAAAGTCTGCTGCCTGAATATGAGCCGAAGGATGCTCAGCTTCGAGATAGACAAAGTACCCACAATGCACCGGGGCACAGCAGCTTCAACCCTGCAGGCGACCTGACCTCAGCCCAAGACGTCCTGAATCTAGAGTCCATTGGTGTGGAGCGTTAAAACGCCGACGAAACACACGTCTCATTTCACTCCTGTGCGTTTCCTCTGCAGGAAAAACAGCTGAAGGAAGAGAAATTAAAACCTGAAGAACAAAATGTTCAGCTCGTGTTGAAATACTGCACAACTTTTAGACGTTTTAAAATAAAAACCAACATCAAGATCTCCTCAAGTCCTTCAAAAACATCTTCTTTCAAATTTCAGCTTTTTTGGTCGTCTCAAGTTACTTTTAGCTAGACTTACACTACTTTATGCTAACCTTTCACTATTTATAGCTACAATTTAGCAACTTTTAACTATTAGCAATGTGCTATGTTTAGCTAGTGTTAAGCTACTTTCAATCAACCTTTTGATACGATTAGCTTTTAGCTAGCATTTATAGTTTTTAAGAATCCTTAACCTTTTGACAATTTTATTTATTTAAACTTTTTTTTTTGTGCTTATTTTATTGAATCTGACCCCTCAGGTCTGCAGAGACAGGACAACACCAGAACCAGAGCTGAACCAGCACAGGTGCAGCCAATCATCCATCCATCCATCTGTTCATCCATCCATCCATCTGTTCATCCATCCATCCATCCATCTAGCCACCTAAAAATTCAACCATCCATCCATTAATTCATCTATTCATCCATCCTTCCATCTATTCATCCATCCATTTATCTATTCATCATCCATCTATCCATTCATCTATTCAACCATCCTCCCATCTATTCAGCCATCCATCCATTCATTCAATTCAGTTCAATTGAGTTTATTTCTATAGCTCCAAGTCACAACAGAAGTCGTCCCAGGGCACTGAACAGAAACATTCACACACAAAATAAAAGCCAGTTAGTAAAGTTCTTTATTTAAAGAAGCAGCTGATTGTGTTGAGTCTTTATTTCATCACAGTCTCTCATCCATCTATTCACCCATCCATCCATCTATTCACCCATCTATCTATCTATCTATCCATCCATCCATTCATTCATCCGTCCATCCATTCATCCATCCATCCATCCATCATCCACCAATTAATCTATTCATATATCCATCTATTAATTCATCCATCCATCCATCCATCTGTTCATCCATCCATCCATCCATTCATCCATCATCCACCAATTAATCTATTCATATATCCATCTATTAATTAATCCATCCATTCATCTATTCATCCATCCATCTATACATCCATCTATCATCCATCCATCTATTCATCCATCCATCTATACATCCATCTATCATCCATCCATCTATTCATCCATCCATCTGTTCATCTATTCATCCATTAATTAAAATAGTCATCCACCTATTCATCCATCCATCTATCATCCATCCATTCATCCATCTATACATCTATTCATCCAGCCATTCATTTATTCATCCATCCATCTGTTCATCCATCATCCTTCCATCCATCCATCCTAATCTTGTACCTGTCATTATTTTCGCCAGTCCTCGACCCCCCCCCCCAATCTCCTGCTCCTCTCTTTCTTCTCCTCCCTCCCCTCCTCACCCCTCCATCCCTTTCTTTTTTCCAGCTGAAGAAAGCTGTGTGAGTGTGAGCGGATAGCTGCGAGCCGTTGGCGGTTATCGGCTCCTGCAGACTCTCTCTGCCGGTCTGATCTGTCTCCTCTTCATTAAGCAAATACGCCGACGTGGAAATGAAAACATAATAGCTATTTGATTTCCAGCCAGATATTTTGCATATTGGTTCGGAGCTGATAGTGGAATTTCATCAAGTCGTGGTTTTTTTTTGTTCTCTCCCTCCCTCTCTCCCTCTCTCTCTCTCTCTCACCACGGCAGCCTAACCCCCTCCTCCCCTCCATCCTCCTGCCTTTAAAACTGAATATCTGAGCTGGGCCAGCTTTCAGCTGAGATTTCTTTACATTGCTGGGAAGAGGAACAAAATCTGGCTCCCCAGGAAGACTACTTAAATGATTAAATATCCCCCCTCTTCCATCCCCTTCTTTTTCTCTTCCCTCTCTTTTTGATAACAAGGAAGAAAATTTAAAGAATTCACGGCGCTTTAGGTTGACTAGAATCACAGATAGCAGCGAGAAAATTAACTCCTTAATGAGTAGAGTCGGCTAACAGATAAAGGTCCTGGATCGGGTGGTGGTGGTGGGTGGGGGTGTCATAAAGAGAGAGAGATGCAGGAGCTGATGGAGGGATGGATGGAAAACAGACAAAGAGAGGCTTAGTTTCCTCCGCCTCTTCTCAGGGGGAGAAATTTTACTTCTCAGGGCTGGAGGAGGGGAGGTAGGTGACCCCCACCACCCGCACCCTCCTCTGGTATCAGCTGATGGATGGTCCGGCGGAGGAGTATCCTTCATGGCCCACAGAGAGGAGGAACTGTCCCTGAAGGAGGAGACGAGCAGCATCTCCTCAGATAGTTCAGGAGGAGCAGAGACATAAATCTGCAGGAAACATGAAGGAACAAGGTGTCGCTCCGGACCCGATAAACGCACCGCTGGCTTCCACCTGCACACACACCTTTGTAAAACACTCCAGAAGGTGGGAGACGTACAAATCCACACCTAAAGGGTCAGAAAAGCTCATTTTTGTCAGGAAAACAGAGTTTGAATTTATGAAATCTAATAAATCTTCAGGTTTCTTCTTCTCTCTGTGGCTCTGAGCTCAACTCTCAGGTCTATAAATCTAACCAAGTACCGGTAATTCCTAATATTCCTTAAAGGAATGCCCGTCAACCACTGTGTCCCCCGCCACTGCATGGAAGCTGCGTTCAAATAAAGTTTGATGCAGCTCCAGATTTTCTGAGTTAAACACCAAAAATCTAGTCTCTTTTTGTATTTTGTGTTTTGGAGGCGTCGCAGATCCTAACATGACAGATCAAACTTTCCCTCCAGGGATTCTGTTTCTTCTCTGGCAGAACGTCAGATGTTCTCCTTCTGACAGAACGTTTCATTTTCCTGGCGGCCAGGGGCGGG
>JARVGV010000002.1:7384986-7396397 GCA_031762435.1 Hypsolebias longignatus
GTGTGTGTGTGTGTGTGTGTGTGTGTGTGTGTGTGTGTGTGTGTGTGTGTGTGTGTGTGTGTGTGTGTGACAGTGAGAGGAGCCGCCGGTCTAGACCTCCTCTGTTAAAGAGGTTCCCAGGAGACTCATCCAGCGTCTCCTCTTTCTGCTCACATTGTCCCGGTCGCCAACTCACCAACTCTCTTTCACACACATACACACACACACTCCTATCTTCCTCATCGTCTTCCTCCTCCTCTTGTCATTTTAATCACCAGGTCTGAAGAATAGCAACGAGCTGAAACTGATCCACATCTCTGAGCATTTAGCAGCAACTTCCTGTCAATATTTGATAAATATTTACAACTAAATACTTTAGAGTTCTTCTGGAATGAGACTGACTGCTCTTTGTGATCATGTGATCAGCTGATTGACAGGAACCACACAGACAAACGCGTGAGAGCTGCACCTGTCAGTCAAATCTAATATTTCCAGGTTAGAGGGAATATTTTCAGCGTCTTCAAATTGTGAGAAGTTGTCGTTTTTGTTGTGTTTTTGAATTGTCTTTCTATCAAAATGCATGTGTTTTATTTAACACAAATTAGTTAACAACAAATTAGATTTGAAAAGAAGAAAAATATTTAACAACTGTAAACAAAAGCAACATTTTCTCTAGTTGAAACACGTTGCTGCTCTGAAGAATACTGATGTTAACACAACGCCAAGGTGGAAAGACATCAGCAATGACCCTTGAGAAGCAGCTGTTGGGAAGGGTCAAAGGTCATGACTTCATCTATTCACTCTGACTTCTGTTGTTTCCCAACACCACAAACCCAATGAAACATCGACACACAACCAGACAGGATTTCATCTCATCTTTCAGGACAAAACCTGTTGTAACACATTTCACCAGGAGTGTAACGTGCACGTTTTCATAGTAAACCTCCACAGAACCGATGTTTGGATCAGCACACTATGAACAACTCCAACAGAAAGAACAGAGGACTACAATATTTGAACTTTCCGAGTCAGCATCAGAGACCAGAGTGATAAATGGCAAGCAGTTAAGTAATATAATTAATACATTGAGGTCTATGGCAGTTAAGTCATATATTTAATATCTTGAGGTCTATGGTAGTTAAGTCATATATTTAATACCTTGAGGTCTTTGGCAGTTAAGTCATATATTTAGTACCTTGAGGTCTATGGTAGTTAAGTCATATATTTAATACCTTGAGGCCTATGGTAGTTAAGTCGTCTATTTAATACCTTGAGGTCTTTGGCTGTTAAGTCATATACTGTATTTAGTACCTTGAGGTCTTTGGCAGTTGTCATCTATTTAATATCTTGAGGCCTATGGCAGTTAAGTCATATATTTAATACCTTGAGGCCTATGGTAGTTAAGTCATATTTAATACCTTGAGGTCTGTGACAGTCCACTTCTGTATTTATTTGATCCCAGTCCCTCTTTACTGCTCAGCTAAAAGCTCAGTGATAAACTTTTTTTTAATTTTAAGTTGTGGTCAGATTGACTGAAGCAAACACTTTTTTTGGTTATTTTATTTATTTATTTTATTTTTTTGTGATATTTTCCTCTCCCAGGAGGGGAAAACGTTTTGGGAGTTTGTCAAACTTCCTGAACAGAGACAGCCGACAGAACAGAGACTTTACACAATAAAAGTAAAATTTCCAGTTTCTGTCAGCTGTGACCTTTGACCCTGAACCCCCTGAAAAAAAGGGGGGGTGTACAGTGATGTTCATTATCAGAGTGTGTGCTGTCTGCGGCTCTGAAAGCAGATCAGGTGGTTCTGTTGGTCCAATAAGTCTGAACACCTTAACACAAAGCTGAACACAGCTGCTGCAACACACACACACACACACACACACACACACAAACACATAAACACATACTTACAGAAAATCCCCATAAATTTTGATTAATTCCCATGACAAGTTTTCAACTTAGAAAATTTCAAGAATTTCTGCGACTCCAGCTAAAACCGATTGTGCTCCTGTTCCTCCTCTCTTCCTCTCCTGCGCCATCAGGGCAGAGGTCAAAGGTTAAAGTACTACCAACGGCTCTGAGCTGCTCTGAACCCACAGAATCATTCCTCGAGGCAAATGCAGGAAGAGATCATAATTCATCCACAAACTGAAGGCAAACAGAGCTTCCTGCCAACTTCCTTCTTTTGGTTGGTTTGATCACACACACACACGCACACACACGCACACACACACACACACACACACACACACAGACACACACTGGCAGCGCTGCGTTTATGCAGACCCACAGCTGCTGCAGCAGAAAGAAAAGTCCAGCAGTCCAGGAGGCATCTTGATCAGAAGCTGCTGTTTTCATGAACCATTTCAAAATGCTGACTCTTCTTCCTCTGCTTTAAGCTTCAGCCATGACAGAAGTGTCTGAGCCGCAGATAATGGTTTCTCTCCTGCAGGTACCGTGTGAAAGCACACGGCTGCAGCCTCGTGCAGCTTCCCCACACACATATCTGATCTCCAGCATGAGAACCGTTCCCCGACCGATACCCAATCAGTCACCATCAGAGCTGTTAATATCTGTCAGAAACATCAAGCGGAGAGCGAGTCGTCCTGCTGATGCTGCACTTTCCTCCTCTTCTTCCTCTCCAGCTTATTCTGAGCTTCTCAGAAATAATAAAAAATTAAATAAGAAAACACGAGATAAGAATCGACCAACATCGGAGTTTCCCCAACATGTCTGCAGTATCTCTTGCAGAATCTGGAATGAGTAATACGTGCTATTAATTTTAATTAAATTAATCAATGACAACGCTTGTAAGAGGGGAGGGGGGCTGGAAACAAACACATTCACACCTATCATCTAATTATACAACAACATTAATCCCATTAGGGCTGGAACTGATTGCCCGGGTCCGGACCCCAGCTGCAGCGGAGTCTCTGCTCCGGCCTGATAACAACTCTGATCACACTCAGCCATCTTTATCTGCGCCGGAGATCAGGCCCGGCGGCTTATCCAAAGTTCACATCGAGCAGAAAGCAGAACAAAGAAAAACAGAAACGCACACGAGGCGCTGTGTGTGCATGTGTATGTGTGTGTGTGTGTCTCACTCCACACAGAAGAAACTTTATTTCATAGTTATCTTTGACCAATCAGACAGTTCTTTGTGATAAAAGATTTTAAAATGCTGCAAAAATGCTTCTGACAGGAAACAGCCCACCACTCTCTGAAGTCTGGAGGAAAAATTATTTAAAAAAATTTTTTTTGCTTCGTAAGAAACTTTAAAGTTCAACTAATGTGTTTAAATCAAACCTGTTCTTCATAAGAGTCAACTTCAGCTGGTGGACCCTCTCCAGTTCTGCAATAACAAAACCTCCACCAATCACAGAGCTCTGAGGCCACGCTAACAGGAAGTGACATCATTATGTAGTCAGGAAATAATAAATGTCGAACAAGGTAAATTATTAATAAGGAACCAACGCATAAATAAAATCTGGAATAGACTACATCACAATACAAAAAAAAAAGAAAAAGATTAATCTACTTCAGAAACAATAATTAAATGTAAAAAAATGTATTATAAATAATACAACAGCAAACGACATCACTTTATAGACAGACTTGTTAAAAAATAAACTATTTATAAATTAATAAATAAAATAAAAAATTTCTTTTAAAAATATTTTAATTATAAATTAAATTTTAAAAGGAAATGGCATCACAATATACAGTATCAAAAATAAATTACATTTATTATTATGTAAATGAGTCCTCGAGATTCAGTGGGATTAACCTGCCTAAATAAAGGTTGAATGAATGAATGAATGTAAAATAAAAAACTATAATTTCCAGATTCCTGTTTAAAAAAAAAAAAAAGAGCCTAAAAATTAAATGTTCAAATTTTAAATAAATGTATCTGTTTTTCTGATTCTTGTTTTCGTAGATGCATTAATTATAACAAATCTAAAGGTAATGCATTTCCTGACCGCATAGTGATGTCACTTCCTGTCAGCGTGGCCTCGAAGCTCTGAATGGTGGAGGTTTACTCCAGGTGAGGATGACTCTGATGAAGAACAAGTTGGGTTACAAACGCATTCAGTTTTCACATCAGTTTCTGATGTTTCAGATAATTTCATTTTAGTCTTATTTTGAAAGAGTTCCAAACACCAGAGAAGAAGAAGAGAAGCAGCAGGAGGTGATTCCTGCTCCGTCCTCTGCAGGCGTTGACCTGAGCTCCCATGATGATGTCACACTCTGACGTCCAATCAGCTGAGAGGATCTGCAGCCTGTTATCTCTCCACCATCAGCAGGCCTCCTTATCAGCCTCCAACATCTCGGTGAGGGGGGTGGGGAGCACCGCAGCTGCCATTAAAAACACAACACACTCATCTAACAACCAGAAGTACTCCTTTCCACATTTTTCTTCCTCTTTCCCCTGCACCACTTCTTCTCTCTCTTCTCTACTGGTCCGTCCGGAGCCCAACACAAACCACAGACTCATGGACCGAATGTCACGTAACATCCAGATGTAATTACAGCGCGCCCTCCATCCATCTGCCTCCTATCAGCCGCAGCGATCGCCGCCAACTTTTATCTCGTCTCCCATCTCAACCGCCAAATCTAAGCCCAGGGAATCTAGGCTCAGTGGGCTGCCAGCACGTTATCTCTCCATCAAGGAGAGGCCCGTATCAGGGTGAAGGATCTCCCAACCGTTGGGGAGGATGACGCACAAAGAGACAGAGACAAATATCTATCTGCTGCACAAACAAACCTTCTCCTCCCCACCAGAGGAAGCCCCAGGAATCAGCCCTTTGTTCTTGAAAGAGCTGTAAGAATCTGCTGTTTCACGTTGTTGTCCTGGTGCTGTTATCTCTGGAAGCAACTCTGAAGATCTGACAGATCAGGAACTTTATGGCCTTTGAAACCAGCTCCTCGGGGACTGCACTAACAGTCTGTGGTTTCAGCTAAAACCTCCAGCTGGTCCCGAACCAACAAAAACTGATGCGTGACTGAAATCTGATGGAGGAGGAGCGTCAGGTCAGAGTTTGACAGTTTCAACAAGAACCTGCGTTTTTATCTACAGTCAGACTCAAAGACGACAAGTTTTTATAGGAAGCAACACCTCTGCACCACAGACACAAGCTGTTTTCAGTCACTTCGGCTGTTTCTGAAGGTAAACAAACACACTTCAGCTGTTTCGGCAGGTAAACAAACACACTTCAGTTGTTTCTGGGGATAAAAGACACACTTTGGCTGTTTCTGTAGGTTAACAAACACACTTTAGCTGTTTTTGTAGGTAAACAACACATACTTCAGCTGTTTCTGTAGGTAAACAAACACACTTCAGTTGTTTCTGGGGATAAAAGACACACTTTGGCTGTTTCTGTATGTAAATAAACACACTTTAGCTGTTTTTGTATGTAAACAAACACACTTCAGCTGTTTCTGTAGGTAAACAAACGCACTTCAGCTGTTTCTTTAGGAAATAAAACACTCCAGCTGTTTCTTTAGGAAATAAAACACTCCAGCTGTGTCTGTAAATAAACAAACACTCCAGCTGTTTCTGGGGATTAAAAAACACACACTTAGGCTGCTTCTGTATATAAACAAACACATTTCAGCTGTTTATGTTGGTAAACAAATGCTCTTAAGCTGTTTCTGTAGGTAAACAAACACACGTTGGCTGTTACTGTAGGTAAACAAACACACTTCAGCTTTTTCTGTAGGTAAAAAAACAGACTTTGGCTGTTTAAGCAGGTAAACATATACATTTTGGCTGTTTCTGTAGGTAAACAAACACACTTTGGCTGTTTCTACAAGTAAACAAACACAGTAGGTCTGTTTTAGTATGTAAACAAACACTGGCTGTTTGTGCACGTAAACAAGCACCCTTGGGCTGTTATTGCAGGTAAACAAACACACTTTAGCTGTTTTTGTAGGTAAACAAACACACTGGCTGTCTCAGAAGGTCAACAAACACACTTTGGCTGTATCTAAAGGTAAACAAACACATTTTGGCTGTTTCTAAAGATAAACAAATGCACTTTAGCTATTTATGTAAGTAAACAAACACACTTTGGGCTATTATTGTAGAAACCAAAGCATTTCAGGTTTTTCTGTACGTAAACAAACACACTTTAGCTGTGTCTGTAGGTTAACACACTTCGGCTGTTTCTGTAGCCAAGCAAAATCCATTTGGGAAGTTTTCTTCAAAATTTTTTAAAGAGGCACTTCAGAGTTTCAAAAATATTAATCTCCAACAGGTCATTCTGAAAGAGTTAAAAACAGTCAATCAAAGTTTTCAGCTAAAACACCGCCCACCCCCACTGAAACCACGCCCACCCTCTAACCCACCTGTGCACACACATGTGAACATGTCAAAGGTAAAGGACAAAATTGCTGAGTCAGCATTCTTACTAGTTTTTCTGTTTACACCTTCTTTCATAGACTTGTAGACTATAACTTTAGCTACTTTTAGCTATTTTAATCGTACAGATATCAAAAGGTTCAGCTAGATCAGGACAAGACGTGCTTGCTTAGCTTTTAAATTACAGTATTTAACTGTCTCAAAAAATACATGATGATCTCATCAAATACTGTATTGGGAAAACATTTTTAAATTCTGCTACATCACAGGTGTCTCTTTTTTAACTTTCAACTACAGTTTGCTAGTTTTAGCTTTTGAGTAGTACACTGTACAGCACACACCTCACTGGGATCTGCAGAGCTTAATATTCCTCATAAACGCCCAAACACAGCTTTCCATTAAATATTCTAATCAATACATCTTTCTAACTATCTCTGACATCAGAAAGCCAGTTACAGGTTCAGTGCCTTGCTCAAGGACACTTCAGCATGATGCAGAGCCAGGGATCTAACCCGCGCCATTAGAGGACAACCTCCCCACCCACTGTGCTAAAGCTAGCACTATTTCAGGTAGCTATTAGACTCAGGTGGTCCGACTCCATCAGATCAGACTCAGGTGGTCCAACTCCATCAGATCAGACTCAAGTGGTCCAACTCCATCAGATCAGACTCAGGTGGTCTTCTGACTCCATCCGATCAGACTCAGATGGTCCAACTCCATCAGATCAGACTCAGGTGGTCCGACTCAGTCAAATCGGACTCAGGTGGTCCGACTCAGTCAGAGCAAACTCAGGTGGTCTGATTCAGTCAGATCAGACTCAGGTGGTTCGACTCAGTCAGATCAGACTCAGGTGGTTCGACTCAGTCAGATCAGACTCAGGTGGTCCGACTCAGTCAGATCAGTCTCCGGTAGTTTGAGGACTTCCCTTTAACATTGAAGCTGAAAACCTTTCATTAAAATTTTGAGGAATTTCACAGCAGAACTTCCTTCAGGTTTACATGTGAAACAGAACTCAGACCTGAACAGAACCCATCTACAAGAGAACTAACAACAGTACTGTGACCTGCCTGGAATGGGTCATACCAACTGCTGAACCCCCCACCACCACCACCACCACACACACACACACACACACACACACACACAAACACACACCACCAACAACACATCCCGGTCCAACAGAGTCCTTATCTCACCTCACTTCTTCTTCATATCAACATGACTGCCGAATCACAAGAGAATCACGGGGCTGAGAGCCGGGCCTGTCTCGTCCTCAGCCCGGGCCCGATGCAGGGGGAGGCATGGCGGACCAGAGCCACTGATAAAGACGCTGCGGCGTTCCAGAGACATGTGCACGTTCTTGTGCATGCTGAGTTTATCGACCTCTGGGTCTAGAACCCATTCGTGGGCCTCAGTCCCAGTGGGAGTTCATCACCACTCAAAAGCAAGTAAACAGGAAGTGACCCAACCAGAAAGCTGCCAGTGGATTTACAGAACCATCAATGATCCTAAATCAGAACTAAAGTATTGTCTGCATAGAAAGAAGCTCCGCCTTCTTCATCAGTAAAACTGCTCGTTCAGCAGATTTATGATGGACGAATTAAACCGAGCTAGAACTTTTTCAGGCTTCAACTCTCGAGTCTGAACCTGAACACCGTCCTGCAGAACCACCCTTAAAAACAGGAGGAACTATAAAAAACAGGCTGGAACCGTCTCTGTAAAAACATTTTCAGAAGTGGTTTGGACCTCATACGTTCATCAGTCCATCAAGAGCTGAGCTGTCGGACCTCCAACAGAACTGATGTGACCCCTCACAGGCAGCGTGGTCCTTACCTCTGGATAAAACAACTAATCCACCTCAGCGAACACAAACATGGCAATAATTCAGTCAATTTTACCAATATTCACCTGAAAAGTGGTGTGGTAGTGGCTGAGAGTCATCCCCAACACAGACTCTGAGAGTAGACAGATCGCACAAGAACAAAGTTTGACCTGCCAGTGATATGCATTCTTCTCTGAATGTAATTCTGTTTTCTTTAGTATTTTAACAAACCCGTCCTGTCCTGTCAGGCTGTGGCTCAGCTGACATGAATCATAAATAAATTATGCTTTTATTTTGTTCTGCTGCGTCGTTAAGAATTAAACAAATCATACTGGTAACGGTCCAAATGCATAAATACAGAACTGCCTTTTGGCGGGCTGCCGAGTGCCGAACCTCCAGTTTCAAACATAGGAACTGATGATTCTGAGTGGGGATCCTGACGGGTTTTGGCGGAACATAAAACCAAACTGAAAGTGGTCTAGATTATTTCAGGGCTCTGAATCCAGGAGCGTTACCATTTGGATGGCAACAAATTGAAACAACAAGATAATAACTCCACGTTGTTGTTTTTATTCCACTCTCAAAGTAATGCATTTCGTCTGCTCAAAACATCTGGATGCAAAACATGACAGCCCAGAAAACTGACAATCCTGCTGTTTTTAAATGCCTGCAGAGGACACGACAGCTTGTTTAAGTGTTTAGTTTGGTTCAAACCACTTCCAGGACTAAATCGAATCATTCTGACGGCTGAAATACACACAAGTCCCTATTTGGGCTTCACAATTCAAATAATGTTCATTATTAAAGATGTGTGTTTCGTCTCAGAGATGAGTTCAATCCTACAGGTGCTAATTAAAGCGTCAGGACATTTTCTACAGTACTGATACATTGTTGTCACATGACAGGAAACTGAACATGTTCAGACGTGGAGCAGCAGCAGACATTAATCAACTAAAACAGAAACTATTCTATTTTATTTATTTATTTATGAGGACAACGGAAATATATATTTTTTTGTTACAAAACACTACAGCTTCCTGCAGGATTATCTCAAATAAAAGTTATTACAAACACCAGTTACTTCACTTTCTGTTTACATTACTCTTCTATTAGAAAGTAAGATCTTAACCTGACCCACCTGAGGATCACAGGCCCAAGCGAGACCTCCACAACCACATTTCTCTGAGGTGATATGATGCAGACTAAACTCCCAAATGTTGCCAGCAGGCAGGAGGTTTGTGAGGACAGGGTGACACAACGAGCAGGGGAAAAGCCAAACAGACTGATAACAGAACCTTCCAGCTCTGTGGCCTGTCTTTAACAGCGCAACATTATTAATCTGCAGCTCCTCTATCAACTCCAGCATCAGGTTAGCACCAGATAAAAACTCTCACGTTTTGTGAACAGGAAGAGCTCGTGAGGCTCAGGGCCCAGCTCCAGAACCGGAGAAAAGGGCCTTTCAAGCAGCTCCAAAGATGCAGCATTGAGTTAAAAAGATGAAAAAGCTGATCCAATTGTGAGCAGAAATCAGCAGCACAGATCAGCCATGCAGGCCTATCTGCAGCCCCCATCTCTGAGGGAGGGTTGGGGGGCTCAGACAGAAAACAAATAAGAAAAGATCCAATTTGACTCTTTATCTCAGCTCACATCTGTTTTATCTCTCCTCATCAGCTTTTCAGAGAAGGCTGACGTTTCCACAGCAGAATTAAACAGGAAGCCGGAGCTCACAAACACAACAACCTGAAGAAATGTGAACTTTCTGTCCGTCTGATGAATCTAAGGTTAAAACAGGTCCTTCTGTCTGATGAAGTTTAAAAAAGGACAAAGGTCCTGAACGTGACCTACAAACCTGCGTCTTTTCAGAGATCCAGCTCAGACAAAACAACCGACTTAAAGTCATGAACTTGAGTGGTTCTTACGCTTTATCTGACGGGGTTTGCTCTGCTTCCTCCGGGACATGCTGCCGCTCCTCCTCCGCTTCGGACGGGCTCGCGCAGCGGCGGACAGCCTCCTGGGTCGCGCTGGGTTCGCCTCCTTCTTCAGCCGCTTTACGTCCGCGACGCGCCGCTGCGATCCGCGGCCGGAGAAATCCGCATGACCCGCTGCCTGTGGAGGTTGTCTGCCGCGGGGCTAACCCGTGTCGCTTCACCTGGCGACGCTTCCAGCCTCACCTTTTCCCTCCGTTTTCAGCTAGCCCCGCACGCGCCTCCCAACAAACTCAGCTAGCGTCTGTCAGCGACAATTGTTTCTCTTCTTCGCGTCGACAAATCTGCTGTTTCTGAGGAGCTCCGCGAAACTACTGGTGTCGTTAACTATCAACTTTCCGCCCGCCGGTCCGGTCGGTTCCAACCCCCTGTTGAGTTCGCCTGCTCACTCTCTGAGCTGGGAGGAACTTCCAGTGGAGCGGCGACACTACAGTCAACTGGCTACTACTGAGGCGGAGGGGGCGGATCTACGCACGACGCACACCTCCTGCGTCTGACGTCAACAACCGCATTCACCTCCTATTGGCCCAAACTAACCCGACAAAAGACTTGCAATGTTTGGGCCCCTTCAAAATAAAACAAAATAAAATAAAAATACGTCAATGAAAACCCAATGGACTTACAAAATGATATGTTGTTAATGAATTTGTTTTTATTTAAATATTCTTTATTGCATATCAATAAAAGTCAGTTGCCAATATATGTTCAATTTAATTCAGTTTATTTAAATAGCGCCAAGTCACAACAGAAGTCATCTCAGGGCACTGAACAGAAACATTCATGTATAAAAATAATAATTTAATATTATTTATCTGAGGAGAAAAAAATATGTATATGTACATATATTTTATTTATTTATTTATTTATTTATTTATTTATTTATTTATTTATTTATTATTAATTTATTTATTTTTATTACACACAATACATTCAGGAACAAAGGAAAGAGAATAGATTAGAAAATAATTTTCTGTTACAATTTGGCTTGTATGCACTGAGATTGTTAAATAATAATAACAATAATCAATGACAAGAAAACAGTCATATGTTAGTTATTGTAAACATAAGTCTACATCTGAACGTTTAAAACATATTTTGAAACATTGTTTCTCCTGAAGAAGCAGAAATCAAACATACTGTAGACAGACAGACAGACAGACAGACAGACAGACAGACAGACAGGTAGACAGATAGATAGATAGATAGATAGATAGATAGATAGATAGATAGATAGATAGATAGATAGATAGATAGATAGAT